>OZ014450.1:292591-676520 GCA_963966035.1 Acleris laterana
AAAGAAACGCACGTTCGGATGCACACATAACCGTAAAATTGCAAATAAAACTATCTGTTAAACTTTGAAATGTGTTTATTATAACTATTTTATACAGTAGGTACAATCATTTTTTTTATTTAATGTTTTGAAGATAAAATTAATGAAAAATAAGAAGTTATGTATCTACATAATTTTGTTATCGTTTTAACAATCTTTAATTTCGTGACATAAACCGCGGGGGCAGTTTCAGAACGCATTTCAAAAATAGCGGGATTATTGTACTTAAAAAAAAAAAGTAATGTAATGTAAATGACGATGTAATTTTTGTTAATTTGTCCGCCATAGCCAATAGCCATAGACAAGGCCTAGTTAGGTTTTTTTTAAAGCCACAGACTACATAAAGCTGTATAAAGTTGTGTTTGCACTACGGCATTATCAAGTTGAGTGACAGGTTTTATCTGTTTCATGTTTATTTTTTCCACTTTTTATTTTATTAGTATTTTGCAAAAATGCTTGTGATTGATGCATATGCGATCGTGTCGTTATTTAGACGTGTATTCACCAAATGGTCACAACGGAAGACCTGCGTTGGCCCTACCAGCTTCACGCTGTGTTGTTCTCGCTGCTGAGGTGAAAAGTTGTATGTCTCACACGAGACCAAAGTTTTTTACGTCTCGTATCTTTGAATCCCTCGCTACGCTCAGGATTCTAACCTAGAATCACTCGCTACGCTCGTGATTCAATAATAGAATCCTTCGCTTACTCGGGATTCAAAATCATCACTCGCAGCAAAAACCAACTTTGCTCTCTTGTTGAACAAATAACTATTTTCTACAACATAATCGCAACCTTTTAACTATTTACAAAATACCTACAAGCGTCAACAATGTGCAAAAATAAAAATTAACCATAATTTTATATCCATAGGGAATTATCAACGTGTATAGTTTTTCGTGGATACTAAATCTTTGTGATATGTTGGTGCACTTACTGCAGTCCGCCTCGTCCGTGCCGTCCATGCAGTCGACGTGCATGTCGCAGCGGTAGTGCGCCGAGTAGCAGTAGGTCTTGTTCCAGGCGTACTGCCCGCAGGACTGCTCGTCCGGCGCGCAGTCGGGGGGTGCTGTGGATAGAACATAAAGTCAGGTAAGGCCTACAGGAAGGACCACGTGGGCTAGTGGCTATGGGTGTCCACTCGTCATTGTAAGGTATGATCAAACTCAAGTTACAAAACAAACACAAAAAATCTCAAAAAACAACAACTTTGAACGAATTTGTATTTAGTTATAGTTTTAACGACGCGCTGGCCTAGTGGGTAATGACCCTGCCTACGAAGCTGGCGGTCCTGGGTTCGAATCCCGATAAGGGCAGATATTTGTGTGATGAGCGCGAATATTGGTTCCCGAGTCATGGATGTTTTCTATGTATTTAAGTATATATTTCTCTATATAAGTATTTATATCGTTGTCTAGTACCCATAGTACAAGCCTAGAGCTTAGTTTGGGACTAGGTCAATTGGTGTGAGATTGTCCCCTTATATTTATTTATTTTATTATTTATTTATTTTTATTTTGTAGTCGGATAAAAATGTGCTCTACCACCTTACGGTCGAAGTTCATTTGGACATCATGATACAACAAGTTCGATTTTCCCTTGCAATAATATTATGACGGTGACAAGTGTCAACCTTAGCGATAATTAGATCTCATAGAAACTTTTTTCAAAACTGGTAGACCACTTTCTTGGCCGACTGTACTCTCTTAGATGAATTTTGGTAGGTATAACATTTCAACACTTTAGTCGCCTGTATCTCAAACACCAACCAAGTCTACTACTACTGAGTCGTGACAGTTTCCCTTTTGATTTCGTTTAAGATATTTTTCAGATTTTATTTACCTGTAGTTTTAGCTAGTTTGATTTCGGACCCCTATAAACGTCGCTGGTCACATACATACATACATACCTTCAGGCCTGTTATCCCAGAGTGGGGTAGACAGAGCTACAGAATTAACTTCAACTTTAAAATCTTGTTGATAATTCTGTAACCACATTTTGTTCAAATACGCCACACGCTCATTGAATACAAAACGGACACATTCCAAAATAATTTGCTCTTCCATTAAAAACCGTATTCCAACCGCTTCTAAATTTAAAATGTAACACTGACTCATTTCGGATTGTGTCCGTTTTGTATTCAATGAACTACATGTTTACCACCGTATTATTGACAGGTTCGCCTATCAATACTACAAGCCTTTATTCCCTTGGTCGCCTCTAACGACATCCACGGAAAGACATGGGGTGGCACTATTCTAACCGTAACCACACGTCGCTTGTCAAATTTCAGTTATTTAAACTATTTATTTATATCTAGCAAACATCCTCGTAATTACTTAAATACTCCTAAATGCTTAAGTGGCGCCATTTGGATTGATCCCACGGCTGTTAGCTACAAAGGCCCGTCCACTGACCCTTCAATCAATGGGGTCCGGCGGCGTGGACAGATTTCAGGTATCTATTACACAAATTAGACAATGCGGGCAAAAGTATTTTTGGGGGCGGAAATACTTGATTAGTTTTGTTGATGAAAATATACTAGCTCGATATACTTGATATTAAAGTCACAGTTAAGATAAAAAGTGACTCAATATGTATGCATATTTACCTTATCGCATTGAAATAACCAATTGAAATTAACAATTGTCTACCACTCGCTCTCATACGCTCTTATTAAGAGCGAGTGAGAGAGAAGTACAAACCCGAAGCACCTTCTAAGTGCTCACAGACTGTTCATATCTTTAAACTCAACTGTAACTACTTAATTGTCATATCGTGATATAAAAGTACACTTTTGAGATTTAACTTAACGTTTTACTGCAAATATGTAACAGAACAACGCTCATTCGTCATTATTTATACAAGTAATAACCCCAAATGAAGCTAGTGGTCCCGGGTTTGATCTCCAGTAGAGGTAAATATTTGTGCGAAGAGCGCGGTATTAGGGATTAGTGGTTATTTTCTATGTATTTAAGTATATGTTTCTCTATACACGTATATTTACGTTGTCTAGTGCCCTCAGCGCAAGCCTTGAACTCTAGCTTAGTTTTGAACTAGGTTAATTTGAGCGGCGGTAAATTCAGCCACTTTTTATATCATTTAAATCCACTATAAAAATACTCGTCGGTATGAAATCCCTGTTAATCCCTGTTCCAGCCTGTTCCAGCCCTGCGGTCCTCGGGGATGCAGCGAGCGTGAGACGCGGCGAGGTGTGAGGGCCGAGAGGACTGCGTTAAGACCACGTGTTTCGTATTAAAGGATTTTGTTACGAATGTCCCCTTCTATTGAATATATACCGGCAATTTTGTTGTGACGAAATAATACAGTATGTAAACTTACTAAAACCATTTATTTGAACCCGAGCATGTCTAGGCGATAGATAAGGTTGGGGTATATAAATTATTGAAATGTTAACACTTTTTCTAATTTAAATAAAGAATGCACTGGACGCAAGTTCAATAATCTGTTACGATGAAAACATTACATACGGGTTTTATAATGGGCACTGAACAACGATGTAAACATTACACATGGGATGATACTTTTAGGGTTAACCGACTTTGAAAAAGGTGAGTAGTTATAATTTTTATGCAATGATAAAATTAAAAATATCCGACACACACTAGCAAAAAATGTGGTAAAACACTTAACTCAACTAGCCTAGCAACTGGTTGAAAGAGATGGTTTTAGTAAGTTTACATACTGTATAAAGGTTTTTGATCACGTGTGTTTACATGGCAGTCAAACAATGATACATAGGATGATTCTATTTTCTTAATGTAGGTAGTTCGGCAATCTTCGTTTTTGTATGAAACACGAGTGACAGATATACTGTCAGTTGCGAGTGCAAGGGAGATAGCGATAGCCAGCCGAACTCTATTAAGAAGCTAGGCGTAGTGTATTTTTTTTTTTAATGTAGGATATGGTCCTACAGGCAGGTGTAGGGTATGGTGGTATATGGTGAGTTGTTATTAAACGTTTGCTTTCATTTCAGACTAACTATCTCAAAACTGCAATCTTAGGACTGCTGCCGGAGTTTCTTCTCCGCAATGAAAGTCTTGTCCGAGGTGCTGGCAGATTCACGCTTATATTACCAACGTGTAAAAGAGCTCTCATGTGGCTAATTTACTGAATAAACATTTAGAATTTTGCTAATGTATAGCGAAAGCTAAAGACTAAGAAGTATTCTTCTATACTAGTCATTTTACCGTTGTCTTATCTCTACACTAGAACACAATAATGCGAGCACAGCTGCTTGGCGATAAATTAAAGGATTTAGTTATAAATTTTAATTAAGGATAGTTAGTTAGATAGTTAGTTAAGTATTGTTAAAGGGGCCATTCTACTTTTCGTTGTACATAACTTTTAGCCACGCTCTCACTAAACTATTTTTATTTCAACAAACGGTAAAGTGCTGCTTTTTCTAACTTAAAACTAGAAAAGGGACGTCAATAAGCTTATATATAGAATTAACCTAATTCATAAAAAGTTATTTGTAATAACTATAAAGTGAGTAACGCAGTGGACGTTGATGTCCCCGCCTTTTCTATGGAAAATGTGCAATTTACCACTGAGTTACCAAGATTCTTCAGCGATAATTGAGTAATTTAGGATAATTTTTTTTGAAAACCGTTAAACGTAAACATTCTAAGTTCACGTTATTTGTTTATTCGCGGATTCATCATTTGGTATACTTTTTATCGGACGATAGCAAAAATGTACACTGAAAAGTAGAATGGCCCAAAGATTTTACAATAGAATTAGTAACAATTACCCTTAATAATAAGATTCTTTTGTGTAAAATGCAATAAATAAATAAATAAATAAATAATACAGCGAACCATTTTTTTAAGTTGCCTCGAACAGAAATGTAATGCAAAGTTTTATTTGACACCTGAAAATTAACTTATTCAGCGGTCGTCGTTGTTAACTTGTTACCGATACATTACGAGCCGAATTAATTTGTATGAAAAAATGATTAATTTTTCAACAAATGATAGTAGGGTAAAATTGGGGGACCTGGATACGTACCGTGGTATCCAAGCCCCCCAATCTTACCAGTGATCAAGTTTTCATCATTTCATCTATTAATTCTTCTTTTCATCAATTAATCTATTACCAGTGATCAAGTTTTTATCAATTCATCTATTAATTCTTCTTTTCATCAATTAATCTATTACCAGTGATCAAGTTTTTATCAATTCATCTATTAATTCTTCTTTTCATCAATTAATCTATTAATTCTACTTGTTCTTCTTTCATGTTCTGAATACTGAATAGATCAAGTTTTCATCTAGTGTAATACCTATGAGCTAGGCAAAATTTATAATAGATCTAAATCAGTATTCATGTATTCAATACATCAATTATGAGTGCTCCATTTTATATTAAGCGTTATTAAATAGATAGTGATTCATACATCGACGTGAACATAATTATGAGACGTACAGTGTTATCGACACCGGTAATTAATTAGCGGTCTCACCTTTCCAAAAACAACGCGAGTCGGATAAGTCGAATTTAAAATGGCGGGTTAGTGGCGTGATAAATAAATAAACACATTGTTACTCGATTAATATTTATTCTGTAAAATGCATATTTTTACAACACTGTGTAGCGATTACAAATATTAGATGATATAGACTCCGTTATTTTATCTATTACGTTAAGTGTTGACTCATATATTCCGTCTAGAGGAACGCTTTTGACCGCATACTGCAGGCACAATTCTGCATTACACTTGCATATTCGCTCACTATCTTCTATTTTGTCTCCGTCATAAATTTCTATTTTAATCACTTTAGCAGCTCTATTCTGATGAGGTTTCTTGATATACGAATAAATTGTTGTGTTTTCTGGCTTTCGTTTACGATCTAACCCGAGCCTTGGTTCATATGTAGGTCGCGATGCATTGCCGGGTACAAAGTTGAATAGATGCTCAGACGTATCCTGAAATTTACACACCGGTTAGCATGTAATATATAAACAGAAAACATATGTACCGATATTTATAATTAAATTTAACTTACCGACATTTTGCAAGAGAACCACGTACGTTCAAAATATTTATTACAATAGGTATCCCTTCAGAAATTTTTAGCTTTATATATAAATAAAATGGTGTCGATAGAATTCAAAGTAGCTTAATATTGGATATTGATCTAACATTCTAATCCTTTATGGTATATGCCATAAGAGGAAAGTTTATGCACGTGTCGAATGCAAGATGATTCCCTATCTATTTAAATTCTAGCTTTTCGGTGTGAGACTTATAAGGTCTGATTTTTCTGCCATTTTAAATTGAACTATATTTACAAATAATAAAGTTTAATTTCAATGTTCGGCCCGCGTATACTTCCGACTGAATTCCAATCGTGTTGAGACAAAAAAACATGATAGTGATTAATTTCTTGGTTGCACTTATTTATAGTGCTTGTTGCATAGTACATAAGGTTGTAATTAAATATTTAGATTTTTACTTTTATATCGGGATACAGAACGCTGACAACAGCTATTGTGCATGATAAGTATGGAGCAGCAAAAGTGCAAGTCTGCTTGATTTTTATTTGAATGTGTGTTTTTCGTTCCAAAAATGGTTATCGCTCGCATATATTTAAAGTGGGGAATTGTGAGACTGAGACACATTGTCATCGGCAAGCGAAGTCTTCTGATCTTCAAGTTACTAAAGTGTATCAATAAGTGTCAACATATCTGCTATCATGTAAGTACCATTCGAATATTCATCTATTCATCTATCAGATATTTCATCTATTAAAATACGATTATTTTTTCTGAGCGCAAGCTTAGTGTAGTTTGATAATAGTAGAGAAATGAATGCATCCATTCAATTCTCTCGTATGTTTAGATAGTTAAAGTTTAAAATAAATTTGTGTTTTGTTCTTGCGATCTGAGTTGTTTTACTGATTGCTTGTGGGTTCAATTATCAAATTAATTTAATAAAATTACCTTTTCAGGTCCAGTCATGTTCAAGAGAGACCGCTTCGGACGGAGGAGGATGAGAAGAATTATACTCATAAAAAATGTAAAAAACCCGTGATCCGTGAGGGGGGTCACGGCTCGAACTCTGCATCTCGGGTCAGCACTTCGGAAAAGGGGAAAAAGCGAATTAATCCCGCTCGCATCGAACCAGCGTTATCATATGAATTGTTCGGGACAGATAGCGAGGGGGAGGATCGAAACAGTGACGATAGTGGTAAGGAACAATACAATCATCTTTATTCCTACATCACTAACAAAATTCCGAAAGGATTTTCGCGTCAGATCGATAAACATAAAAAAGGAACATACTACATCGTTTTGAAATTGTGCAAGGAAGATGAAATATTATTTGACCTAAAATTAAAAAATAAAACTAACACCGACTCAGAAGCCTGGCAATATCTAAAGCAGTTTGTAAGCATTATAAGAAAAGAGTTTAAAAGATATCCAAAAAGTTATAACATTAACACTAGTCATAATGTTTATTCATTTGTTCAAGATGGAGTACGGTGTGAAAGCCCGAAAATACAAAAGGTGGGAAAACATGGAAGCAAAGAGCCGCATAACAGTGAACTGGAGCAGCCGAAGCGAAAGAAAAGTAAAGTCAGCATTATTACTCCAACTACAGCGAGCCATACTACTCCTGCTGACGTTAGCAGAAAGGAGTCTGCGCGCGATGTGTTCGGGAGCGACTCTGAGGATGACGAAGTAGATGAGCAAGCCTTCAGACCTGGTAAAAAAATGACTCCTCTCGTATCTTTTCTAAACCGACGAATCGCAAACGGAGTTGCTCGCCAGTCTAACGACTGTAAACTCGGTTCTCATTACGTAGAATTAAAAGTTTATAAATGCGATGAAATAGAGCGCGTACCTCCCATGAATCGATGGCGCCACGCAATAATAAGCTTAAAAAACAGAACAGATGATAGTACGGAAGGCTGGCGTGCGTTAACCGAGTATATAAAAGCTACGCGAAAGGAGTTCAAGCCTTACCCGCCTACTTTTATCGGAAGTTATTATTAAAATAGAGCTCGCTCTTAATTGTACCCTCTCTATTGTACCCATAGTTAAGATGTATTCAAAAAATGTTTAACTATAGAACAGTTAATACTAAAGTGTAAAGCTTATTAAACTACCGCTTGCAACTATTACTAGGATTTATAAAATAAATGAGTAGATTGTAACCCTTTAATTTTTTTCTTTTCTTTACAGTTCATCCTGTATCAGCCTTAATACCTGAATATGAATTAATGAATTGTGAAAACTGTAAAATTGAAATGTCTCGAAAGGAATACTCATCTCACTTAAAAACTAATTTACATAAGTCAAACTGCTTACTGAACACAGAATTCGATAATATTTATATGATTGCTACTGCTTTTAAAAACAGAATTGTTTCATATCGTATAAATCCATCTCAGAAAGTAGATTATTTCACGCCAGAGATATTCTTTAATGAGTGTCAGAAAGATCTTATAAAACTTATCAATATATCAGTAGAGAGCCTTACTTGTATTAAAGTTAACTTTGAATTCTTTGCGTACTTTATACAACCTCACTCAGACAAACAGGAGCTAAAGTCATTCAACACTAAATATGAAACTGTTTACAAGAGCACTGATTTTAATGAATTATTATTGAATACAAGTAACACTCTGAAAAAAAAACTAACCGAATTCGAACTTCGTGAATCTGGATGGGCGTACCTATCTATAAGTCATATTGAAATTAACATGAACAAGTATTCTCCTTTGCGAGGCGGTTCTTATATTCCGTTACCTCCGGCAGTCAGAAGTTCGAAAAGTTGTATAAGTATACAGAATAGCGATAATCATTGTTTCTTGTGGAGTATTATGGCCGGTTTGTTTCCTTCTACAAGGAATGTATGTAAAGTCAGTTCATATCCACATTATTCTTCCGTTCTCAACACAGAAGGAATGTCATTCCCACCTTCGCCTAAACAAATTGAACTTTTTGAAAAAAATAACCCGAATATAAGCGTTAATATATATGGGTTAGATAATAAATCAAAAGTTACCGGACCTCTATACAAGACAAAAAAAAGAGAAATTAATCACATTAATTTACTATATATTGAAAGGGGGGGAAAAGCACATTACTGTTTAATAAAAGATCTTGTAAGGTTAGTTCGACGGCAAGTTTCGCACCACAAAGGTAAGATATATTTATGTGAGACATGTTTACAATTTTATAATGATGAAACAAAATATAGATCTCATGATTGTAGTGACGTGTTAGTTACTTTGCCTAAAATAAATTCTGTTTTAAAATTCGAACATTATGAAAGACAACAGAAACTCAACTTCATTATTTACGCAGATTTTGAATGCCTCCTGAGTAACCACACCGAAAACATATCTGAAAACACTAAAATTTTGAAAAAACACCGCCCGTCATGTTTTGCTTATTATATATGTTGCTCGTATGATGATCAATTAAATAAATTTGTGACATATCGAGGTGAAGACTGTGTTGAAATTTTTGTCAAGAGAATAATAAAGGATGTAAAACGATTACATAAAATATTATCTAATGTTAAACCTATGACTCCATTAACTGCTGAACAAGAATCATCTTATCAAAACGCAACATATTGCCATATATGTAAACAACATCTGTTCGGTGACAAGGTGCGAGATCATGATCATGTTACATCCATGTACAGAGGACCGGCGCACTCTCATTGTAACTTAATGCATAGAGTATGTCCATTCATACCTGTTGTTTTTCATAACTTATCAGGTTACGATTCTCACTTATTTATTGAGGAATTAGTAAAACAAGAAGGTTCCGTTAAAATTATTCCTCAAACTAAAGAAAAGTACCTTTCTATAACAAAATACATAAAAACTGATACCAACTCTCGTTCTATTCAAATTAAATTCATTGATTCGTATCAGTTTATGAGTTCAAGTCTGGATGCGTTAAGCAAAAGTTTATCGGAAAACGATTTTGTTAATTTATCACGAGAGTTTCCTGATAAAAATCAACGTGAATTATTGTATAAAAAAGGTGTCTACCCGTATGATTACATGAATAGCTGTTTCAAATTTTCCGAAACCGAACTTCCTCTAAAATCTTGTTTCTACAACAGTTTGAACGAAAGTCATATCACTGAAGCTGAATACGAACGCGCGCGAACAATATGGAATGTCTTTAATATAAAATCACTTGGTGAATATACCGACTTATATTTAAAAAGTGATGTATTATTATTATGTGACATTTTCGAAAAGTTTAGGATGACTAGTTTGCATTATTATAATCTAGATCCTGCGTATTACATCACTTCCCCAAGTTTAAGTTGGGATGCAATGCTTCTGTATACGCAGGTTGAATTAGAGTTAATAAGTGACTTAGAGATATATCAAATGTTAGAAAAAGGAATACGCGGGGGGTTAGCACAGTGCTCCCTTCGACACGCCAAAGCAAATAATAAATATATGTCCGATTTCAATGATGCTGAACCGTCTAGTTATTTGATTTATCTTGACTGTAATAACTTGTATGGTTACGCTATGATGCAACGCTTTCCTATATCAGAGTTCAAATTTTTGAGTCAAAATGAAATTGAAACAATTGATGTGTTGAGTATTCCAGCTAACAATGACTACGGCTATATTTTGGAGGTAGACCTGGCATACCCTGATCATTTGCATAGTAAGCACAATGACTTACCGTTCGCTGCAGAAAAGTTCATCCCCCCCGGCGGTAAATGTGCAAAGCTAATAGCAAATCTTTATGATAAATTTAACTACATTATTCACTACACCCACTTAAAAGATTGTTTGAAACATGGTCTAGTTTTAAATAAAATTCACCGCATTCTTAGTTTTAGGCAAGAAAATTATTTGAAAAAATACATTGACTTAAATACAACCCTTCGTCAAGCAGCTAAAACTGAATATGAAAAGAACCATTTTAAATTATCCAATAACGCAATTTTCGGAAAGACTCTGCAAAATAATCGTAACCAAATCGATGTAAAATTGGTAACTAAATGGAAAGACAATGAAAATGTAACAAATAAACATCTTACAGCTGAAAAATTGATCTCCAAACCTAACTTTAAAAGTGTAACTATATTTTCAGAAAACTTTGTAGGAATACAGTTAAACCATGAAAAAATTGTCTTAGACAGGCCAATTTATATCGGATTCACAGTTTTAGAGCTTGCCAAACAACACCTATATCAGTTTCATTACGACTATATCAAAAATAAATTCAAAAACGATGTACACCTGTGCTACACAGATACTGACAGCCTGTTGTACTTGATTTATACAGAAGATTTTTATCAAGAGATGTATTGTGATATTTCTAAATTTGATACTAGCAACTTTGCAATCAATAATCCGTATAACATACCGAAAGTGAATGAGAAAATACCGGGCATATTCAAAGACGAGATGGGTGGTGATGTAATAACAGAATTTGTAGGTTTGAGGGCTAAACTATATTACATCAAAAGTGAGAACAGTGCCATTAAAAAAGCAAAAGGTATCTCTAAATACATTTCTAAGCGTTTAACACTAAATGACTATAATATGGCATTGATAGCTGATAAACAACTTCGTTGTAAGATGAACATGATACGGTCTATAAAACATGTTTTATACTCTCAACAAGTAGACAAACAAGTATTGAATAGAAGTGATGATAAGAGACAAGTTTTGAGAGATCAAATACATACATTACCATGGGGCCATTGTGAGACGATATTTTAAATGATTAAGTATTGTTCATAAATAAAGTGTAAAAGTCGTCTTTGGTTATTATGAATTATGGATATGTGTAATAAATATTTACCCCCACGAATAATACTATCGGTAATGACAAATGCAGATTGTTGTTTTAATTTTTATATTTGTTATTTATTAATGAGGTATTAATTACATTAACATCGAATTTAATAGATGATTGAGTAGCAAAAAAAATTAAGTTTTTGTACCTATATGTAATAATATAGTATTTCTTATTTGTTTTATATAGCAAGAACATGTATAATTAATAATACGAATACTTATAATAAACTGTTGAAGTGAATTGATCTGTTTCTTTCTAGCTATAGCTAACCCCCATTCAATTACCACACCACATTCAAACTGCATTTCTATAGAAAAGGAAGTGTTAAATCTTATTTTATCTTTTAGGTACTTAGAACATGTATCTAAATAAAGGAATCCAACTATGTTTTCTTACATCTTAATGTAATGCCGACATTTACAATCTGTTCCAATTTTATAATGTCATTTTACTTCAAATTACATAATTTTATGAGGTATATAAATACTTGGAAAGTTCGATTAAGCTCACACTACACAATGAAGTTCGTCAAGCAAACTCAAACTTTAGAAGTGAAAACTATTGATATAGAAAATCGGTTACAAAAAGTCAAACATAGCACACTGTTACCAAACACAATTCGATGCATAATATGTGGACCTTCTAACTGTGGTAAAACGAATGTTATGGTGAATTTATTGTTACATGAAAACGGTTTGAAGTTTAAGCATATATATTTGTATTCAAAGACAGCCTTTCAAGCGAAGTATATTTTCTTAAGACAAATCATGCAGAAAATTCCAGAAGCTGAATTCTTTTTATACAATGAGAATAAAGAAGTTCTTCACCCTAATGATGCTTTGATCAATTCAATCATAATTTTCGATGACGTTGCGTGTGAAAATCAGGTGAACATACGAAATTACTTTGCCATGGGAAGACACAGACGGATAGACTGTTTTTATTTATCTCAAACATACTCAAAGATACCAAAACAGCTTATTAGAGATAATGTTAATCTTTTAATTATCTACAAACAAGATGATACAAATTTAAAACATATATACAATGAGCATGTCAATACAGATGTAGAGTGGATAAAATTTAAACAGCTTTGTGCCGCTGTTTGGCAAGATCAGTTCAACTTCGTGCTGATTAATAAAGATTGTGCTATTGATAAAGGAAGGTATAGAAAAGGATTTGACACATTTATCCATTTTTAGGCATCTCATAAATACTTGTTCAAAGCTTAAAATATGTCACTAGATGATGAGTATTAGTATTAAACAGTCATTGCAATGGAGACAAATGTAAAAGAACAACTAATTAAATCTGTTGAAAACATAAAAAATAAAATAAAGATGATTCAAAATGAAGAAGATGCAGCTAATCTTAAATTTAAGAAAGTATTTAAACCTATTACAGATCCTCTAGAAACTCTGATAAAAGTGAATGGCTCGCATTGTCCTGAATTAAATATTTCAAAAAGTTTAAATGTAAAAGACACTTTTAATGACTTGGATTCTTCTTTAGAATACGAAAATTTTAGAGACATAATCAAGACTGATTCTAGTAAGTGCTCAGAGTATTATGATTTAGCAGATGGTAGTTTGCGAAATCAAAATAATGATACACTATTGTCTCTTAAAAAAGAAGATATGCTTAATACGAGGGCTGCTACTTATGTAACCGGAATCCAGGATTCCAACATTTTTAAACGCTATATCTGACCTCCATGGTAAAATTTGAACTTTTTTAATACTGGCCGCTATATATTTTTTTTCTTATGTACGCTAGTCTTTTGTTTTTGGCGGGTTTAAATTTTAATCTCGCTGCAAGAATGGAACTCACTCGTGAAAATATTCGTGCTATGATTTATTACGATTTTCGGCGTGGTTTAACGCAACAACAGTGCATAGATCAACTAACTTCGACTTTTGGTGATGAAGCTCCATCCAAAACTACTGTGTATCACTGGTTTAGTGAGTTCAATCGTGGACGTAGTATGCTCAGGGACGAAGTTAAGGATGGTCGCCCGAAATCGGTCGTTGTACCACAAAATATTGAAGCTGTGCGAAAACTTATAATGCATGACCGTCATGTTACGTATCGCGAGATAGAGGCGACTATAGGCATATGTATGACGAGCATTAATAAGATATTACATGAACACTTAGCTGTGAAAAAAATTTGTTCGCGTTGGATCCCGCACAACTTAACTAAGGATCAAAAAGAGGCTCGCGTCGAATGGTGCAAGGAAATGTTGAAAAAATATAACCGTGGTGACTCAAAAGCTGTTTATAATATCTACACAGGTGACGAATCCTGGATCTATGCGTATGATCCCGAAACTAAACAACAATCAACGGTGTGGGTGTTTCAAAATGAGCCGAACCCTACGAAAGTAACTCGTGCAAAAAGCACCTTGAAGCAAATGGTGGCCTGCTTTTTTGGTATTAATGGCCATGTGGCTACAGTGCCCCTAGAGAATCGTAAAACGGTTAATTCGGAGTGGTACACGACCATTTGTTTGCCGGAAGTATTTGAAAAAATACGGAAAAACAACCAGCGACGGAGAATCATTCTGCACCATGATAAAGCCAGCTGTCATACATCACGTGAAACGACTCGATTTTTGGAAGGTCAAAATATAGAATTAACGGGTCATCCACCTTACAGCCCTGATTTGGCACCCAATGATTTCTATTTATTTCCAAATGTAAAGAATAAATTACGTGGTCAACGATTTTCGACCCGTGAAGATGCCGTCGACGCGTTCAGACAGCACGTTTTGGAGATACCTCAGTCAGAGTGGAAAAAGTGCTTTATAAATTGGTTTCAATGTATGCAAAAGTGCATCGATTATCACGGAGAATACTTCGAAAAACAATAAAACCATATTTAGCCATGTACGTTTGTTTATTTTTTCTATTCCGGTTACATAAGTAGCAGCCCTCGTATTTATGATAACATTAACGTTCCATTTGGTATTCGGAGCGAGAACAAGAAGCTCATGATGGGAAATATTGATGTACGTTTGTCATCAACAAATAATGATGCGGGGAAAAAATATATGGTTATAATTAAGAACAAAAACTATGAACTAACAGATGGTTTAAAGGAACTTTTATTACGCAATAAGCCTAATCTTGCTGTCGTAACAGAACAAGACAAAATTGATTATAAAGAAATGCTAATTAATACTAACGCACACAAACGAGACTTCAATCCTAGCGGACCATTGAAGGGGGACAAAGGTTCGAAATACCGTCACATTATAAAACCTTTATTTTCACAGCTTAATGATGCAAATCAGGATTTCCCAGAACAATTAACGAAATTAAAAAGCGGTGGTTTCTTGCCTTTATTAAAAAAGTACAAGAAAAACACTGATTATGTTTATTGGGATGACCCGAATGAATTGATAGAAAGGCTCAAACTATTAATTGCATCTAAAAGTGCTGGTAACAGTAATCATGATAATGAAATCGTATCTATTATTGAAGAATTAAAAGAAGCTGGTATAATAAAAGAATAAAATATCGTCTATTGCTATCATTGCACTTAATGCTCTGACGAGCATTAGACATGAGTATCGAGAAAAGTGAATATCATTCAGTTGATTGTGGTCATATAGAAGTCATTAAAATAAAATCTAGAAATGAACCTAGTGCGTCAAATTTTGCAAATAAAGAACATGTCGAGGACAATCGTAATATAGTGCTAAGTTGGGAAAAGCTAACTTCGAGTTTGTTGAATCGTATAGACAACATTGAAAAAGATATCGCTTTAAATAAGCTTCAGGGAGATAATTTCTTAATACTAACTGAAAGTTTAAAAGATAGTATTAAAGCAATAAAAAAAGATATTGCGTTAAAAGAGCTTCAAGGAGCATTGGACAAGCATTATGAGCAAAGCCGACGTCGTAAATGAAATTCACAAAAATGCTAGAGTGAACTTTCCTCGGAGAAGTGTTATGTTAAAAGATATAGATGACCTCTGGCAGGCGGATTTGATTGACATGCAGGCATTATCGGACGTAAATTCTGGCTATAAATATATATTAGTAATTATTGACTGTTTTTCAAAGTACGCTTGGGCAATTCCCCTCAAACAGAAGACTAAAGAAATCGTATGTAAGCAATTTGAAACACTTTTAGCTAAAGGACGATTCCCAAGTAATTTACAAACAGATAAGGGTAAAGAGTTTTATAATAAAACATTTCTCAAAGTAATGAGAAAATATGATATTAACCATTATTCAACATACTCCACCAAAAAAGCATCAATTGTGGAAAGATTTATAAGAACGCTTAAAAATAAGCTTTATAAAGGGTTCAGTTTAAAAGGCAATTATAAATGGATTGATGGGATGCTAGATAATAAAATTTATGAATATAATCATGATTTTCATAGAACTATAGGTAGACCTCCTGCTTCAATCACCCATGAAAATAAAGCGGATGTATTACAAAAATATGTTAAATTGCAGTCTAAGAAAAAGTTGAAAATCAAGAGATTTCTAGTCGGTGACTTTGTTAGAATTAGCAAGTATAAAGGTTGTTTTGAAAAAGGTTTCACTCCTAATTGGTCTACAGAAATATTTAAGATAACAAAGATTCAACACACTAATCCTGTTACTTATTTATTAGAAGATATGAAGTCGAGACCGATATTAGGAGCATTTTATGGACAAGAAATTCAAAAAACTTTACATCCTGACGTATATCTGGTTGAAAAAGTAATAAAAAGCAGGGGGAATAAAGTATATGTGAAGTGGCTAGGACTACCTACAAGCGAGAACAGCTGGATAGAAAAGACAAATCGTTTATAGATATTCTTACTGGCACAAAAGTATTTAAAAGATATATTTCTTACGTTGTGCTCATTTGAAAGTTAATATTAAAACAGTACAGACTTTTACAACCGATATTGATTTCTCAATGAGATTTAAACAGCTTTGTACTGCTGTTTGGTAAGATTTATTTAACTTTGTGGTGATTAATAACATTCGTACTATTTATTGATACGAGTATAGGAAAGGTCAGTGTCACCGCAAACACATAGTAACTTAATGAAAGGAGAAAACGATCGTGCGAACATGTCTCCTTCCACCACCATGAGTCTACAGCGTCCTGCACACCCTAAATATGCAACGGAAGCGGCACGGTTGAAAACATTTAAAGATTGGCCTTGTAGTATGACACAAAGACCTGAAGAGTTAGCAGAAGCCGGTTTCTATTATACTGGGTGCGGAGATCAAACCAAATGTTATCATTGTGATGGCGGTCTAAAGGATTGGGAGAAGGGTGATGAGCCGTGGGAGCAGCACGCACGCTGGTTTGAACGATGTGCGTACGTCAAACTGGTGAAGGGTAGAGACTACGTCAAGGAGAAAGTGAACACTGTTTCTTTCTTAGAGCAACCTGTCTCCTGGCCAAAGGAGGAGGTGGTGAATAGTGACGCAGTACAAGTGTGTAAAATATGTTACGTCAAGGCATGTGATGTCGCGTTTGTACCGTGCGGTCATGTCGTTGCATGCGCTAAATGTGCGTTATCAATAAAAAAAACGAAATGTCCAATATGTATGGTTTCCTGTGATAATGTGGTGCGTCTTTATTTCTTATAATATATATTATTGTTATTATTATCATACAGTTTCATTTAACACATCGTTGTTTGACTTGTTATTTGTTTAGTGTTATATAACTCTTATGAGAAGGCTAGAAAAGACAAATTGTTTGTAGATATTTTAGTGACACTAATGAATGTATTTAAAGATATATTTCTCACGTTGTGCTCATTTGAAAGTTAATCTTTAAACGATACGGACTTTTACACTCGAAATTTTATTGAAATCCTTACATTAAACTAAATTATTATATCATGAGGAGCAAACGACAATGTCATGATATTCATAAAGTGAAGAATAAAACACCAACATTATTGAAGTTCAAAACTGGTGCTGGTTTAAAGAAAACATTTAATAATATTGTCTCACATACAAAAAAACACATTCGTAACCTAAAACCTAAATGTAAGAAAATGCTAACAGAGTTAGCATACGAAGCAGCTAGAGAGTTCGCGTCAGATTTACCTATTAAAATACCGCGAGTGATACCTGTACCTAAAACTGGTGGCTTTCTCCCGTTAATACCTATATTTGCTGGATTGTCTGCCAGCGGCACTTTATCGGGTGGCATTGCAGGAATCACGAAAGCTGTCAATGAATATAAATCGGCTAAAAAACAACTAGCACAAGTAAAGGAACAAAACGAGAACATGAAAGGACTGTGTATTGGAAGAGGACTGCATCTTAAGCCGTACAAGAATGGTGTAGGGATTTATGTTACGAACACAAAAAACTAATCAGTCGGCTACCTAAAAGAGCGTTAACTAACATCGACATTATAAATCACGCGAAAAATATACCTCATTTTCGTAATGTATTTATGAGAGATGAATTACCAGAATCACCACTACCAATCGAATGTGGGATTATAAATTTAGATTCTTCATCATCTAGTGGTAGTCATTGGGTAGCCTATGCAAAAATATATGATTATATTGAATACTTTGATAGTTATGGTAACTTGAAACCTCCAAAGGAATTTATTAAATATATGGGATCGAAAATTAATTACAATTATCAAAACTTACAGGGTAATAGCATATACAATTGCGGTCATTTATGTTTAAAATTCTTAAGTTCATTTTGGAAAACAAGGAACTACGTACGTAAATAAAATACATTTCGCTAATCAGATTTATTAAACCAAATAAATATCGAGATACTTCTAATTAGTTAACATTCTTACACCATCGGTGATCTTATTAGCATGTACATGTTTAAGTCGGTGATTGCTTGACCTAGAATGATTGTTTTCAATAAAATCCCTGCTCAGACAAGAAAACTAAATACTTCACCCCCGATATCGAAAGGTAGAAGACGTTTAAAATCAACTAGAGTGATTACCAAAATTAATAAAACATTTCTACGTTCTCTTGGATTTAAAATATAAAATGCTTCAAATCACTGACTTGCCACAGCACGATAATTCGATTGAAAGCTATGAAATTCATACTTACAATCCCTATACTAACAGCTTCAAAGAAAATGATGAAATCAGAATCCCTATTCATCAGCAAGACGTATATGTACTACCGTCTGCTAGCTCCATTTACATTGAGGGGTATATCACTGCGTCCTCTCTCGATGCAACAGGAAAACATATAGATAAAGAAGTTAAGTTGACGAACAACCCGATTTTGTTTTTATTTCAAAATATCAGATACGAATTAAATGGTGTTGAAATAGATCATATAAAAAATGCTGGAATAACTACAACTATGAAGTCTTATATCTCGATGAACGGAGGAGAAAGCAAAAATGCGGCCTTGTGGGGGTGGAACCTGAGCGGAACCCAAAGCAAAAAAATTCATTTCTCTTTTATTCTCCCATTGAATAAAGTCCTAGGATTCGCAGAAGACTATAATAAAATACTTATAAATTGTAGACATGAACTTATACTGCATAGAAGTAGTTCTGTTTCAAACAGTGTGTGTATGGATAAAGGTGATACCGTCATAATAGACGTACAAAAGGTTCAGTGGCGTATACCGCATATTAAAGTTTCTGATCGCAACAGGTTATTACTGCTAAAGCATTTGGAAAAAGATAGAGCTATACAAGTTGCCTTTAGAAATTGGGATTTATATGAATATCCATTAGTACCTCAAACAACCAAACATTCGTGGTCAGTTAAAACTGCTTCTCAGTTGGAGAAACCTAGATTTGTTATATTGGGATTTCAAACAAATAGAAAATTAAATCAAACAAAAAATTCGACTTTGTTTGATCATTGTAATATAACAAATGTGAAATTGTTTTTAAATTCACAATATTTTCCATATGATTCATTAAACTTGAAATTTGATGAAGCTAAGTACAGTATATTATATGAGATGTATGCTAATTTTCGTCAGTCGTATTACAAAGCCGACATTGATCCGTTGCTTGATTTGAAGACATTTGGAGAAAAGGCTCCATTATTTGTTATTGATTGTTCAAGACAAAACGATACGCTAAAAACTGGACCAGTTGATGTTCGTCTAGAAGTAGAGTCTTCACAAGATATCGCAGAGAATACTACAGCTTATTGCCTTATCATAAACGATCGCCTTATTGAGTATAAACCGTTGAGTAACATAGTGCGGAAACTGACATGAATGTTATCATCGATGTCCAAGGTTTTAAAGATGAAAAGAACAAGCTTATACCAAAAGAAATAGCTATTTTAAGTGATAAACATGTCCTGGTATTGTTGATTAAACCCCCATATCCGTTTTATTATTTAACTAAGAAAGAACGTAAACAAGTAGGATGGATAGAAAGGAACAGGGGAATACTGTGGAATGAAGGTTATGTACCTTACTGCGATTATAAGTTCTTAATATCTGATTACTGTAAAAACAAATGTATTCATACAAAAGGGTATGAAAAAGTGAATTGGTTAAAAGAAATTTTAGGTACTGAGATTGTTCATAATTTAGAAGATATTAGCTGTCCTAATTTTGTTTCTCTTTATGAAAGGTATGCAACATCGTATGATGTACAAACTTGTATTTATCATGATAATATATGTGCTTACAAAAATGTTACTTGCTTAAAAAAGTGGTGCAAAGATAGCAATGTTTTATTTTTTAATATAGACAATTATGATTAGTTTTCTGTTACATGTTTATCTGTTTCTAAATACTCAAAGTTTCAATGGAGAAAGGTAGATAAATCAATAATATTTTATTGATTTATCGATCAACATTTGTACTTTTTAATTTTTATTTATGTTTTAAATTGTGTACTTATACTTATCTAAGGCCTATACACTATAAATAACTGGTTTGTTAAAGTGATTTAAATAAATGTATGACAGTGATTTGTTCGTTTTGTTTTTTTTCCCTCCGCGTTATATAAGTAAATACCATATTTATCACATCAACATCCAACAGTAATCATTGAAGTTCGTACCACATCTTCGATTAGTTCTAATCAACGACCTTTGAATATATAGGCAGACCCTGATCAACATCTTAAAGAAAAGAAAAGTAGAATTAATAGATTGGTGAATTAATTATTAGAATTAATAGGGGCGTGGATACGTCGATTAATAGGTAGATGAAATGATGAAAACTTGATCTATTTTAGTATTCATGGGTAAGATTGGGGGACTTGGATACCTGATCTTAAAGAGAAGAACAAGTAGAATTAATAGATTAATTGATGAAAAGACGAATTAATAGATGAATTGATAAAAACTTGATCACTGGTAATAGATTAATTGATGAAAAGAAGAATTAATAGATGAATTGATAAAAAACTTGATCACTGGTAATAGATTAATTGATGAAAAGAAGAATTAATAGATGAAATGATGAAAACTTGATCACTGGTAATAGATTAATTGATGAAAAGAAGAATTAATAGATGAAATGATGAAAACTTGATCACTGGTAAGATTGGGGGGCTTGGATACCACGGTACGTATCCAGGTCCCCCAATTTTACCCTACTAATGATATCTAAATTATGTTCAAAAGGGCTTATAATTTTCAGCCCATAAAATACATGATCGTATGAAGACACACTAGGTACGAATGAAAGGATATCATGAGACGTTAATTTGCTCCAAGTTATGTAGATGAACCCAAAATTTCTAAAGACGCATATCACCCGGTTCCGCAGACGTCAAATGCAATTGTTCGGAAACTTAACCCTACACGTGCCGCTATTATTCAACCAAAAACAATGCGGCACTGCGGTGATTTGTGGCAGGCGCACGGTTATTAGTTGACTAATACGGACTAATACTGGGTCACAGTTTCCACTTACCATCAGGTGGCCTGTGTGCTCGTTTGTCTTCTCTATGACATAAAAAAAAAAAAAAAAGGTGGAATATGTAGGCTTGGGTGTCAGTGTAAGTATTGCTTTAGGAGGTACAACCGTTAAATATGGCGTTTTTTTTCAGGTTACGTCTTGAGAAAACATAGCAAACTAAAAACAATTTATTTTTTATGGTGGCATGACTTTGGTTCCATTTTTGGTAAGTTAAATATATATATATATATATATATATATGTGCGTACATATACACAATTGCTCGTTTAAAGGTTGATTATGGATATGCAAAGTTGAACGACTTTAAAAACAATGTAAAACTGCACGCGTAAACATTTACCGATCATTATAACATCGTACTGCGCTATCATAAAGCAAACTATTTACAGCTGATCGCTATTTATCGATGTTTTTACAATAAATACTGTTTTGTACTGAACGGACGGACGGACCAAGTGCCTTAACTCGCTCCTAAACAACCCGCGACTTGTAATTTAGGAGTTCCTACGGCCACCCTACGTCTCCATCATCAGATCCGCTCGATGGTCCTATATTATTTGTATTGTCATCAGAACTAAAGGCGTATGTAAATTTTCAGCTTCATCGGAAACCGGGAAGTGGGTCGAATTTAACTTGCAAGATTTGACCCTTACATACTGTTGAGGGTAGTTTGTAACAGTGTCTCATGTACCCGCGCTAAGATTATTAAATCAGTTGTTGTCGCAAACTGGCTGTGTTTTATTAGTATACCACACATACTTACATTGCAAGTTAAATAAGAGCTTGTAAAGAACTATCGCAATTCTATTAGCTGGGATAAACGAGCTCATGCAATCCCCCATGCTTCACAGCAATGACCACCATTTTTACACTAATCGCCGCGATCAAACTAGGCGACAATAGCCGGGCTCGACCGAAGTACGCTTGAAAATATCGAATAAATCTAAAAAGTGACCACTCTAGCAAGAAATTCATTCGAAATTGCACTCTATCGCGTGTGTACAAAGCTCTAAATCAAACCAGTTATTGTAGCAAGTTGTTTCTTTTCGTTTGGAACGTGCGATGCAAGTTGCTGCTGACCAAAGCAAAAAGACACCATACGCATAGACTTTGATACTGTCATACTACCTTTTTCTTTTGGACTACTTGCTACTTTAGTCTACTCGCTCAGTCTGGACACGGGTGAAGCTGTATTGCGCTGGTTTTTTTTAGATTTAGAAGCGCTTAGGGATTTCAACATCGTATAAGCCTTTTAAATGAGTTGCTTTGTCTGATTTTTATGCAGTTTATATGGACGGGTTAATTGATGCGTTTATCTTGTTTTTTTTAAAGACATAAGTACCTATATTGTTAAGTGTATATGGTTTAACATTTTGAAATAAAGCAGTGACCTACGTAGTTAATACATTGTATTTAATTTCACATAAAAATGCCATACTGTTGATAAAGTTTATAGTTTATAAAACACTAGCTGTTGTCCGCGACTGCGTCCGCGCAGAATAAAAAAACATAGCCTATGTTCATCAGGGATAAAGTAGGATTCTAATGGTGAAAGAATTTTTTAAATCGGTCCAGTAGTGTCAGAGCCTATTCAATACATACAAACAAACATACAGTCAAATATTTCCAATTACAATATCAGTGTAGATTATAATATCAAATACGAACTAACTCTATTATAACTCATTCAAGCCATTTAGTTAAGTTAAGTCAGCTACCTAGCATAAACGTTACTATCAAATTCAAATTTAAGTTAAATGTTAGTAGTTAGGGCAATCACAATTCCGGCGAACTTAGTGCAAACAGCGAACACGTCGAGTCAACACGTGGAGCGAGCGGCCAGGGAACTTCGGGCAAACAGGAATTGTCTCGGCGCAGTTTACACACTTCAAATACAACAATATTGGTGCTACTGCATATTTATCCCTCTAATAAGTACATTTGTGTGTGTGTCATATCAGTTTGTTACTCCTTCACATTGCCACGGCTGGACGGAACTAGATAAACACATAGGCTACTTTTCATCCCGAAAAATTTAAAAGTTCCCTAGGGAATAGCGATAGTCGAAATCTACGTGGACGAAGTCGTGGGCAGAAGCTATAATATAATCAAAACTTGTCCCATACTCAGTCTCGTAGAGCCGCCTACGCAGCGTCTACGGCGTAGCGCGTCAAGTTCGTAGCACTTCGTTCCCACGTAGCCAATTTACAAACAAGTCGGATTGCAAGTTTAATTGCGTGTTGA
Source organism: Acleris laterana (assembly GCA_963966035.1). Taxonomy (NCBI): domain Eukaryota; kingdom Metazoa; phylum Arthropoda; class Insecta; order Lepidoptera; family Tortricidae; genus Acleris; species Acleris laterana. Next base: position 316,574 of record OZ014450.1, read on the forward strand.
TTAAAACACGTTTAGTGGACAAGTGGTTGCGAGGTTAGGGTCGGAGTTCGAGGCCCGGCCGTGGCCTTAGGGCAAGCAGAACCCGCATTTAAGTTAGGTGATATTAAAGAAGGCACATTTTTCACCGAATTTGGCTCTATTTCACGTAGTGGAACTTCATTGAAAGTATGATACTTAGTTTTGCGGGCCAGTATACTATATTGTTTTTGACATGTTATCGTATTGTCAACGTTACGATAGCTCTTATTTACTTGACAGTAATGGCGACCGAGTTATAAACCACACGATAACATGTCAAAAGCAATTAAATTACCTCCAAATTGTACTATCAGCCCAATGGAACCCTGACCCACCATAGAACGGTGTCACAGTGACATTATAAAACAATTTGTTTGACACTTCTTATGACTTGAATCATAACGTCTCTGTGACACAGTTCTATCACAAGGTGGGTCAAGGTTCCAATGGTCTGATAGTACGTCGTATCATTTCGATTCGAGGAAGTTATTTAATCGATAACCTTGAAAATTAATCCTAATATTATAAATTTTGTAATTTTTTCATCTCAAACGATTGATTAAAAATGTAATACCCTTAATTTAATATCCTGGAAAACCGTTCAACTTCCGAGGGGATAGTGGTAAACTACTTTTACGCAAACAGAGTCACGGGCAAAAGCTAGTGTTAAATGATTTTTTTTAAATGACTCTTTCGTTGCGTTTTGCGTAAATAATAGAACATATGACATGTAATATATTATGCACTGAAGAAAGTGAGATTATAATAAAATGGTTTGAAACCAAGACCAATCCTTAGAAATAATATTTACACAGTTTAAAAAAAGTCGCTTTATTCCGTTTGTGTGTGTGTATGTACGCTTAGATCTTTCATACTACGCATCGAATTTTAATGCGGTTTTCATCAAGAGATAGAATGATTCAAGAGGATGGCTTAATGTATAATTTATTCTGGATTATGTACGGGTGTTACAGAAACCTCACATAAACCGAAGCGAAGCGAGGACGGGTTACTAGTAAGTCATAAAACCCACGTTCGATGCGACATCCACAAAAGCTGCAGTAAATGCAGCACGGCACACAAAAGCTCACGTGGAGGTAAAATCGAAACCGGAAGTACAAAGGAACGGTGTGATTTCCGGCGAACAATGCGCATTGTGGCTGGCCCGATTGTGATTGGGTTGCTACTGACGTGGGCGATTAGAGATCAGTTGGCCTAGAAACTTTTGTGAACATTATTTAACTTCTAATATTATTTAAGCAATGAAAGAAAGTTTTTTTTAAAATAAAACACCTTGTTATTTGTACTTCTAACACTAGTGAGGTGATAAAGCCGGTTTTAAAAAGATGGTCTCTTAGTTCTACTTATAGTTTTCATGGGGTATCCTATTGTATTGTCAAGATAATTGCATAACAGTAACTACTCGTAAGCAAAGATTCAAGTTAATTTGACTTCCAAAAGTAGTTTAGGCAGTTGAAGTCGTGAGTCATTGAAGTAAATGTGTGTCACTTTTTTCCAACCTTTAGAACTAAAATCACAATTTAACATTTTTAAAACTTACGCCCTTCATTCACTCAAGATAGTTAATAAATAAGTGTGTTTAAAATTAGTAAAATAATATCGTTTTCTCTCTTAACCATCAAAACATTTCGACGGTCCCACCCTCAGGTCACGTGCTCGCGTTATGCCCCACGTTTATTGCCCACTGCTGGGCACTTACACGTCCGATCGACCACTCCCCGTTCTGTGACACCCAACGATCAAGTTAGAGCCGTAACACTAGTCTAGAGGTACATCGGGTAAATCGGCCATAGCGCCTCTATTCAACACGGTAAAAACCATATCGTTTTTGACTCGTATTAACATATTATGAGTATGGTTTTTGACTCGGCCGCCATTACTATCGTTGACGATACAATTACAGATCAAACACGATATGGTTTTACCGCGTAGAATACCGGGCCTGGGGGTTTATTATGGCTGTGTTTATCGCGTGACTAAATGGGGATAAAACATCCGTCACTTTCTGACACTTATATAAGAATGAAAGTGACGGATGCTTTACCCACATTTTTTCACGCGATAAAAGCGCTTAAGAAAATTATCATTTTTAATTACTAGTTATCAATTTTATACGCTGACGCCGTCGTAAAGATACTTTGACAGTACTTTGGGTAGTAGTTCTGTATCTAGGTATTCTAGTTTAATCGCAGAAATATCAGCATATCTGCTTTACACATAGACGCTAGCTTATCTCGCTTCACACCGATTATTGCAAAGTGGCCAGTTACAAGGGTGGCCAGTTACAGGGGTGGCCAGTTACAGGGGTGGCCAGTTACAGGGGTGGCCAGTTACAGGGGTGGCCAGTAATAGTAGGCCGATATTACTTACTGTACTAGTACTGTAGTCAATATAGATTCAAACGATAGCAACCCAAGCCTCACTTAATCTTTGGCTGGTGGCACAATCACCTAAGTGGCTACAGCTCCCTCCCATTCATATCCCCCCCTGATTAGTTTCTGAATCAAAGTTATTCGAAATGTAATGAATGCAACTAAGCTCTGAAACAAGTTGCAGCTAGTTGCTCAGTTCCTGCGATGCACAAATAGTACAGTCACCGGGAATTAAATATAACATGGTTGCTTTGAAATTATTTGACACTAGCTTCTGCCCGCGACTTTGTCCACGTAGATTCCGAATATCGTTATTCCCTCGGAATTTTTAAATTTTCCGGGATAAAAAGTAGCCTTGTGTTAATCCACATTTCATCCAAATTCGTTTAGCCGTTGCAGCGTGAGGGAGTAACAAACATACACACTCACAAACTTTCGCCTTTATAATAAATATTAATGTGACTATTAGTAAAGGCATTAAACTATAGGTTCCCAAACTTTATTGGCTGACCGCCCAAAGACAATTTTTAACAACACCCTCGAACAAAAAAAAATCATTATATTATTTTTATGCTGCTGGTAGTTTCTTGCAGCGCTTCTTCTCCGCAATGATGGTCTTCTCCGGCTAACGCGGTGGACTGTACAAGCTAGCTATTAAAGTAATTGCTAGTTGCTGGTCACGGCGGTGGTGGGTGAGAGCCACATGTGTACAACTAGGGTAGAACTCGGTGGCAAGTTCGCCTAAGTCGTATTTATGAAAGTTACTTAGGAATTAGTATTTGCAATAATATTTTAAATTAATCCAATGGAATGCTGAGCCAAGTCCTATTTGACTTCACACTCCAGTGCAACGACTCTAAACCTGCTCCGAATCTTATCTTTTTTTTACCATAGCTGTTGCGTTATACCCTAAAACGGGGTGAGTAGGGATTAAGGGGTGAGTAGAGATACAACCTAAAATAAAGCATATGTTACTATTTGTAAGACTGAAATTATTTCCAATAGACGTATAACGTTAGTGTCCATTTAATGCGTGATCTTATTTGTAATAAGGTTGTGTCCCTCCCTACTCACCCCTTTTTAGGGTAGTGTTTTGTCAAAAAAAAAAAAGAGTTTGTGTCTGAGGCTGCCGAGTTAAAAACAATACCAAAACACGTCCAAGGCACAATAATAAATAAAAGTATATTACCTTAAAAAACTAATATAAACATAAGTACCATTAAACGCGTTAAATAAAAATGCAACTTTATAACACACGGCGCGGCGGCAAATCGCGATGGGAATTAATAATGCCGCATTAACAACCGGCTAATGCTCAATCTGGGAATTCCCGCTCCCGGGATATTGTGCGGGAATAATTAATAACTACGTCACCGTCATTGCGAGCGTCATTCTAAGGCTGTGTGCACACGCAATACTTGATATTTCTCGTAAGAGCAACTCGCGACAATTCGAGCATTTTGTCGAGAAGTTGAAAATGAGATAGGTATAGCAGACGCGAGCTTCTTCAGCTAATAGAAATGTCATAAAGCAAAAGTTACAGGTATGATCAGATATTATAAATATTTACGATTAAAATTGATTTGATTAAATGAATTTTTAACGCCATGCAAATACCTAAGTTTACAACTATTGCGACACAAAGCGCAGAGCGGCTATTCTATGTGCAAGGTAAATCCGTATTGCCAATATTACGATTGCTTTTATTTCCTTGACAGTAATAGCAGCGGTGTTAAAAACCATATTATAACATGAAGCCCAGTAGAATAGAGAGCCCAGATTTCTCCTCTCCCTCTTTATTCCTCGACAAAAAAAGGAGTTTCGTGCACGACCTGCCAACACTTGTTTTTCTCTCTAACCCTAATCCAAAATCATTGCTAGCCAAAGATTGCTTTTCTTTCGCTGATGTGATCACGTCCTAACATCACTAGAGTTATCGATGCGGGATCATTGTGCTTGTTGACGATGTTTTGTGGCTTTTCGCGGCTAGGATTGATTTGTCGCGGTTTGGTTAGAGTTTAGATAAGCCCGGGGAATGCGGGATGAGTTGTTTATGACGCTTATGGTTTGTTCTGGCAAGTACGAGTTTAAACTATAGTGGCAGACGAACACACACCATTTGGCTCTATTCTTGCTGGGGCCCTTATATGGCTGCGTTTATCGTGTGATAAAGTGTGGATAAGGCATCCGTCACCTTCTGACACGTAAATAAGAACGAGATTGACTAATACTATATCCACGTTTGACGAATGCTATATCCGCTGGTTAATTTTGCTTCTGACATGTTATCGTATGTCAACGTTATGATAACTCGTTTTTACTTGACAGTAATTGCGGTTGAGTTTTGAAAACAATAAGGGAACGTATCAAAAGTAATATACCAGAGCACAATAATGCGGATGCTCTGCTTGGCGGTACGTTGAGTAAACTAAAAAAAAAATCTGGTAATGTAGCAAGATCAACTTAAATCGATATAGATACAACGTGTCAACCACTTATTTAGTTGTAATGATGTGTCATAAAAATGGGATATAGAGATGTTAGACATACGACACAAAAGATGTGCCCTGACATCTCATATTCATGATTATTGTAATCACAGCAAAAACCACATCAAAATGTGCAAATGTAATACTCAATATTTACGACAACCTTGCCAACTCATCCCCCGAACTCCGACCCTCAAAACATGTTATTTGCGAACAATTTGTCACTTAACGGATATTTGACGTGACGTCCCCGGCGTCGTGACGGCGTCGCGTCGAACACGCCCCGTCATCGCCTGTCACTTGTTTCACTAAGAGACGATGACGTAGTAGAACTCAAGTGAGTTATCAAGTTGTTATTGGATTTCCTCGTGAAGGCGATGTTTCAAATAAGGGGAATGCGTGGTTTAAATTAATTTTGAATTGTGTTTCTGGCTTTTGTCCGATGATTTACATTAAAAGCAATTAATTATAACCCGACATATTTTAAACACTCTAGAGACTGTAACTAACCCAACGACAACTAAAGACGGTACAAGAAGTTTGATTGCTACGATGTAACATAATACAAACTAATACAAACAAAGACGTAAGTCTATAAACTCAACAGAATACAAATATAATCCAATAAAAACACTTCTCGTTTTATGTAAGTATTTTTTATCTCCTCTGCACAAAGTGGCATTTATATCTGTAGGGACGAAAATTATTTTTCGAAAAGAATAGGTTAAATAGGCAGCCTTTTCTTCTGTTACCAGACCAAGAAAGAATCTTATTATTGCCATTACGAATTAACCCATTTTTAAAACATGATTTTAAATGGTGTCTAGTGTCTAGAATAAAATGGCACCTATAATTTATTGTAGTATCAATATAAAAATGTTATTTTTTCTCTTACGGGCGAACCCTTTAATTAAAACCGCGGATAGAGAGCTTAGGGTTTTTAATCTACGGGCCATTAGTCTATTGACTGACTATATCGATCAGTTTCTTCCCTTGCTCAACAATCTATCATTATGTTCTGTACCGTTACCATGAGTTACAATTACTGTACTCGATAGCGAGTCGAATGCTCTGTCTCTCGCACTCTATAAGAATACTTGCGAGGTCTGCGAGGTATAGAGCTTCCACTAGCGAGTACGTTAATTACAACTCATGGCGAGGCTACTGTAGTGGAGGTACTCACGGCAGGCCTGGAATTCATCTTCGCCCTTCTCGCAGTCCCGCTGGTAGTTGCACACGCGGGAGTACTCGATGCACGTGCCCTCCGGACACCGGAACATGCCCGGCGGACATATTATGTCGCCTGGAACAATTATTACAATGTTACACAAGTGGTTTAATAATGTTACACAAGTGGTTTAATAATGTTACATAAACGGTTTAATAATGTTACACATGTGGTTTTATTGGTTTGCGTACCAAATAGGGTTAATACGATTGGTACATGATAGAATAAATGGGAGCCCGTGGTTTACCATATTTTTTTTGGTACACTTTTGAAATTATTGTTGAGTCATAATTTTTATATCACCCTAACCTAGGGTTGATTTGGTAAAATCCTGAAAAGTTTCCAGTTTCTTAAAAAAATACGTTGACTTGCGATAATTATGACCTAAACACATTATGACCGAAAATAATTACTTATGGCAGATGATAGGGAGAGTGGATAGGTCTATAGATCTTATTCTAACTAACGCAAAACTACTCTAAAACTACAAAAAAATAACTACTATCGATTCGTTTATAATAATTAAAGAATAATAATTAAACAATAAACATAACCAACTACATTAACTAATAACTCCCAAAAATAAATCAAATACAATACAATACAAACACTTTATTTTACACCAAACAAAAACATTATAGAGACACTGTACATAAAAAAATTACACAGGCAAACAACACGCGACGCTGTTGGCCTTTTGTTAAGCAACAGGTAAATAAAGTTAGTCCAGGTAAACATTTTAGCCGTTAGCCGCTTAACATATGTTTGTTAACCGCACCATGTCACCCCTGGGACAGGCTATGCCTAGTGTGGAGGTCAGGGGGTGATTCTCTCAAAAATGCGGTCGGACGAACGAACGAGTGAATGTCCAAGCGGCGAGTTTAAGTAGTCCCGTCAGAGCGAACCAAACGCATTTTACCGCGTGCATTCTCAGGCAGCATGGCTTCTGTCGATAAGCTCGAACGTATAAGGCTGCCTAATTGAGAATGCACGCGCTCAAATGTGTTTTGTTCGCTCTGAACTAGGTACTTAAACTCGCCGCCGCTGCGAAAATCACTCGTTCGTTCGTCCGACCGCGTTTTTGACAGAATCACACCCCAGTTTTAACTGTAATTTGCTTGTTTTTACTATTGGAAACACACCATTTCTATTTATTTATTTATAAAACTAAATTTCGTCTCCGTCTTCCCTCGTTCGTCTATTCTACTGCATATTATAATATATAAACCTTACCTATTAAATAAGAAAATATCATGAAAAGCAAGTCTTCATAATGAAATCAAAACAAAAGCGATAACTGTCGATTCCCGATACAACACAAGATATTCAATCTTCCAGCGCCCGACTCCTTTATTTACAAACAAAGTGTGTCCGATATCTCCCTTAACTAAGTTGATTGGTCGGGAACGACAACGAGTTAATTGGTTTCAGAAGGAAGTAATTAATGCCGAATGAGTTACTGGGAAAGTATCAAGTGAACCCAAAGGGGGAAAGTTTGGACATGGATTTTAATAGGTTGCCTTAACCAGCTCAGGTAAAAAGGAATGGGGTTATTTGAAAAAAGTGAGGTTAGAGACCGTGGGTAAGATGTAACGTAGGGCGGAATGACCGAGAGGCCGATCGACCGCCCGTCTAAGGTCGGATTTTTATTCCCACCAGAAATAATGTAAACAAACTTACGTCACTGTCAAAGTGACATTTAAGGGGATCTCAAAGTTTGGGCCAGCAAGAATACGAAACGCAAAAGCAAAAGTGACAGCGATACGAAACTCGCGACTGCATCGCTACAAAAAGTCGCCGTGTGCTACCTCCCTAAATATCCTCTTCATATTTTCAACTTGGGCTGCGCTAAAAATAATAGTCCGGCCGAAGTTAGGTTTCGAGCCGAAAGAGCAAACACATATGTTTAGGACTGTAGAGTAATTTAAATAAAAAATGTAAATCACGAGTTCATGACATTCATGATTATTGATTAGGTAATAATAGGGATTATAGAGGGAGGCAAAATTTACGTACAGCATGAGAGTAGAATACTTGTCCTCACCTTTTACGTAGAGAAAAATTGTGCTATTTTCCAAATACCGCGAAATAGTTTCCAATTATTGGGAATATTTCAAGCCCAAAACAATAACGCAGTGATTCCCTAATGAAGTCCGGTGCACGCGCTAACGGGGAATCGAACCCGCGCCTAATGATCGGCAGCCCGCGGGTGACTTACCCAGAGTTCGTACATCTATCGTGTCGTTGAAACTTCATCGTTTGCAAGAATGTTTAAAGCTAGAATTGTATCACAGCCAAGTTTCGAAAATTTAATGAGGATCAATGAACGCTATTTTGGCCGCATTAGAGAAAAAATTTTGTTATTTAAGGTAATTTCAATGTATTTTTTTTGTTAAATTTTCATTTTATATGTAATTACTTCCTCGATAAATGGGCTATCAAACATTGACAGAATTTTTCCAATCGGACCATTAGTTCCTGAGATGAGCGCGTTCAAGCAAACAAACAAACTCTTCAGCTTTATAATATTAGTATAGATGTAAAACAATACCATAACACGTCGAAGGCAATATTTGTTCACCTTGTAGAATACAGGTTCTGTTGTAATTGTTACCTTCTTTAAACGCGAGAGATTCCTTTTTCATCAAGCGACAAATAATTTTGTGAACACCCTTATATATTGTTCATAGTTAAGTTGACTGTGCGAAAGTAATATCTGACGAAATAGTTCTTTACTGCGAAACTTTTCGTCCAGTGGAGTTTTCTGATAGTTATGACTCGTGCGTCGTTTCGGAACAATTAAGAGCAACAGACCAGTTTATGATGTCTGATTTTATTACACAAATGTTGATTGGTAACAGTAAAATGCTTGAGACTACGAAATAAAAAAAACTCACGCGGCGAGAAATGCTTTCTATAAAATGAAAATTCTTCGTACTTAATGATACATTCGGTGAATGGTGTTTCAATAAAATAATAAGTACTCCTATAGTACAGAACTTTCTCCATAGTAAAATTACAATGATAAAGAAGATGATAAAAAAGGAAAAGCATGTAACTACAGATAAGACTACTTACGTCCTCCTTTACTCGACATTAACGTCGTTATGAAATGACCAGCAAAACATATTTCGAACACTTTCTCAGACCTACCCTCTGAAAAATGGGAATCAGCCAATTGCCAACGACCCAATGCGGCCAACATTGAAATATCGCAATTGCACCAATCCCATCTCGTGTCGGCCGCTGATTTAAATTTCGAACAGGTGACTGATTTGTCACCCGTTACCGATTCGAACGTGCCATTATTTTTTATTTTTCGGTCGATGTGCTGCATTGTTTGTGACCACGAATGGGAGCTGTGATTTTGACAATCATGTTTGATATTTATTTCAGTTATAAAATAACGAATGACCATAGATAAAATCGCGCGGTGTCCTGCCAAATTTGATCGTTTCAATCGTGAACGTTAAATTTTAAATCATTTCTTTAAACTGATGATAATGTCAATCATTCGTTTGGTCGTGAGTGCGGAAACCATGCGTGGGCGGTGGTTCTACGCCGCGCAGCCCGTGAATGGACAAACCCACATCCATTTGCGAGTTCATCGGCCGAGATATTTAAGCCTAACTGACATCGTGAATGGGGTAATTTTGGAGTCTAACCGTTTGATTCACTGCGATTGGACTAGGTCCATTGGACTGACCGTAATTGTTCAAGAATTCACGAATAATAATTCTATTCTTAGTCATTGACTTTTTGTACAGTTTCAAAACTACCTGGAAACAATAACCTGTCATCGGTGTCAATGGAGTTTTGAAAATTGTCATGACGTCACGGTTGACTTGTATTTGCGAGAGTTGAGTTCGACGATTAAACTTACGCGACTTTTTTGCACTTTTCATAAGGCCGGCCTTACACTCGTAAGTTTTACTTACGTAAGTAGGGACACGGCTATCTGTTTAAATGATAAAAAAAAACTTATTCTAATAAATAGCTGCGTCCCTACTTACGTAAGTAAACTTACCGAGTGTAAGGCCGGCCTAAGATAACATAAATTTCATAACTTTTGTGAATAATTATTTACTACCATGGTTTTAGTTATGTAAGTAAATCCATTGAAATAAAAGGGGCCGCGGAATATCCCGGGGGCCCCTTTACACCTAAGCACCGGTATTCTCTTACTAAATAATTACTGCTCGAGTGGTTCCACGACGGTGCCGCAATCTCGCCTCGACTCGACTTAACAACGCCAACTTGTTTCATGTTACCCTGTTTGTATCGCAATATAAATGTAGTTTATAATAAACTTGCGACGCGCCCTCTCTTGGCTTTGGATTATGTGAGTTTTCTACATAAACCAGAATTTAATTAATATAAAAACCAACTGTGAAAAATTATATAATTGATGGTGAAAACCGCACGAAAATCTGTTCAGTAGTTTTTGAGATTATCGCGAATAAACCGACAGACGCGACGGGGACTATGTTTTATAATAATATGTAGTAGGTAATAAGAATAAAATACAATTCCACACTCGTATTCATCTAACACTGATTATTAACTCGAACTGATGATAAATAAATGTTAAATGAATCCAAACTAGACTAATCTACAAATAACTACTGAGGAGTTATGGCCACAATCCGTCTCCATCATCATACCAGCTCTATAGAACCATATTATTGTATTATCCTCGATCTCAGGAAGCCATGCAAGTTCAGTTCAATCCGATGACCATGAGTGGGTTAAATTGATTTGGTAGTAATTCGTCAGTTAGCATAAACAAGTTGAAAGAAAATCTGAAAAAGATATGCAAATGTTTTACTAAAAACAGTTACATATTTATTTATTTAGCTAACTGGAAAAGTACTTAAATATTTTAATGTATACGTTAGGTACTCAGACAAAATGTATTTCAATATTTATCAATATTATCATAAAACTTATAACAAAGCCGTACGTTAAAAGACACTAAAAATAACTGCCATAAACTAAAGCTTACTAAAGGGTCAACTACGCCATTCGCACTATACTAAATGAAACAATACCAAGATTTCTCTTTCACAAACACCCACAGTAAAATACACTTTACCACGTCGAGATAACACAGAGAATATAATCAACGTCAACGAACTGTCGCTCGTCAATCCGAGTCCGTTCATTACATTCGTTCATTCACATTCATTCGTTCATAGAGCGAATGAATAAAAGATGGCCGCTAGGAAGTTAACGAGGTGGGAGAGTTACTCCGCATTAAGGTGTAAATAGGTGAATGAAAGAGCTTCCGCGTCGTTATGCTGGTCACATTGGAATTATGTGCGATTTGATTCAAAGGAAATACCTAACTCATTGAATATGGAGAATTTATTTAATTAAGTGATGTAATTAATAGACAACAAAGTAAACTTGTGTTAATAAGAACTCCTTTTACATTATACCTTTTCCCTTTTGTATTTCGGTTAAGGTAATATGTACTTACTACAAAGTAGATGTACCGTTTGAAACGTCTGACAGAGTCCATAATAGTTTCGACAACGTCTAGTACAAAAACAGAAAGTCTTTTCTTTTGGTTTGCTGAAAAGACCGTGAATATAATGGTTTGTGTTTTAAGTGTACTTTATGTAGGCAAAAAAATATTAGGTTAGAAGTATACCGATTCTGGCCATTTTGCACCGTTATTGGCCACTCTAAATTTTAACTAACATGTAAAGCATTATATTATAAAATTACAAAAATATTTTTAAACTTATTTTTAATTTTACAGTATTTTTGATCATATCAACCTTAAACAGCCAAAAAGGATACAGTGGCCACAAATGGTACTTCTACCGTACCACACAAAGCGTATAGCTGCCACCATTGAAATGAAATGTATGAAACTACTGACTATAACCTGGTGGTGGCGTTTTGTGGCGTTCTGTGGTTACACTACTTTATTTTTTCGCTGTCGTTATTTTCCTTATCACGGTATTTCAAAGTTCCTTTATTTTTTAACCGACTTCAAAAAAGGAGGAGGTTATACGTTCCACTGTATGTATTTTTTTTTTTTTTATAAATAGTTCTATTGAAATCCGTTATAAAAACTAATTCGCTAGGCATTAAAAGGACCATCTGTGTTTACGAGGGCGTTAAATTTTATTGGCTGTTTACGTCGCGCCTTCGTCAGCACAATGTGTTCTCCAAGTTTTTTTTTTAGTTTTATTTCTTGCTAGTAGAAAAACTGGCATCACTTTTTTGCCGTATTAGGTAAATATAATTTGAAAAAGAAAACATAACATTCTTTGTAAACAGATAAAATAAGCAGAAACATTATATTAATTGCCATGTACCACCAAAAGAAAAACAAAACCAGAAACTAATGGAATCAAAAACAATACAGTAAAAAGTAAAAACTCAAGTTTCGAATCTTTCGGAGAAACGATCGCGTTTCAGACAATAATTGCGACATCCGATACTGGCCGAAGATAAAAACAGTCTTCGATGGAAAATAAAAAAAGTCCAACCGCAAACTGTACGGGAGCACCTTGGGCGGGAAATATGAAAGAAAGAAAGGAATATAGTTTATTTTATATTACGATAGTATTTATAATGATCTTCTGAAAATGTCGAACTATTCTGTTGTTATGTAATATTGTGGAAAATATAGAACGTTTTTCCCATTATGGTTGCCGGGTTAGAATAGTGCCACTCCATGTCTTCCCTTGGATGTTATGCGATGGGCTTGCAACCTGTCACTAGTACACTGGTAAACATATCCCATATTGTGCACAATGTGGTAACAGAAATATCAACAAGTTTTTAGAGTTGTAGGTAATTCTGTAGCTCTGTTCCCCACTCTGGGAATAAAGGCGTGAGTTTTTGTATGTGTTTAGAACGTTTTTTTTATAACTGCGGAATGTAAAAGATAAATACTTTTCCGCAGTAATTTTATCTTGATACAATACAATACAATACAAAACACTTTATTGTACACCAAACAATAACAATACAGAGATACAGCATTATTAAAAACAACACAGGTAAACAACAGGCGGTCTTATCGCTGATTAGCGATCTCTTCCAGACAACCTTACTAGGGATAAGGTGTCAGATTAAAACATTTTACGAGGTAGGTGGTACAAACTTCACGCTAAAGTGATAAATATAGGCTCACTATATATGTACTAATAAATAGATAAGAAAATAAATATATAAACAAATAAATACAATATATATATTTATTTATTTATTTATTTATTTATTTATTCTTACAAAGTAATTGCACAGTATAACAGTATAACAAAACCAAGGCACTGTGAAATTATAGATACTTACAAATACCGAAAATTGCAATAAAATACAATGAAAATAGAATAGCAATATCAAATTAAGGAATTGACGACACACGCACATCCATACTCTCGCAGTACCTCAAACATTCATCTCGCAGTGCAGCCCATCCGCTAGCAAATACATCCCATATGACTGTACTTATTACAAAAAAAACAAACAAAAGGAAAAGTTATAACTTATCTACTCAAAGGAAAACGGTGTATTTGAAACCATACAATCCCCGCACCTCATCAAGCCTGCCAACATTACACAACAAAATCCCGACCAATTCCGATTAACAGCGTGAACTGCATTCCGGGACCCGGGATATTCCCCGGCGTCCTTTCTCTGCCGGCAGGGTTACCAGCTTACCAGACACAAAGAAAATATATTTTGAAAAAATGTCTTGACTTTTTCCCACAATTATCGTCATTTAAATGGTCATTAATACCTCTATAATAAGTCTGTAAAGCTATGAATTCCTAAAATTACGGGTCAAATTCGGTGATCTGATAACCCTGACCGCGGGCGGTTTTTAGCGATACCTACTCGAGTAGCTTTATGGCCGGTTAATGAAAAAGGAAGTGAGATAGGTTGTGATGATGGGGCGGAGTAGGAAAGATAAAAGTGGAATTTATGTTGTAAGGTTGTTAAGTTGTTATATCAAGGTGTACCAATTCGGAGAAAGTTTTTTATTAGAAACGATTAGATGTTGGTAGAAGTTACTTTAAACGACGATATTCCTTAATCATAATATTCTTATTACTTCTAAATTACTTCATCTGTCTGTCTGTATATTCGCGATAATCTCAAAAAGTACTGAACGGATTTTTATTCGGTTTTCACCATCAGGTTGGATAAATTAATAAATTCTGGTTTTTGTTTGGGTGTTACAGAAAACTGGCATAAATTGAAGACAAGCACAGACGTGTCACAAGAAAAAAAAAAAACTAAAATATTGTGTATACTAAAAGTCAGTTTTCAATCATTATTGAGCCGATGGCCTAGTTAGAATTTTTAGGGTTCCATACCCAAATGGTAAAAACTAGACCCTATTACTAAGACTGTCTGTCGGGCGGGGGCGGGTCCAGATCAACGTTAGTTTGCGAACGGTCGCCAGGTGATCTGGGTCCGTCCCTATGCCAATCTACTTGTCCGGTAGTTGGCCTGGCTAACGGCCGAGGGTGGAGCTCACAGTTGTGCTGATACCCAAGGCAAGACTGGTTGTGCTCCTTCTCGAGGTTGCTGCCTGTCAACTACTCGGTTTCCCCGGAGTAAAACGAGTAGAACGAAAACAACCAGACGAACTCCTGATATTCCTATACTTACCCTTCCATGACTCCTATTTCCTATCCAATCAGCTGCAAGCGATGACGTGGCATGTCGCAGCGGGCCTCCTATCCAAAAAATAAAGGGATGGGTAGCGATAAAATGCCACCCGCGTGTTTGTGCCGTGCGCGGGGACCCGTACGGGTGGAGAACGAGATCCTGGTAGGCTGAGTTAGAAGAGGGTCGGACAGTAGCTACCCTCGGATGACAACACGCCGCTTTGGCTCGGGATTCATCTCACACGGGAGGTTCTGGCCTAGCCAGCTAGAATCAATCGGCTGTCGCGTTTACAGTAGTCTGGCCGCGGGCGAGGGTTCTAGGGTGATGAGGCTGGTAGTCGGCGAAGTACGGCCCCGAGTCGCTGTAGTGGTGACGGAGGGCCTGACATCGTGCGGACTCACTCAGCAGCTCACCCCGGAAACCTATATCCCACTCGTATCCCTGGTGCGTCTTAGCATCCCCAAGAGGGGCTCCGTGGTGGGTGGGGAGCGAGTGGGACGAAGTAAAAGAGAACTTGGTATGGAGAACCCAAATTTAAAAACAGAGTCCAGGAGTGAGGAGGAGAGAGGGGCAGAAGTGGGAGGAATGCCGAGCACCAGTAAGATGGTGCAAGGGGGACCCCCACGGATGCCGGGAGAAGGAGTAGGGGAGAGGGTAGAAGGTGGGGCAGAAGTGGGAGGAATGCCGAGCGCCAACAAGATGGTGCGAGGGGGACCCCCACGGATGTCGGGAGGAGTAGAGAAGAGGGTAGTAAGTGGGGCAGAAGCGGGAGGAATGCCGAGCGCCAACAAGATGGTGCAAGGGGGACCCCCGCAGATGCCGTGGAGCGAGTTAGTAGACCTGTCCCTGGAGGAACGTCTGTTGAACCCGCCGCAGACTTCGAAGGAGGAAACCGCCCCGGCGGCAACCCTGACGGAGGGCGATGGGTTCAAGAGACAGCCCACCAAGGCAGAGAAGAAGAGAGCGAGGCTGGACCGCAGAAAGGAGAGGAAGCGCGAGAAGGCGGCGGGAGAGAACCCTAGCCTTAGCCAGGCGAAGGGGAGGCCCCCTCCGCCGGAGAGGCCGCCGAAAGTGAAACGGCAAGCGACAGACCCAGACGAAGGACCCTCGACACGACCTCCAGCGAAGCGACCAAACCGCGGAGACTCGCAGGCGGGCAACCGTGCGACCGCAAGGGAAGCACGGGAGTTCGCAGTGGCGATCAGCCGCGCGGATGGTGTACCGCTGGATGAGTCGCTAGGGACCGAAGTCAGGAGAATCGTGAGCCGGCTCATCACGGAGGCCATAAAAGAGCAGGGCATTCGAGGGAGGCAGCTCCAATTCGCGATGTCGGGGCTGGTGTCGGAAGGATTCTTCCTTGTGACACCATCCACGGCAGAAGCGAGGGGGTGGCTTCTGGAGAAGGACCTGGGCGAGCCACAGGGGCACAAATTGCTGGCCCGAATGCTTAACAGCACGAGGGTCAACATCTGGATCCCTGGCCCGCCGGATGAATTGAAGGAGGATCCGCTCCTCTACCTTAGAGCCCAAAACTGGGACAGGGAAGAGGAGCTGAAACTCCAAGAATGGATGCAGATGAGCAGGGAGGATCTCGTCACGGGCACCCGGGTTTGCTACTCGGTGCCTAAGAGCGTGGAGGATGCGTGGGGTGAAGAGGCCAGCCAGTGGCTGTTCTTCCAAGCCACACGCATCCGGGCGCGGCTGACGAGATCCCAACCTCTCAGAGTGAAAGAGGCGGCGGAGACCCCAGCAGGGAAGGAGAACTGCAGCTGCAGATGCAGCTGTGGTGGCTCAGAGCTGCAGCCCGGAAACCAGGCTGAGGCAGCCCAGGTCGGCGACCATCGACCACAGATGGAAACCGACGGGGGCTCCTCGGACTAGGAGGACGGGTGGCGATATACACTACACACAAACACAACCAGCAATGGCCAACACACACAAACAACACAAACTACACAACAACACAAACAAATACAAAAAAATAAGAATATGTCAAGTAAACCTCCAGCACTGCAAGGACGCAATGTCCGAGCTGTGCCAATACATAGTGAGGGAAAAAATTGACATCGTCCTGATGCAAGAGCCGTATGCATGGAAAAACCAGGTAACAGGACTGGGTAGCCTGGGGGGCGACCTTCACTTCGAAAGAAATGGAGAGCTGCCTCCTAGGGCATGCATATATGTGAGTAGAGACCTAAGAAATATGGGATGCCTAATGACCATATGTTTCAGAGACCTAGTGGTAGTAGAAATCAGCCTGATGACAGGGAGCGGAGAGGGAGTCAAGGCAGCGATGGCGTCTTGCTACATCCCAGGTGAAAGCAACGCGCCAACCAGAGAACTGGAGGAAGCGGTCAGTAAATATAAAGGTAAGAGAACATCCATTCTTGTAGGTTGCGATGCAAACTCACATCATGAGGTGTGGGGAAGCAGCGACACCAACAAGAAGGGGGAAACACTACTAGAATTTATTGTAAGTAATGACCTGGATATACACAACACAGGTACAACCCCAACCTTTGTAACCAGGGCAAGAGAGGAGGTATTAGACATAACGATAATCTCAGGGGTAATAGGCAAACATGTGAAAGACTGGAGAGTAGACCAGGAAGACAGCATGTCGGACCACAGAAGACTACTGTACGGCCTAGACTACTACACGGAAAGAACAAAGATAAGAAACCCAAGGAAAACGGACTGGGAGAAATACAATAGCATACTAAGCGAGTGGACACCGAGCCACAAGAGCCCAGAAACTAGAGAGGAACTGGACAGAGCTGCTGAAGATCTGAACAGAGCCATATCGAGAGCCTACCAGACGGCGTGTCCGGAGAGAACGTGCAACGGGGATAAAGGACAGCCATGGTGGAATAAAGAGATACAGAAACTACGGAAAAGAACTCGTAAGGCGCTAAGACTAGCTCTAAAAAAGGGCAATGATCAAGGCTGGAACGAATACAGAAATATTAGGAACAAATACACTAATACAAGGGAAAGACTAAGAGCACAAGGTTGGAAAATCTTCACGGGAGAAATACAACGCTACTCGGAGGCGGCAAGATTAGTAAGGGTACTGGCGAACGAGAGAACTTGCCAATTAGGCAGCCTAATGATAGGTTCAACCGAACTTACAGACCCCAAAAAAGTACTACAGCATATGGTTAGCACACATTTCCCCGACTGCAGGGAATACCGCGTACATGAGGCTGTAGAAGACAACAGAAATGAAGCAATATATGCAGGGGAGACACTAAACCTAAAAATTAGCAATGAGGTAGGAGAATGGGCAATAAAATCCTTCGCCCCTTATAAAGCGGCAGGTCCAGATGGAGTAACACCCATACTACTACAAAAGGGATGGAAATACATTTGGAACAGCCTAAGAGATATCTACGAAAAGAGTCTGGAATTAGGTCACATCCCGACCATCTGGAATGAAGTAAAGGTAATATTCCTACCTAAACCAGGTAAGAAAAACTACAAAGACGCGAAATCGTTCAGAAGCATCAGTCTGTCATCATTCGCACTGAAGACACTGGAGAAGATCATAGATGTACAGATAAGGACAAGCATGCAATTAGGAAGATTGCCCTTACACGGGAATCAGCACGCTTACATAGAAGGGAAATCAACGGAAACAGCCCTACACAACCTAACCACAAGGATAGAGAGAGCAACAGAGGATAAAGAACTGGCACTAGGCTGCTTCTTCGATGTGGAGGGCGCCTTCGATAGAGCCACCTTTGGTGCAATAGAGAAATGCCTAAGAAGGGATGACATAGACCCAGCGGTGAGAAAGTGGATAATGGCTATGTTAACAGGTAGAGCGATCACTGCACAACTAGGAGGAGACTCGATAAGGATAAGGACGAGCAGAGGCTTCCCGCAAGGGGGCTATCTGTCACCACTCCTGTGGTGTCTCCTACTAGACTCGCTCATTAGAGAAACCAACAGAGGGGGTATACATATGCAAGCATACTCAGATGACGGGGTGCTCTTAGTAAGGGGTAAAACCCTCAGTGTAATGAGAGAAGTCATGATAAGAGGAATAAGGCAGGTACTAAACTGGTGTCAAAACAGAGGACTAGACCTGAACCCGACCAAGACGAAAATAGTACTCTTCACCAATAAAAGGAAGCTGCCGACTCTAGCACCCATCAAAATCAAAGGTGTAGAGATAGAAACACTTAAGGAAATAAAATACCTGGGTGTAATACTAGATAGCAAACTGCAATATAAGATACATGTAAAAGAGCAATGTCGGAAGGCAACAATAGCCCTATGGCAATGCAGAAAAGCCATAGGCAGAAGATGGGGACTAAGACCACTGATAACACAATGGATATACAAAGCAGTGGTCCTACCCAGACTGCTATATGGAGCCATAGTGTGGTGGCACAGAGCTAAAATAAAAGACATAGAGAAGGAGTTGACGAAGGTCCAGAGACTAGCATGTCTAATGACAACAGGGGCAATGAGGACAACTCCCACACAGGCCCTGGAGATAATGCTAGGACTGAACCCTGTACACCTTGAAGTGGAAAAGAGAGCCACAGAACAGTGGTATAGAATGAAAATGAGCAGAGAGTGGATCGGATCCGAGGTGGACAAGAGACACGCAAGTATACAAAGAGAGTCAATGGTGAACATGAACATGCTCATGACTAACAATGACCTAATAAAGAAAAGGAAGATCTTCGACAAGAAATACAGAATCCATATAGGAGAGAGAGATAGTTGGGAGACAGAGGTACCGGAACCCAGAGCGACATGCTATACGGATGGTTCATGGAAGTCCTCAACAAAAAGAGCGGGGGCAGGTATCTACAACCTAGAAGCGAATGAGCATACAACGATACCACTAGGAGGCTTTACCAGTGTGTTCCAGGCGGAAGTGTATGCCATCATGAAATGTGCACAGGATCTCAAGGAAAGAAGCGATATAACGGGAAGCCACGTTATAATCTACTCAGACAGCCAAGCAGCACTAAAAGCACTAGACAATCCGGTTATCAAATCCTCCCTGGTACAGGAATGCAGGAACGAACTGAACAATCTAGGCACAGAATCCAATGTAACACTAGCATGGGTACCAGGGCACAGTGGAGCAATTGGAAATGAAAAGGCAGATGAACTGGCCAGAGCAGGGGCGGATCAACAGTATCTGGGCCCGGAGCCAGCCCTTCCGATATCCGCAACGGTAACGAAAGGAGTCATCGCCAGAAGAATAGAGACAAAGACAAATGAGGCATGGATAACAGCTCATGGATGCAGACAATCCAAACTCATGATAGGAAGGGTAAACAAGAACAGAACAAGGTATCTACTAAATCTGGGTAAGTACAATCTAAGTATACTGACAGGGATACTGACTGGACACTGTCCACTCAACAGACATCTGACGGTAATAGGAGTCAAACAGGATCCTCGTTGCCCACACTGCGGTAAAGAGGAAACTAGCCAACACGTCCTAACCGAGTGTGTAATGTACTCGTCACTGAGACATCGCACATTCGGGGAGGACTCACTATCAGTAGAGACACTCAAAAGCATTAACCTACAGGACGCACTTTTGTTCTGTAGGAAAACAAGAAGATGGGATCAGTGCTGGATGGGAGCGCCGCCGGGCCAGTAACCTGAGGCCTGACCAAGGGGAACAGGGCGGAATGACTGGAGAGCCACTCAACCGCCCGTCTGCCTCGGCCGCGTCCCCACTCAACATCATCACATCAAGACTGTCTGTCTGTCACTAGGCTGTATCTTATGAACCGTGATGGATAGTTGAAATTTTCACAAATGATGTATTTCTGTTGCCGCTATAACCAAAAATACAAAAAATGGAATTGAATAAATATTTAAGTGCAGCTCCCATACAACAAACGTGTTTTTTGTGCCGTTTTTTGCCAATATTCTATAGATAATGGTACGGAACCCGTGCACGAGTCCGACCCGCTCCGCTCTTCCCCTGTTTTTGTTAATATTTTCGTTAACATTGTTAATACACCTAATATAATTAAATAGGCAACACCTTCGAATATTTGCTGGAACGATCAACATAATGTTAGTTGATTAAGCTTGTTTATTCTCTGCGATTCAGTGTAAACAATAGCGTAAACGACAAATAATCCGCGATAGTATAGCTATTATAGCTAGCAAAAATCGCGTCATAAAAGCCATTTTCTCTTAAAACTACCGTCTAAAAATATTTGTTCAAACCCCACTGAAATGCCGGATATGTCCGGATGTTATTCCTTGTATCCGGACGTTTATCCGTCCGGAACGCCGCTGCATATTGCGCATCGATTCTGAGGTTCACATTGGACTGGGCGTTGAACCTTAGTGAACCTTGTAACTCGCTGTTACGGGGTTCTTACTGGAATCTTTACTAGTTTAAAACGCAGCTGGTATCTTTTTCACAGTTAAGTTTGTAAAAGAATGTTGTTATAAAATTGTAAGGTTACAGGTACAGTGTGTTGTTTTGGAGTTGTGAAAGTATCATTAGTATAGAATATCAAAAAGGTATAGATTTTGAATTTATTGAAAATCCTAATTGGCATTTGTCCTAATTCATTGCTAACCCTAAATTTCATTCAATCTAAAACCATTTTCGCTAGAATAATAACGCTTTTCATTGCTGTTACAATACAACCATAACCTAACCCAACCGTATGTTTTTTTGGAAAACTTTATTAGTTTTCCAATTCACCTGAAATCCAGTTTCGAACAAACAATGCGTTATAGATTGAGATTTTTAAGCATGCTTTGTTCAACATATACTTAAATGTAGTCAAAAAAACAATGTTAATTTATCTTTACCACTTATTTGTAAGATTGAATGTGGTTCAAAATAATTCGAAAAAAGATGAACTTATTTCAAACTTAAGTAGGATCGAATTCAAGGTATGTGGCCTTATTAATGACGGGTAACGAAACAAAATATATGAAATAGTCTTCATTTTCGATAACGATATGCAACGATATCGCATTGCAATTTGACTAGGTCCACTGTACTTACGATGTAGCTTAACTTTCTTAAGATACTTGCTTGTTTATTGCTTTAAAACCAACATCATTTCCAGTTAAGTGCTCATTTCAAAAAGTGATATCGTTGGTTACGGTCATGTTGAGAGATGGCCGCGCGTCCCCGCGGAGCGGAACGGCTCCAGCATCTTTCATCTTCTAAGTGCATCGGGACGTTTGTGGCTGAGAGCTTGGACTTCTACGAATAACTTACAGCCATTACTTATTACATTTTTTTTTGTGCGAAAGGCAAAAGTTAAAAACAAAAACTACTTTTAAATTTGCTTAGCCATTGTCGCTTTACTATCTTAATCTATTTTATTGCTACCTTTGATATAGGTTCCGAGATCCGGTGGCCATCTGTGGTGTTCTTTATCAGTTCCACATCAATAAATACTTTCTAAATGGAAATGCTAGACTTGTTACTGAATAGTTGTTGCCCGCGACTCCGTTCGCGCAGAAAAAAAAAGCATAGCCTATGTTCATCAGGGATAATGTAGGATTCTAATGGTGAAAGATTTTTTCAACTCGGTCCAGTAGTTTCAGAGCCTATTCAATTCAAACAAACAAACAATCAAATCTTTCCTCTTTATAATATTAGTGTAGACAACCCAAATCGCTATGTGTATTGTATGCGTATTATATTCTAGGAGTTGCTTCAATTCCTTATGGATCTCCTCATTGATGACAAAAAGAACACCTCGAAAGTATACCCTACCAAATTTTTTTTTAATGAGTTCAATTGCGAAGAATTCGAGTAACATAGAGACAAAAGAAAACACAAAGTGATACTCAGATATTTGATATTATTTATTGATAATGTCAAATTACAACCTTCTATTGAGAACCTCCTTTACATTGAAGTCGGTTAAAAATAACTTTATGGTTCAGTTACAAACTAGCAACATTTCTAAGAAATTGGAATCTTGGTAAGCTTATTAGTGCGGTATAGTGACGCGCAGGCGAGCTTACGAGCTTTACGAGCGGCTGGAAGCTTCGTACGCGACCGAGTCAAAAGTTGCAATGTTACAAATCTTTTTACAGCATGTTACTGTTTAGTTATACTGAGGGAATGGGGATTATGAACGTACGAGAAATGTTTAAGAACCCTGTCGCAATGATATATTGTAACGCGAGCTCTCTTTCGCAGTCTGCGGTCTGTGATTACGACAGGGTTTTACAATGGCATGGGATTAACTTCCTTAACTTTATTGGTCTTTGTTTTTGGTTTTTGTTTTCCCTGTGTTAGAATAGTGCCATCTCGTTAGAGGCGACTAAGGTATTCAAGGCGTGAGGATTTAAGCGATCGGCTTGCAATGCAACCTGTCACTAAAACACTGGTGACCATCTTAGCCTGATTGTGAAAAATGTGGTTACAGAGTTGTTGGTAATTCTTTAGCTCTGTCTACCCCAGCTGGAAATAAAGGCGTGAGTCAAGGAATTATATTCCTAGTACACTTTGGACTATGTCAAAGTGACGTAATCAATCAAAACGTAAGAGACATCTTATGATTTTATTAACAGTGTAAATTTGACATAGTCCAAAGTAGACAAAGAATACAATTCCGTGACTGTATGTACTTTACTGGGTGAAAATATCCATCTTATCTTACAGAGTTTTTCCGTGTTATTACTAAAACTTAAGCATTCATTGAACTTTTATTTAGTTAATCACAATTTATAGAAAACTGTTGTTTTAGAGGTGTCTAACTGTCTAAGACATACTCGTATTATGTCTATATTATTTTAGAACAAGAAAAACATTTAATACCTGCCTACGAGTCCTTAAAATTTTTAAGAATGAATTGCATGGAGTCACTATCTGTTGACCGCGGAAATAAGCAAAATTACGACCTTCACGGAACAAATTCGCTACTTTGCGTATTGACACGCTGTCATAAGGGTGCAAAAGCACATCTTAACACAATCAATCATGTATGTACACGTGTACACCTCGAGCGTGTTCCGACCCGATGAGCACGTGTTGAGCCGAGCGTCGACGCGGGGCGTTGCATGTCTCCACCTCCCCGTTGTCGCCTTGGTAGTCAAACGGGTTGTACGGCACAATTTTAGGTGTTAAATCCTAGCCGAGACCGCAGAATGTAATAATATAAGTTCAGTCGGCGCTCGTTCTAGCAAAATAACGTTTAGGTACTTGGTAACTTCCGTCTCTATCGCATAATCCAGTTTACCTCCATTATTGATAATTACCTCATAATTAAATATTAGGTCCTTACCTGTAAAATTGGCGTACTATATGGAGAATGTTATGAAACCGGTGGTTTTCATACATTTAATTTTGCGGATTATTTAGTAACGTCAATTGCAAACCAAACAAAATTCTGTCAGGAACGTACGAAATAAAACACGTAAAAAAACGCAGAGTTACGTGATTTTTTGCCGTACCGGTTTAAATTATGACTTGACAAAATTTTACATTGATGATTGCGTTATGCGGTATAAATTATACGTTATGTACAGTCACCCAATACAATTGTTGAGCATACTTAGAACCTTGTCATCGTGACTGCCATTGTTATTGTCATACTTGTCATTTGATGTTCAGTTTGAAGTTTATTATGACAGTGCGCTAAAATGCTACATTACAATGCTGTACATAATAAAGATTGGAAGAAAATAGTGGAATCTCACTATAATTCGTTCTCTCTATCTATTTATGTTAATAAGTTGGTACCTAGTTGTGTTGTCTTTATGAATACTAACTTTTTTTTGATAATTATAGTATTAATAAGTATCCTTTTAAGACACAAACAAAAACACAAAAATATTAAAACAAAAGTATAAATTAACTTATTCTAAGTAACAATATTATGTACAAATGTCCCCTAACTATTTTTTAATAATTTTGTGACATAATAACAAGCTTCATGCAAAATTGAAATATAAAAACAGCATTTAAAAATATGTTTTCAATGCAGAAAAGCGGCATTGTAGTAAAATTAACACGTCCATGCCCTCAGGCGGCGCGGCGCGCAGTGGCGGCCATGTTGCCGGAAGGCCGGAAGAGCGGGAAGCGTTACCGCTCTCATTGCGACGCACTTCCGGATAAACGCTGGCGCAAGGATTGAGCCGAAACTCCACCGTAAAATTGTATTTTTTGTTAAATCCAATAAATGAGATTTAGTATGTTTTATCAGTTAGTTGACTGTATTTATATTTCAATGGAATAAGATGCAAAAGTGTATAAATATCTTTGCTTTCGACTGTACATAACTTAATCCACTATTAATTAGGCGTCGGTTAGATTAGGTAAGACTCGAGGCTAACACAATGACAAGCTTTACAGAAATAACGTTTAACAGAATACAATATTATACATATTAGACCAAAAATATTTTGGTAAACCGGTATAAATCCCTTCTTTTTATCAACCACGATCATTTAATTATTAAAAATTAACTTAGCACAAACGTCCCTCTCTTTCTTTCCCGTATCATCGATTGTCTCCCACTTGTTTTATTAGAGGGTTTATCTCGCTAAAGACTGGTGCAACGCCACACCATCCTCATAAAGAAAAAAGCGGGCGTATTATGGGCCCTGGAGGGGAACTACCAAAAGTTAGATCATTTTACTTAAAGGAAACATTCGTTTATTTTTAAAATGAATCCAAACTGCATTCAAAGATTTTCTAAAATTCGCTTGTCTCAACCGGGAATCGAACCAGCTAAAAATTTAATAAATGAAAACTTGCTATTTTATTATTCTTATCGATATGATTATTCTTAGAAAAAATACGTGAAATTTAACATTAATAATTGCGGGTGTTTTTAATTCTAAGCTGGTTCGATTCCCGGGAAGGACAAGAAAATTTAAAAAAACCTTTGATTGCATTTTTTTTTTTAAATAAATGAATGTTTTCTTTAAGTAAAATGATCTAATTTAAGGATTTAAGGTAGTTTTAGGGCCCGACTTATTTCTCCACACTAGTCTCACTCTCACATAGTCTCTGACTCTCTGTGCGCCGGCTCTCCTCGCTTGCACCGCCCATGCACCGGTCTGCATCGCTGCAGAGAGGTGCTAATTTATGGCGCTTGTTCCGTCGCCGATTTTGAATTATTTCCACTGGCGATAAATCCGCGCTCGCTAATGAACACAGTTGCAATGACGGTTTAATGAGCGCATGCTGCAATGAGCGATATATTGGTCATATTTCGCGAGAGGAAGTTTAAAAAAAAAGGCTGAGTTGATATATATTTTCCGTCATACTTGCTTCCGCTTTGAGTTAGCTTGAGGTCTAAGGGAAGGTGGATATTAAAAAATGAGTAGAGCCAGGGATAATTATAAAAGGCGGAAAAATCTCAGATAAAGGTAGCAAAAACACTTTAATTGGGATTCACCAAAAAAAATAACTGACGGTTTTTACTTTCTCATTCGAAAGAATAGGAAATTTTAAGACACCAATTTCGTTAATTTTGTATTTGACCCAATAGTTTTGTTTCATCTTTATTTATTTAGCAGACATTTTATGGATGACATGATTATTTTAAGTTAAGGATGGCATTTTCTAATACATTACAACAATTAAATGATATCCAATAAAAAAAAAGGGATTGTAATAGTGTATTAAAACATATTGTTTCAAGCTGTTTTCGCCTAACCTGTAAGATACACCTAGGAGGGCTTCAAGCTGAAAACAAAAGTCAAACAAAGGTCGAATATACTTTTGTCAAAATATCCAAAATAGATAAATATTTCAAAAACTTAATAATGCAGAACGGCTTTAAAACCCTATTCCTCAAAATGGTTTTCGAATTGGAGTAATTGTAAAAATATGAACAATCCCAGTTACAGATTCGTCCATGCTCGAGTAACTTTTTTTATCAGTAATTTATAAAGGCATTGAATAAATCCTCAACTCAATTCGGATTGTGTCATAGTAACTGCATTCTAAAACTTAAACGGCGTCCAACCAATTTCAAATTGTCCTTACAACAGGGCCCAAAACTTCAAACGCGTCTCCATTACTTTTCCAACTGTACAAATCCGCATTACAGACCACTATCCACACGGTCTTCCTCTTACCCTGGTCCACGCGTGTGTAGCCGTCACGCTCTCGCAAACTGTGACGTCGAGTGAGTTTGTGTAACGAAATTTAAAAACAATCCCAGGCGAGACGCGCGCAATTTATTTTGTAGTCTGTGAGATTGTTTTAGCACTCTTTTGTTCGGGGACTCGGTGCCCGAGCGGCAGCGATCTGTGCTTTCTGCTTGACAAATATCGTATCTATTTTGCTCCATTTTTTTGTGGATACACTGCCAAAGTAGGCTTCCATCGTCACACTCGTTCTTCTATCACGATTTTAACATTAAACAATGAGTTGCGTTTGTATAAGTACTTCCGGTCATTGCAATTCTAAAGATACATCTTTAATGGTGGGACAGACAGACGGATGGAAGGATGAATAGACAGCATAGTAATATGTATGGTCGCGTCGGGCACCCTTTAAGTACAAACATAACCCAAAAAAGCCCGATACATCTATAGTCAATACATACATACATTAAATCACGCCTGTTTCCCTTAGGGGTAGGCAGAGACCACTTCTTTATACTCAATACTCAATACTTTATTGCAATCATAATGTTTACAGAGATGTAAATATAATAAATGTCTCAATTATGAACCTTGTTGGGCACAGCAACGTGTTCAGAGAGAGGGAGACTTATCGTTTTAATCATATGAAAATATCGATACTAGTATAGGATATTATAATAAAGATGTTTTTAATTTGAGGAAAATATTGAACCAGAAAAAAACACGTATAGAAAGTTACATTATAGACCATTTATATTTATAACTGGAGCGAAGCGAGGGCGGGTTAGCGAGGCGTCTAGTCTCACATAGTATAAATCAAAGTTGCTTCCCGCTGTACGCTTAGATCTTTTAAACTACGCAATGTTAACGCGGTTTTCATCAATATATAGACTGATTCAAGAGAAAGGTTTTTATGTACCTATATAATTAATTCTTAGTTAAAACTTACGTAAACCGGAGTAAAGCGGTTCGCTAGTATGCAATAAAAATGTCTTCCGAAAATTATTTTCCGTATTTGTTATTCAAAAAATCAAAAAATCAAAATACTTTTATTTTGGACAACGTGATCCATATCGGGTTAGTTAAAAATTACAATTACAATTAAGTACAATTACAAAGACGATTCTAGGACACATACCAAACACAAAAACACTAAAAGTAATTTAGAAAATATTAACAGGTTTTTTCCTCATAACATTTTTTTCTCGTACTGCTTCCGATTAGCTCAAGAAATATTATATCTGGTCGAGTCAGAAAAAAAGTTTCAAAACGATAACACCTGCTATTCAAATAATCATGGCCGGCGGAAGTCCCCAAACTTCCTGATAATGTCTTCTGGGCTGGCAAGTTTGAGACACTTTATTCCCGGTTTCATTTCGCATTTTCCGACAAATTATTACAAATTGTGGACTCGGCATTGTTGGGTCCGTGTTAGTAGCCTGTTGGTAATTTGTTTTTTTTTTTATAATAATTCCATATTTTGGACATCGCATATTTTAATCAAAAGGAAGAGAAAACTTTACTTACTTCGTTTTTAAAGTAGATAAAAAATCTTACATCCAAATCGTATATTTATTATGTGTAGGTATGTTACTCGATTTTTCCGCCGATTTTAACGATTTAACTATTCATTTCTTTGGGCCTGTTGTTTGATCAGTAGTTAAACTAGCTAATTGTTAAAATTTTAAAAAGGAATCGAAAATTTGAAGGAATCTCAAGGAAATGTGTCAAATTTTCAGTTCCTTTTTCGAATTTTAACAATTAGTTACTTTAACTATTTACTGATCAAACAACAGGCCCTTAGGGGTAGTCAAATTAAAATTTCGTCTAGAGATAATCGGTCATGGAAGGTCAACGGCACTGCTTACGAATAATTTGGAGTCAGTTCATTGTATTTTTAACATTTTACCGTTTATTTAATACTAGTTTCTGCCCGCGTCTTCGTCTGCATAGATTTCAATTTTCGTTATTCTATTGGGAACTTTTAAATTTTCCGGGTCATAAAGTACACCTCTATTTAATGTTTCATCCAAATCCGCAAGCCGTTGAAGCGTGAAGGAATCTAACTAACACACACACAAATAAAACATTATTTGAATTCCATTTGATAACTTAGTTGGGTACAAAGAATTATGTAATCCTTGTAGAAAACGGAAAGTTGTTATATAATGCATATTTTTTTCTTCGTTTCATTAAATTTTCTTAAATCTTAAGTTTTTTTTTATGGCATATAGAAGACAAACGAGCACACAGACCACCTGGTGGTAAGTGGAAACTGTGATCCATAGACATTCGCATTCACAAGACTGCAATGCAATCCTAAGATTGCAAATGCGTTGCCAACCCTGAGGACTAAGATGGAATGCCTCTATGCTAGTCATTTCACCGGCTGTCTTATCCCCAAACCGGAACACAACAATGCGAACACTGCTGTTTGGCGGTAGGTTAATGCATAAGATGGTGGTAGCGATCCAGACGGACCCTGCACAAGGTCCTACCATCCGCTAATACTAGTTAATGTAAAGCTAGGTAGGTACCGATAATTTGTCATGTCAGTTTCCTATGACGATTATGGTGCATGTAATATATAATTAATCACGATGTGTGTAATAGAACCAATTGTAATTATGAATTATTATGTCTACAATATGTAAGTACGTACCTAATTGTATTGATGTAGAAAATGTAATATTTTTATGAATTCAATTAAACTGAATTGTTCCCCGCTTCCTCCTATCTCCATGCGCCCCCCCTTGCCTCCACAGAACGAATCATATCTCAGGCTCGTGCAATTGGAGCCCTGCAGCTCCTCGACAGGCGATCGCGGAGGCCCCGGCGTCCGGCGAAGCCGCGCTACCATCGCAATTTTCATCAACGTCAACATGGCTTTGGCTGTACGACTGTGTTGATTAGAAAGGGTGTTATAATGAATGAAATGTTAAGATATTGGATCATACCAGTTACGTATGTACTCAAACTTACACAACGACATACATACATTAAATCACGCCTGTTTCCCAGAGGGGTAGTCAGAGACCACTTCTTTCCACTTGCTACGATCTTGACAAATTTCTTTCGCTTCTTCCACATTCATACATCGAGTCATGCACGCACGTCGGTTTCGGGTAATTAAGATTCGGCCCTTTTCCAGTATTTCTCCGATTTGACTCCAAAAAGTACGGCTAGAGCGGCCCCTTCCGACCCGTCCACTCAGTTTCGATCTGTATATCTCTTTCGTCTATCTTCTTTCATCCATCCTTTCCAAATTACCGAACCACCCGACGAGGACGATGAGGTTTTTTTTAATTCTATACCACCGTTAAGTACTGAACGGTTATTAGTAAGGGGGTAATAATTTAAGCTGTATTATTATATGTATAATGTTTAAGACAAAGATATAAGATATCTCTTAAATGACCAAACCAATTTTCATGAAAGCTAATAAGATCAAGGAATAAGATCCCTTACAGGGATAAGTTCGCCGTAGTACACTTCATCTTAAGTTTATGTACAGTCGTTGTCACCAGTTGAGGCACTTACCCATGTTTCTAATTTGGCCGTGTAATGCAAATCCGATAGCTGACAGCAGTCGGTGACATCGGTTATTGAATACACGGCTAAATTACGAACAATGGCAAGTGGATCAACAATCCCGGTTCGTGACTGTACTTACGTGGAATTGTTTTCTTTTGTAAAGAGTTTACATACATACATTAAACTACATAGTTTTCTTTGAAATAAATCGGATTCGGTTTATCCGTTTAGAAGCTGTGATGCCACAGACACACACACGATAAATAACTCCCCTCTTTTTGCGTCGGGGGTTAGAAATGCGTCAGAAGTGTCTCAAACGAAACAAACAATAAAGCCGACGTCTGGAAACTATCGGGACATTATCCCGGGCTGGATGTAGGCACAAATTGGATTCCGCGGAGACTGGGTCTAATCGAGTTGCTGCTCTCGCCCGTCTGCCGACCAAATACCCGGTATTAAATAGGATACTAATATATAATGGCTATAGGAAATCCGTCTTTTAAAAAAAATTTCGATAAGTATAATAAATACATACATACATACATTAAATCACGCCTGTTTCCCAGAGGGGTAGGCAGAGACCACTTCTTTCCACTTGCTACGATCTTGACAAATTTATTTCGCTTCTTCCACATTCATACATCGAGTCATGCATGCACGTAGGTTTCGGGTACTTATGATTCGGCCGTAACATAACATAATAAATAATAGATGTTTATTAAAGTTTTGAAGATAAAAAAAGAAAAGAACCAAAAAGAAAAGATATTTTTATTGTTATGTGTTTTTTTTTACTACCTGTTTGGAAATCCGCGGTTGTAATTGTAACATAATTCTGTAAAATACCAACCGAAGGGCTATTATCTGTATCACGGAGTAAGAGAAACAGTTCTTTGAAATTATAATGCCAGCAACGAAAATTTTATCATAAGGTCCCGTTTGGGACCCATCGAAAATACGGAATAAAAAATAAAAAATAAATGCTTTAAGTCTTCAAGGTGATTTTTCAAATTAAGTAACGTATGTTATTGGCCTTAAAGCTTGTAAGTATTAAACAATAAACTTACTTACATAGAGAAACTAGCGGTCTGCGCCCGGCGCTGCCCGGGTGTAATGTTTTTTCATACAAACAACTATATGAAAATTTCCCAGACCTATTCTCAGACCTACTGAATATACAATTTCATAAAAATCGGTCAAGCCTTTTCGGAGGAGTATTGTTACAAACGCTGTGACACGAGAAATTTATAAGTATTATATCACTTAGGTAATTAAGAAAGCATCCAAGACTCAGGAACAACTATGATCATCACACAAATATCTGCCCTCACGGGGATCTGAACCCGGGGCCGCTAGCTTCGTAGACAACTAGGCTAACATGTCGTCGTCAAATATATTATATCCCAAAGACCAAGATGTCTTTGATCCGATTTCTGATTTCGTGGATAAACATCGTAGCGCAAACTACATTTCCACCAAGATCAAGATAGCGTCCCAAGTCGAGTTAAACTTTCTTTTTTAAACCGCTCCCAAAGTTAACTACGAAGAAGTCAATCCAAGTTGGCGGCTCCACATAACTTAAACTCCCGATGTGTGTTAGTTCGAGATTGCTTTAACCCACTTCCCGCGTTAGGTTCAGGCCCAGTTTTTGCCTGTCATATTTCGAGCATCAATTTTGTTCGAAACTTTAAAGATGCTTTAAAGGTGCTGGGCTTTAGTTTAAACTTTCAGGTGTTGTTTAGATTTTTGAAGTACAGTCAGCATCATAAGTAGCTAAGCACAATAACATGCTCAAAATGATCTAGACACGACGTTCTCTTGACAATAGAGTCGAGTGCAGATCATTTTGACGTATTCGATTGCGTAGCTACTTCTGCTGTCGACTGTACCTAATTTTAGTACTGACAAGATTTCACTCAAATTATTTTTAACTAGCTTCTCCCTGCGACTCCGTCCGCGTGGAACTCGTTTAGATCGTAGCTCCATACAAATTTTAACCCCCCATTTCACCGCCTTTGGGGATAAATTTCGGGAATGTCCTTTTCCAGGATTCAAACTATCTTTGCACCAAATTTCACCTAAATCGGTTTAGCGGTTTAAGCGTGAAGAGGTAACAGACAGACAGACAGACACACTTTCGCATTTATAATATTAGTATGGATTTAACAGAAACGTCTGTTGGAAAAGAAATAAGCATATCCACCGAGAATGAAAAAGCAAGCGATCACTAATTTCGTGGATCTTAAATAGGATGTCGGTGGCATAAGTGGTAAAGCGCTTGCGTCGGCCCGGAGCCAGAGATGTAAGTTCGAATCCTACCTAATACCGGCTCCACACGCTTGGTGTTAGCCACAAACACTGCGGGACGCAACTATATGTTAGAGTGGCTACGATGTATTTCCATCTCACTCTAACGTATAGTTGTGTCCTGCAGTGTTTGCGGCAAACACCAAGCATGTGGAGCTGGCATAAGACCGACAAATTTCCTTGCGCTTTAATACAACCTATCTCTAATACGCTGGTAAACATCTTAGTCTATTTGAGAGTTGTAGGTAATCCTGTAGCTCTGCCTACCCCAACTGGGAACGAAGGCGTGAGTTTATGTATGTGTATATACGTATAGTTTACAATTCAGACATTATTTTTTTTGAACATTTAATGATCTATACATAGTATCAATCAAAGTCGCTTCCCGCTGTCTGTCTGTCCCTATGTATGCTTAGATCTTTAAAACTACGCAACAGATCTTGATGCAGTTTGTTTTTAATAGATAAGAGTGATTCTAGAGCAATGTTTTTATGTATAATAAATTCTGTTATATGTTCGGGTACAGAAAACTCACATAAACCGAAGCGAAGCGAGGGCGGGTCGCTAGTATATGATATATTTTAATTCAAAACATTCTGCCGAGTGCTTTTGGCAGTGCGCGACGCGGTGACAACGCCGCGGGATTAACGCGGACATTGGCCGGCGCGCGTGTGGTCACCGTATTAACTGCTTTTAACGACATTTGCTTATTTTACACATGAATATTAATGATTATCAGCTTATGGTGATTTTACAAGCCAATGGTTTACAGCAATAAAGTATGATTATGTGAAACTTCGGGAAGATATTTCTAGATACTTATTAGGAGCTTGTGGTTTCATGCAATATTTTGTAGTGTATAATGATATTATTGTTGGGGCTGAGCTGTAGGCTACCAACTGGGTCCACAGGTGGCGGATAGTGGAACGGCCATCAGATATGGTGGTCAGCTGCGAATACACAAATAAGCAGTCCCAGACCAAAGAGCGGTAGGGTAGGAGGTTGTGGTGGTTAGTCTAGTAGGATAGGCTGACCTATAAAATGCCAAAAAGAACCAATCATTACCCTATGACATGGCGAGTATACGCCGCCATTAAATAAGCGTAATTCCTCTGACACTGGACAGCAGCGGTGTTAGTATGGGCAGAAGGCCGAAGAGAAGGGCTCTAGATGGGTTTCTGTCCCAACAGCAGTGGAAGGAAGTCCGGAAGCTGTACTGCGGTGTGGAAGGCAAGTGGGGCTACCACCACACTAAATGCCCTATTTATGGAGTAATGGAAATGAGTATTACTCCACCGACAAGAGCGTGGCTCTTAAATTAAGAGAGAGAGAATGATATTAATGATGAGGATGAGGATATTAAATTCTTGTAACAGTTCGCATATTTAGAATTATAGTGAGTAATTCACAAATTTTGGATTTCGAGTTAGGTCTCTATAGTAATGAACTTTTGATTCGATGTCGAAAGCTGAAATGTTGAATAAGGCACTATAACTCTAAAGGTGCGAGTTGTTTAGTTTTTCCAGTAGACGAAATCCTACCCCACTACCTACTGAACACTATCAAGAAAATGGAACTCTGACGTACAGTCACAAGATTTAATTTGGTACCCACCTTAGGTTCAAAGTCAATCTGACATTCTACAACATTAAGGTTGAGTTTCCTAAAAGTTACAAATGACTTGACATCTCTAATGACATTGACGACTTCAAGCATATTTTTCTTGAAATGGGTCTCAAATTAACGCTCGTGACCGTACTACAGAACTGTGTCACTGTGACGTTTTAAATCAAATCGTAAGGTGTCAAACTAATTTTGTTTATTAATGTCACTGTGATATAGTTCTATGGTGGTCATGGTAACGTGAACAGAAAACACTACAATAATCTTCATAATAAATTAGTAAATTACATAACCACATAAGAATTTAAAGCCATAAAATCTTAACGTTTCATGTTCAAAATTCCACGAAGATAAGCAGCGATAAGCAACCTATCGAAAACCAATAAACAGCGATCACCAACCTTTCGAAACCGAATCAAACAGTGATCGGCAACCTTTCGAAGAGCAATAAAAACAACCATCCAATACAAAAACTTGTATTTGAATACTAAAAACATTAGGTTCTTTCGAGCGGGGCAGAATTGGGCCATCCATAAAGGGCTGCTATAACTTGACGCAGCTATTCCTGTCGCTTCGTAAGGGAAAATGGCCATAAAAAGTATTTAAATCACCCTTATATATCTTCACTAGGATTGGTTACCGACTTAAAGGAGGAGCGAGGGCGATGTATTATTGTTATGAAAGGCGTTGTCGGAATGTTTTCCGACGATTCAAAAATGCTAGTCCTCTCGCAGTGAGCAAAGAACATTTAATTCAAAATTACTTGGTGTTCATATACTCATATACTCATTTATTCATAATATTATTAGAATATTACATGTCACGTTATAATAATTACAAAAATTACATTTAAAGTTAAGGTACAAAATTAAATTATTTATCCGGTACAATATTACAATGTCTTGCTGGTAAATTTACTGAAGAATTCTTTTATGTCGTAAAATGCGTTATACTAGATATACCTCTGCTGTCATACCCAGATGTATATTTAGCAGATAGTAATTTTTCAATCTTATCTTTAGGTTATGAATATGTTGTTTTCGCTACCGCCTTTGCGCTTTCGTTAGACATTTAATATGACTATGTAAAGTCACAAACTCACTTAAAGCGAAATCGACGCACACGCATACTTATACTGGTGATCTCGTCTTTCAGAGCTGATATCTCTTTAACGGCCAGACTGATTTTCGTGAAACCTTCCTAAAACCCACCGCTAAAACCTGCTTTAAAATATAACAATTGGATCCAAATCGGTTCACCCGTTCATACAGTTCATACGCTACAGTGCCACAGACAAACACACACACACACATAGCGATTAAAGTGAAAACACCCCTCTTTGTGCATCGGGGGTTAAAAAGCATTCCTATACCGTGACTTAGGCGTTGTTTTTTATATGGGAACGCGTCGCTTCCGCTCTCAGTGCATTGGCGTCTCTTTCGCGAGACTCGCTCCGCTCGTGGTTGCACCTTGAACCCTCGCAGCCGCTACCTCGATGTTTATTCCCGTTATGTATTTATGAACCCTCCTCATCCATCAATATCAGAAATGATAAGTAAACACGAACACAATTACACTAGTCACTATAGGTACGAGTATAAGACTAAGGCCCTGTTGTTTCATCTGTAGTTAAACTAACTAATTGTTATAATTTGAAAAAGGAATCGAAAATTTTAAGTAATCTCAAGGAAATGTGTCAAATTTTCAATTCCTTTTTCAAAATTTAACAATTAGTTACTTTAACTACTGATTAAACAACAGGGCCTAAAGGTTGGATCTGACCTATGATCTCATTCAAAGTGAACTACTTAAACGTGGAAAAGACATATAATAAATAAATAAATAAATAAATATACGGGGACAATCTCACACCAATTGACCTAGTCCCAAACTAAGCTCTAGGCTCGTACTATGGGTACTAGACAACGATATAAATACTTATATAGAGAAATATATACTTAAATACATTAGAAAACATCCATGACTCAGGAACAAATATTCGCACTCATCACACAAATATCTGCCCTTAACGGAATTCGAACCCAGGACCGCTAGCTTCGTAGGCAGGGTCAGTACCCACTAGGCCAGCGCGTCGTCAAATCATTACTTATTGTATAAAAATTACTAGCGACCGCCCTCGCTTCGCTTCGGTTTATATGAATTATGTACTGCTGATGTACACCACATTAAAATTATTTGCATAGTTTGACAGATCTAAGCGTAAATACAGAGGGATAGACGGCAGGAAGCGACTTTGTTTTATACTATGCAAGGTGCATGGGCAAGAAAGAAACAGTCGGCAACAAAATCTTATCCCAAAAATTGGATATTTTGACAGAAACTTATTTTGAAGTGAAAAATTAACGATCGTCACCGTATGAACGCTTGTTTACCACAAACACCAGGACGAGCTGTGTATTGTACAGTCACGAAATTTAATTTCGTACCCACCTTAGGTCCAAAGTCAATCTGACATTCTACAACATTAAGGTTGAGTTTCCTAAAAGTTACAAATGACTTGACATCTCTAATGACATTGACGACTTCAAGCATATTTTTCTTGAAATGGGTCCCAAATTAACGCTCGTGACCGTACATACACTAATGCGGGGTCTCTGCGGACACCCAATAAGCCTAATTAATTTTCTCTGTATCCACAATCGATCAACACGGGACTCGAACGGACGCGCAAACATTTGCGGACCCTCGCTCAACCACGGCGCACGCGGAATAATCCACCACAGTATAGATGTTTTCGCGACCTAGTTTTCATCAGATAGACGAAAATAGACGTCTATTTTGTAGGAAAGTGCTGTTCCTATTCACCAATACCAAAGAAGGTTTGCGGGTGGTAGGACCTTGTGCGGGGTCTGTCCGGATCGCTACCACCATCTTATCCATTAACCTACCGCCAAACAGCAGTGTTCGCATTGTTGTGTTCCGGTTTGGGGATAAGACAGCCGGTGAAATGACTAGCATAGAGGCATTCCATCTTAGTCCTCAGGGTTGGCAACGCATTTGCAGTTTTAGGATTGCTTTGCAGTCTTGTGAATGCGAATGTCTATGGGTCACAGTTTCCACTTACCATCAGGTGGCCCGTGTGCTCATGTGTCTTCTCTATGCAATAAAAAAAAAAAAAGGTTATGTGCAAAGTATTAGCATTTTAAATTTAATGTCGTTCCTAATAGAGTATAGAATACTTCGATGACCTAGTAGATTGCAGTTATTACAGCAGCATTGTTACGATAACTACAGGGATCGACGACAATCGATGAATATATAGTCGATGCTACAGGTAATTTTTCGGGTAAACGAACTCCCCAAATGAGTATTTACCTAGGATATTTACCCAACTTAATTTCACCAGTAAATCTATCTAAACATATAACGTTCTGGCTGTCTGACTGAATCACAATGCACAGCGAAAACCGCTGGTATTTTTGAGTGGAATACTCCTTGGGTACCCTAGATGAGCATTTAGAAAGATTTTTTTCGAAAATCGAACCCCAACGGGAAGAGATAAGGTTAACTAGTATTATGCGTATGAAGTCGCGGGCGTCGTCTAGGTAGGTATTTACCTTAGGGTAAATATTTGGTGATTTTAATAGATAATTACTCCCCGCATCTTTTTATTTAACTTTTTTTTTATTGCCGTCGACGGGCAAACAGGCAGACAGCCCACCTGATGGGAAGTGGTCACCGCCGCCTATGGACATTTGCAACACCACGTCAAACGACATCTAACGAACAGAAGTGAGTTAATAAATGTAAGTTCCAAGGTTTTGACTGTAACTAAAACCTTTAGTTACTTAGATAAAAAAAACCAGCCGAGGGCTTTTAAGAAGGTTCTCTATACAGTTTTTAATTTTAAATACAGAGTAATACAGATTAAAGAAAATATTAAAAAAGCTGCTCTACATATTTCTAACACAAGCATCAATATTAGTTTAAAAAGTTGTGTATTTTATAGGTATATATAAATAATATACTTTAAATCTTATTCAAGTTCAATGATTATTGATTACAGACGGTAACGAGAATCCAAAACTTTTAAAATATTTCAAACGGTTTTATAATGTACATAAATATTATGAATCTTTGCATGAACTCTAGTTTATTATTAAATAGTAAAATTACCAACTTATAAAGTAATTCGTTTTTTTAACGCGTACACTTTCTCCGAATTATGCTACAAAATTCCTCACAACATTCGACAGCTCCCAAATATTCGTAAAACGTTTCAGAATAAGATCTCGTTTTATTTCGCGGGCTTACTGCCGAAAGCCCTCTCTTTCAACGCAGGCTATTTACAGTATCGACAATGGCGCCCGTTTGTATTCCGACGTATTTGCGGCATAATAGGTAATGAAGTGAGGAAGATGGAGACATTTTTCGGTTTTATTCGTAAACGGTTTTATCCTTGCTTGCGCCCGCGACTTCTTACGTCTTCTTAGTCTGAGGAATATTCCCTGGAAATTTATAATTATAATAGGCAGTCGCAGAAAATGTTGTTTGTATAGACAAAATAGACATAAAGGAAAATTTCAAAATAACTGATTCAAATGATCAATATCTCCGAAACTAGTAAAAATCGATGAAAGTACATAGGGGTTAAATCGATAGCTTTTTAGCTGCTCTATCAGCCCTTTTAGTTTTGGCGTTGGGTTTTGGAACACCCAGTATATACCTACCTTTAGGGGGGTGAATATTTGGCGTTTCAACCGCCGTCATTATTGTTTTCGCATATTATTCAATATAAACTCATAACTTTCTTGTTTTTTTAAATGGAATGGATACTACCCCCGGGTCCGCTGATTTTGACATCAAAAATTGCTGGTAGTTATCATTATTTTCGTCAATGTATTAAAGAGAATAATGACGGCGGTCGGAACGCCCGAATATTCACCCAGGGGTGCATTATTTTTTAACAATATTTGCACCCGTCGGGAAGAAATGAATTCTACGTGCGCAAGATTTCAGGCGTCCTCTAATTTAGTACAGAACTTTACCTAGGTGACGTTTTTGGAGATCACTTTTAACAAGAGCAAAGTTTGCTCTGGGTAGTGATTCCCTCAACAACGAACGGTCGGACGGACGAACGAGTGAATCTCCAAGCTGCGAGTTTAAGTAGTCCCGTCAGAGCGAACAAAACATATTTTAGAGCGTGCATTTTCAATTTAGCAGATCGAACGTATAAGGCTGCTTAATTGAAAATGTACGCGCTGAACTGTGTTTTGTTCGCACTGATGGGACTACTTAAACTCGCAGCTACGATTTCGCTCGTTCGTCCGACCGTCCGTTGTTTTTGAGAGACTAACAACCCTGTAGAAGTGTAAGGGACAGAGTTCTTGATAGTCCTAACAGCTACAAGAGTGATTTTTAAACCGTATTATCAGGAAATATACAGTTTAATATACTGTTTATCAATAATACGCTGGTAAACATCTTAGCCTATTTGTGTAAATGATATTACTGAATTATCCACAAGGTTTTAAAGTTAAAGGTAATTCTGTAGCTCTGCCTACCCCACTCTGGGATAACAGGCGTGAAGGTATGTATACTGATTACTGAGATGAGACTAAACTGTGTTTGTTTGTCCGTATATAAGCCTTAAACGATGATAAAAAAACCTCTACTTATTATCTCAATACAAATAGGTTGATTGTTCTAGATTAATTGTATGACGCTCGTATTAATTTTAAATAACAGACATGCTTACTCACTCACCGTGCTGTCTGGACTATCATCATTATCTACTGTTTTTCATGACATGATAAAATACTCTATTTTACAGTTATCAATCAAATTATTGCGCACAAATAATTTTATTGGCCATTTTGTTTGGAAAGTTTTGTTTGGAAATGTGTATGTTCACAGAAGTACTATTATATCATGTGTTGAATACTTTATACTGGTTCTATTCTACTCGGTAAATCCTAATTGCTTTCGACATGTTTATCGTATTGTCAACGTTTTGATAGCTCTTATTGACTTGATAGTAATAGCGATCGAGTTAAAAACAATACGATAACACGTCAAAAGCAATTAGCTTTTACTTAGTGAAATTGAGCCTCTACGTGTGTTATAATTATAAGTGTTACGATCATAAAAGTGACATCAAAAACCGATTTACTACATCTTTTTTGGAGAATTTTAGAAAAAGAAACTGCAAAAAGCAACATGGCCGAGACATGAAACAAAAGTCTAGTATGTATAGGAACTTCATTGTTTGCTGTTGATTAGTATTCATAATAACTTTTTTACTTCCATAATAAATATAATTTATTACTTCGCTAGGCGTGCTTAGTAAAAAAGGTGTTCAAAAAATCACACACATAACAGAAACCAAGGGTTCAATTTGACATTGGTTTAGTGATACAGAAGCCCGGGTGATACGAAAATAGCATTTATATCAATATTGATTTCACGTCTTTATAGTTCGGTCTTCCAATCACCAAGACCAATTTAATACGGAACCACTCTGTTTTTTTTTCGACCCAACTATAAATGAAAAAAAAAGTCAGTTATGTAAATAGGAAATTAATTGAGAAATTTTCATTTTTTATCTTAAACGATTAGGTAATAGAAATTAAACTGCAATAGTACATTGTGTATTAAGGGTGGTAAAGAAAGAATTACAAACGAGAGTCTGTAATTCTTTCTTTACCTTTAATGACTCGAGCTTTGTATTTCCTTTACCACCCGTGTAACATACAATGTTTTTCATCACAATTGCGAGGAAATGAAATAAAATCAGACAAGAGATCATATTTTTAACTTATTAGCGGCAGACTACGTCATTGTCTGTGACTTACCACAGATAATGTCAAACGTGTTCGGAGTCCGATTCTAGTGACATAATGAGATCAATAGTTTATTATGCGAGATTGTTAGGAAATAGTATTCAACTGACATTTTATCTCGAATGAAACTTCATATCGAATGGCACAAGAATTGGGGTCCTGACGTATTGTGATAGTTTGAGTCCACGTATAATATTTAAAAAAAAAGCTATTACGCACTTTAGTTACGTAATGGTAAAAAAAGGCCCCAGGGGATTATTTTGGATTTACGGTCGATTTTTCTAGCATGTTAGGACACTATTTACGAGCAAGTGTGATGAAAAATACTTTAAACTACCCGCTTAGTTATACATTACAAGAAGGTAGGTACATTATTTTAGGTATATACAGGGTGAGCGAGCATTCCAAATGGGTCAGCGGCTTTATTCTACTCCGTAAAACAATATTGCTTTAGACTTTATCATTTTGTCAACAGAAATATGATAACTCTTATTTACTTGTCAATAATGGTGGTCGAGTTAAAAAAATACGATAACATCAAAAGCAATCTTTTTTTATCATGAATGTAGAAAAGAGACCAAGTATGTAAAACTTCGAAACTATAAGAGATAGGAAAATTATGTTAAAACTGCATACTATATTTTGCAAAATAAGTCTTA
Source organism: Acleris laterana (assembly GCA_963966035.1). Taxonomy (NCBI): domain Eukaryota; kingdom Metazoa; phylum Arthropoda; class Insecta; order Lepidoptera; family Tortricidae; genus Acleris; species Acleris laterana. Next base: position 358,343 of record OZ014450.1, read on the forward strand.
GGTAGACATGGGAACAATTATAATCAAAAGAATAAAATTAGTTTTGAGTTTTTTATTTCCTTGACTTCCAACAAAAATATTAAGAATCAGTACGGTTTAACCTATTTGCAAGAATTTAGAGTGCAGTAAGGGTGTCCGGAAAGACCGTGATGAATTTTACACCATTATTATCAAAATAAAACTAGATCCGTTACTTAAGCTCACCCTGTATAATAATAGTTACTTAAAAAGTCTTATTCACATCTACAGTTATTCTAAAACTCAAAATCTTACCTTCAAAACTAACCCAAAATACAACAAAAAAATTAAAAAGTCGAAAGAAAATAGAAACACAACAACACTACGGAACACATCTAGTAGCGCCCTCTACTGACGTACCTTTGAAGCGTATTTTTTTTAAAAAGGGCCTGGGCAGTCGACTCTTGACTCGGCCCACTCGTCCTGAAAACACACGGCCCTTCAAAATCGGCGTCGATCGCAAACGCTACATTAAATTACAATTAATTAAATTAACTAAATATCCGGCGTAATTGGGAGCTATTTTTAATCCATATAAAATTGAGCCACCCTATCAACTTCCACAAAAAAAACGCTAAGAACGGTTGGAATAAACTATAGATATTTAAAAATAAGAGTATTCGAGTTTCAAGGTCAAAGACAGAGAAACCAAGTCGTTCAATTTATAACACCCCTTTTACGATCGTCGGCTACGAAATTCAAATATGTTTTAGTACGTATATTATGTATCTTATTCAAGGTAACAAAGATGAATTCTACAATCACTTGGCTGGTACAAATATATAAACAATAGTTTAAGGCAGCGATGGCTAAAGTATGACTCTGGAATTAGGCCTGCGTCGAAGGATAGCTAACGCCCAAAAACCCGTTTTACAATTGCACTATGTACCTTTTCCCGTAAAATTAAATAACTAGAATGAAATGCTGTATCTGGAATTAAATTATTTCACCGAATTCAATGAATCGCCGTTATTATTGAAATACAACGAAACTAACATTTTACTAGTATTTAGTTTGTTTTCACCAAATCCAAACATTTCATAAACTATGCGAAGGTAAACATCGATTTGTTGTTAAAATGCAGCTTGGTACAGAAGGTTTTGTTTGTTAAACGTAGTTAAACAATCGATAATTTATTTTTTCTACTCCTGTACTTTTATTAGTCTTTTACATAGTCACGAACACTATTATAAGAACATAGATAATATGACTTCAGAAAAATCTATAACTCTATTCCCCATAACAGCTCTCGGTGTCGTAAAGTCGCCCTAACGATACGCCACAGATTACTAAGTGTAGCCTGTTAATCATATTTTAACGATTGTGAAATCGGGACTATAAAACACCTAATGTTTTGAGAAATGATTTCAGTTATCTGATTGGTCGATTTTAAAATAGCTGTATTCTGATTGGTTGATACGAATTACAAAGTTTTTTTAAAAGATTTAAATTAGTTAAAGAGAAACACGTACCTAAAAGAACCTATCGTTCCGTTTGACAGTCGATGTGTATTGTGATTGGTGGATTTAATTTAGTGAAGTATTCTGATTGGTCAAATTAAAATGTTTTGGAATTGTAAATAATTCTTTTTTCCATTCCGTCAATTTAAAAACAAAGTAAACCATAGACACAAATTTTGTCATTTTCTTGTTTCCCGCTCGTTTGTTGTTCTTTACTTCGTTCGTTCGTTTGTAAGTTTTTTCGCTTAATTTTGCATTTCATTTGAAACCTAGTCGTAGAAAAAGTATTGTATGCAACGGTGTATAACTAAGTCAAAAAACACTCGTGGCGCTTTCCTTTACGATGTTCGCCTTCGGCTCACATCGTAACTCACGCCACTCATATATTTTGACCTCTCTTATACAACTATTGCATAAACTACTATAAATCGTTACTTTTTAAATAATATAGGGTACAGTCTACGCTCTGTGGCACAAAATACTTTATAGTACGTAAACAGGAATTAGGGCCCTTCGGGATCTGAAATATCTCTAACGATAAGTAAATAATCTCGCTGTGAGTCCGCTCCGCGACTAATAAATATTAAACAAGGATATTTGCCCTTATTGTAACGCTACGGGGCCTTGAAACGTCCAAATAACTAGTAAATACGGTATAAGGCGGGATATCGAAGATTTAAATGGTTTAAAGCCATTCTACTGAACTGAAATAATCCGGAAACATAAGGTTATAAACGACATTTCTGTTTTAGTAAATATGGTACCTACACTATTTGTTATTCCCTCAAGAAACAAATGATTTAAATGTTAAGATACTAGTTTTGTTGTTTTTTTAATTGAATTCGCTATCTATGATTTGACCAAATATTTGGACATCAAAGGGTGTCCAGAAATAACACCTGTATTAATATTATGAATTTGAAATTCAATTCGCTAGGTCGAATCCGCATTTGGTTCTCAGTATTCCTCCAGACTTAGTGAAAAATATTAATTTATAGATGCGGTAGAGGTTGTCTCGCCTTGACCTGGACGTTCCGTCGCCCCTACAAAGTTACCTTACATCTGGATGCATTTTTCATACGTCTAGTTTTAAGTTAAACGATCTCTACTACAAATTCATAGGCGAGTAAAAAATAATAATTTTAAAGCGTTCTCTGCAACTTCTGTAGCCCTGCAGTGCCCATAGTTAAGATGCATTGCGAGAACGTCATCGGTATCGAAACTGTTTAAGATTGTAAGCTGCCGGATGGTAGCGTCGAGTGCTTCTGTCAATTTCATACATTATGACAGTTATCGACAGTCATTTACGTTAGAGTCAAGCATATTTGTCGACAGCCACAGTAGGTGTAGTAGGTAGTTTCGGTTTTCTATTGACTCGAAATGTATGGAGTTGGAGATCCCCTTGAAACATCGATACTCATTTGATCGAATGTTTAATTTCATCGAAACCTAATTACAGCAAAAACCTCATTGTTTTTAGGTTATGTTAAGCATGGGTTACGTAGGTTAGGTTAGGTTAGGTTAGACCTGTCACCACCAAAAAACTATAACTCATGCACGTGTAAATGTCTCTCGACGAAATGTAAATTCGGTGGAGTAAAATATTCTACCAAATGAGTTTTAGTGTTTCGAAAACTACTAACTTAACTTTATGCATCTTAACTAGGACCTTTAGGTCACTTAAGAGTGATGTTAGCGTAAGTGCTCCTTTAAAGCTATCCGCATCTACCCTCCACCTCGTCTAAGCTGCCGGTCCTCGACATGAATAAAGTGAATATTTCGGGTATCCTGGAGGATTAGCATATCCCGGGGAGCCGCGACCCGGCGGCAGGCCTCGTTAGCGCGTACCTGGAACAAGAGACGGAACAAACTAAAACAACTGAGTTCAAGCTTAATGCTTTGGTTAATGCTTTGGTTAATGATTGGTGCGAATTACTGAGTGATATTATGATTAGAGCACAACATATTTCAAAAAGGGTCCGGACCTCAGGGGCTATTGCTTAACGCACTCGCAATAGCAATTGTTTTCATTTTGAAAATCGAAGGCTTGTCTGCATACAAAATGAAAACAATTGTTCCGCTTCGAAGCCAATTGAGATTGCGAGTGCGTTAGGCAATAGCGACGCTGGGTAGTGATTCTCTGAACAACGACGGTCGGACGGACGAACGAGTGAATTTCCAAGCGGCGAGTTTAAATAGTCAGTGCGAACAAAACATTTTCAATTTAGCAGCATAATTTCTGCCGATGGATCGAACGTATAAGGCTGCTAAATTGAAAAAGCACGCGCTAAAATGTGTTTTGTTCGCTCTGACGGGACTACTTAAACTCGCCGCTGCGATTTCGCTCGTTCGTCCGACCGTCTATTGTTTTTGAGAGGATAACACCCCTGTATATTATTATTATTATTTTTATTTATTTATTGTAAAGGGAAACATACAGCACATATATTACAACTAAATTAACAAATGTTCTTAATTCATTAGCCAAAATAGTTTCCACCTATAGTTAATACATTAATTTTGCTCCTATAGTTAATACATTATACAGGATGTCCCACGGCTATGCTATAAGGAAGGAAAGTACTTTAACACACAGGGTGAGCGGTACAAACACTTATGCCGCTTACCCAGATAGCGTAATTTGCTTCATGGAGACTTCATTTTATTTTAGTTTTAAATGCAAGTAATAATACTGTTACAAAAAAACACAAAGTTACTCTCGTCATTAGGGAATCAAAGCGATCAAAAGTGAATATACGTATCCGAAATTTAAATGAGGATTTGATTTAAGACGTTATGTACTGTGAAACAGTTCTAACGTGGGTCAGGGTAAAATTTTGCAAATAGTAGACTTCTTATAAGTAACATCGACATGTTGTACGAATAATGCTAGTTAAGTGTATATAAATAAAAATAATTTGTATGTAAAACATGATTCGCATCAGAATAAAATAACCTTAAAAGTGTAGTTATGAAATTGCATCAAAAAGTCTTGAACAAGTCTAGACTGTTCCACAATGAGCCATTTAAACCCTTACTTAGTATTCTGTAATATTAAAAATGCCACAACTGTTTGTATTATCGCAGGAAAATTATAAAAACAGTAACGCAAGTACAACAGAAACATCTTATTTAAGTAAAACGAATTAAAACCAAATATAAATAATAAATAACCACTGTTTATCAGAGCTTTGGATTACTAAAACTTAAATAAAGTATTTTAAATTAGTTTACTTATTTATTTTTAACTAGCTTCTGCCCGCCACTCCGACCGCGTGGAACTCGTTTATGTCGTAACTCTATCACCCCCTCTGGGGATGAATTTCGGGAAAAAAACTATCATATGTCCTTTCCCAGGATTCAAACTATCTTTGCACCATATTTCACCTAAATCGGTTTAGCGGCTTAAACGTGAAGAGGTAACAAACAGACAGACAGACAGACACACTTTCGGATTATAATATTAGTATGGAAAGTATGGATGGATAACTCTCGTTGCTTATAAAATAAAAAAACGGAATATCGACAAAACATAAATATAGCCTTCATTAACTTAAACCAAGTGTAAATTTTATGTCGAATCTCGCTTGTTTCGAATTGTACATTGACAAGAAAATAAATTTGTATCAAAACAGAGTACAATAAGAGTTGTTTTTTTAATGAATGTGTAGGTTATAGCCTAGAGCTACTAGTTAATAATACCTACCATTAAATTAAATAGTAGTGAGCTAGAAATGTAGGTCAGTGTTTCTATCCGTTTATTGTGAGATCCAACAGAGCCCTGGGGTATTGGTCATGTGCAGTATCACTTTCTAATTCCATCGATTCTATTATATTGGAACATCGGCGCACAGTAATTTGAAGTATAAAAAATAATCATCTATTTCTATAACGCCACATTTGTAATTTAAACACATCGAGATAAAACTGAGAGCAGAAAACCATTTAATAATTGATAAGTTGTCATCATGAAGCATAACTTGATGATATGTTTTTAACCGACTTCTAAATAGGGTTCTCAAATAATTTGTATTTCTGTGTGTGTATTTTACTAGATGTCTCCGCCAGTTGTAATTTTTTTAAGTTTTGTATATCTCAAAGATTGTAATAGGAACCCAACAGGATTATAAATGTGAATATAGCCCTTAAGTAGTCTATGTTAATTATAGTCTATGACTACGGCGATTCGCGCCTACGTTCGCCCTCATCCGCGATCAATAATTAAAATAAGTTTTTTTTTAATCCTGCGTTTACTTTATCTTCATTGGTTTTTTATATATTTAATTTAACGTGTTTGAACTATGTGTTAACAATGTCCTTTTCGAAAACGTCAAATCATTGACCAAAACATAGACAAAAATCTACAAGTACAAATTATGTAAACTCTTACATTATAATAACAATGAATACTGTTACCTAATAATGTATATCGAATTAAGCAATTACTTGTACTCCAATAACTAATTGTGTTATGAATATTTAACGTGTAAAATGTACCATTTTATCAATAAATGCTTGAATCTTGAATGCCTTTTAAATGACTTGTCGTTGTATTACTGTCGTAAAATGGCTACTGTGCTACATTAGCCGAGTAATGTTCCAGGTAATCCAACTGAGTTGCGCCAGAAAGATGGCAATATGAGAAAACTAAAACGAAAGATAAAAACGTAAAAAGTATCATTGAAAACAGCTGAAATTAAAATAAAATACGGCACTATTCGTAAAACACGACCGGAGCGACGACGAAAACGAAATGAAAAGTAGGTAGTTAAGTTAAGGTAGTTTTTATTGTCTTTGTCTGTTTTATTGTGACTCTAGCTTGAGTTTGCGCCTTTAGTTACATTGATCTTGTTTCTGGCTATGCCGCCGAAAACTGTAAAACATCACTAAAAGTAACTTTTTGTCTTCCTTCTTATAGGAAATAACTTCTACTCGTATTTGATGAAAAGTGGTATTCTCGTTAAAGCGATTTCTTGTTGAAACATCGAGCGAGCGAAGTCATACAATTTCAAGCCACGTAATGGAGAATGCATGCCCTAAAATATTTGTACGCTCTGACGGGACAACTTAAAATCGTCGGTTAATAATGCATCCGTCGACTTGCAAAGCGAATTGGTCACGAGAATCACGTACAAAGTACTTACCAACGGGTCCACAACAAGGGCTCTCGTTGTCAAAATAAAAAGTAGCCATGCAGCGTGTCTACAAAAATCCAATTCAATCAACAAGCCCTCTTCACACGAATTCGCCAACACAATATCCAGCATTTCCCACAGTCCGTCGAATGTATTCGATCCAGAATATCTCAGCTCAAAGTGAGTCCCTTGCGACGATGCATTCTTTTGTTCCTGCATTATTCCAGCGAGTTTTTTAGCTCCACGCTGAGCGAGTTCAAGCGTGTCTCTCAGGCGGAAATATTTGTCTGGCTTACCCACGACTTTCCAAGGAAATGGCAAATTCGGAATAGATTTTGCACAAATATTATGTCAATTTTGAAGTAATCGCGATGTACAATGAATTTATCAGTTATCCTTGCGGCTATTTTGTATTTTATTAAACACTTATACTTACCTAAGAAGTATATTTAGGTAATTTTAGAGCCTATTAACAAATTTTAATCTTAATTCAAGTGCTTTATCTAATACCTTTAAACGAGCAAATTATACTTCTAGACTAATATTATAAAGCTGAAGAGTTTGTTTGTTTGTTTGTTTGAACGCGCTAATCTCAGGAACTACTGGTCTCATTTGAAAAAATCTTTGTGTTAGATAGCCCATTTATCGAGGAAGGCTATAGGCTATACTCACATAAACCGAAGCGAAGCGAGGGCGGGTCGCTACTTCTTTTATACATATCTGAATCTCGGAAACGGCTCCAACGATTTTCATGAAATTCAGTATGCGGGGGTGCCGGGGGATAAATCGATTTAGCTAGATTAAATTTTTATATAACGTCGTAAAAAAAAACTCATCATGCATCCAGGTTCTTTTATTTATCTATGTATATACAGTCAGCCACAGAGGCTCTATCAGAAGACACGTGTTATATATCAGCCACAAACGTCTGTGTTCGTGAGTTAACACAGGAGTTGCAAAACTAAATAAAGGCAAGACCCACCCGCATCGTCGCTAAAACTGTTAAAACCACAGACAAGAACTTTATAACGGCGGCTAATGGCCACTTGCAGCTTTTACTTAAATCTCAATTTCACTGTTAAACGTGATTTAATTCTGACTGTTCCTTTAAAACAAAAAGTATATGTATTTTTACTTATTAAATGGCATTTTTACCGAATGTTAATTATTTTAAAACAGTCTCATCAAACAACTCTTGCGAACAAAACCTTTGTAGAAAATGTATCACGGGTTTAAAGACAAACAACTACATTTTTATACGCTTTGAAACTGCTTCGTCGAACGCGGCTCAAAAGAATTTTAACATAAAATTACGGCACGCGCGCTTCACAATTTCACATAAACAGGTGCAAAAACACACTAGCGCCATCTAGTGCGCGCCACACAAAGCGACAGTGTTTGTTAGCGTCTTTAAAGACGGGTCTTGAATGAAAATTACAATGGCGTTGTTGCCGACGTGCGTTTAAAAATTATTTATGAGGTGAAATAAACAAATTACTTTTATGCCTGTATGGAGGAACTTTATGGTGTTAAAACATGCATGTTTGTGTCTTGACTCGTGTGTTGAGCGTTTTGTAACATAACAAGTACAGTTGGCGAACTTTTTATGTGGTGAAAGTCCCACTTTAAGGGACGTTATTTATGGTTAGGAGGATGCAAACGAGTACTCAGTCCACCTGACGGTAAGTGGGCTCTGAAATCCAGGGACATTTGAAAACTCAAGAAAAAAGCCTGCCAGTAGAAGTATGTACATTGACAAGTTAGTTTTTTACGTTTGAAGCGAGAATTATTGTAGCGACGCAATGTACTTCGACTGCCATGCTTTTGCTGTACCAATGTAACTCAGCCGTAAGGATCAAGATCGATTTTGAGTTATGAATCCTAATTTAGATCTTAGTCGTGGGAATATCAGATGTTCACTGTCGTACTCAGGGACAAGCAGAACGTAAACCTAACTCCTACGACTAGGATGGCGCATAAACCGGCGTTGAGGCGAGTGTCGTAACGACACGCTCGCTACACGTCGCGTGTTGGCGGCGTGTCACGCTCCACGTCGGTTAGGGCAGACTCACATTGTAAGCGAGTTTTATTTAAGCTGTAATCCCTTACTCGATCTTACTCGTCAAAGTATTGCCAGCAACAGTGTTCGAACTGTTGTATTCCGATATGGTTGTTAAACAAGTGATTTACTAGCATCCTTAGGGTTGGTAACGTAACTTCAATCTTGAGATATAAAAAAGAACATAAATAAAATTGTAGCTGTTAATTACACTTTCTGGCACACTACGATCGCTCACAATTTTTTTAACAGTTTTTCTAAAATCTAATACATATAATATTACGTAGACTATTTAATGTTCAACTGTCTACTTACAATATAAGTATAATATAAGAAACTAAACGTTTTAATCACAAATCTACTTTATCGGTTAGCTTTTTATCCCAAGGCGATTTCTAAAACGACATATTTATACCGACTTATGTGTAACGCCCCTAACCAAGCGTTTCGTTCCGCGGCAGCGCAGCGCTGCGCGGTTTACGAGCGAGCTCGTGCGTTTTGTTACTCCGGCTGTTAGGCCGGGTGCGTTCCGCTGATGACAACGAATTAAAATGTCATTTCGACACCCGTACTGCGTATCATGTAAAGTTTAACAAGGCTTTTCATTGTCATCCTTGTGAAAAGTAGACTATTTTCTATGGCATAATCTATACTGCATAAACTAAATCCCATTAAAAACTTGACATCTAGTAACATATTATGCAAAACAAGTTAAATATTAAACTATGCTGGGCCTCTTTTGTACAGTGTACTCGGTAAAACCATAATGCTTTAGTTATCGTACGATAGCTGTTGTTTACTTGACAGTAAGGGCGGCCAACTTAAAAATAATACCATACTTAACATGTCAAAGGCTATGGTTTTACCCAGTAGGTATTACAATAAGGCCCCTTTTGAGCATCTTTAATAATATGTTGACCAGCCGTTTTCCTAACCTAATACAACGGTCAGAGATCCATGCCAAGATGCATTACGCTAACCAGCGTTTCTATTCATTTCGTGTTTAAACCAATCGCGTCACTGGTAGATGACGTGATACGAAAAGTCACGTGATCTACCAGTGACGCGATTGGTTCGGTTGTATAGCTACTATACAGTTCAGTTTCAGCAGAGAAAAAAGACAGCTTTATAACTGCTATAGCTCTGTCCTTTACGCTCGGCGTAAAATGAACTGCATAGCGATGTTACAATACTGTATGATATAAACTAGGCCTGTATTTAACGCTGTATAACAATATTACTTTTGACGCGTATTGTTTTAAACTCAGCCGCCATTACTGTCAAGTAAATAAGAGCTATCCAAACGTTGACAATACGGACACAAGTCCTAAGCAATAAAGTTTTACCGTTTATAATCTCAGCCCTGATACACTCATGCGCTTAGGCATTTACCAAAGAATTCGTTACGAGTCAAGATACAACATTAAAAAAAATATTGTAAACTAGCTGCCCGCCAGCGGCTTCGCCCCGCTGCAAATTCCCGACCTTCCCGTTAGATTTTTCTATTTTTTCTTACATATAAACCTTACCCTGACAATAACGAACACAACAAAAGAGAAATCAGCCAAATGGGTTCAGCCGTTCTCGAGTTATGCGCTCACCAACACATTTTGCGATTCATTTTTATATTATAGATTGGCCACGTAGCCAACGTCGGTAATATGGAGTGAATCTATCGGCGCTTCGGACAAGACCGAACATGAAGTTAGGTATGGTAATTTTAGCACTATTCAATGATCTCGCCGAAATGACTATACCCACAGCATGTAGTGAAGCGATATGAAGACTTTGTGCCGGTTTATGTCATTTAGTAACCACGTAATCTCCTTCATTACCATGCATGTAGGTTAGGTTAGGTAGGTCTTTGTAAAGTCGACTACAAAGAGATGCATTCACTTTTACAGTTTGGCCGTTCTAAGAAGGCCGATTTGACAGTTGTCATCTGAGTACAAAATATGAGTATGAGGTTATATTTTGTACTAAGATGACAGCTATCAAATCGGCCCTCTTAGAACGGCCAAACTGTAGGCCTCATTACAATGCAATGAGGTGAAAAAGGAGATACATCTCTTTTTAGTCGACTGTACTGCCGATAGGACCATAACTGTAAAACTGAACATGACGGTAAATGACAGCAGTTCCAGTTACAACAGAAGACGCGATTACAACGTTGAGACAGAAATGTCTTTTTTTAACGGCAAGCTTAAAATGTACTGGATATTAAAGTTTTATTTGCTAAAGTAATGAAGAAACGTAACTACCTACTTTCTTAGATTGCAAATGAATGTACAATGTAGTGAAGACAACACGATACGATCCTTAAGGTTTAAACTGTTTTTTATGGCTATTACTACCTTTTTTCATCAGAGCTACTGCTTTCCCATTAAAAATATTTGAAATTGAATAAATAAATATTTATCATCATCTAAATCACCATAACGTTCCCTCAAAGAAACCATCATCTACATAAAGGCGCTTCTATAATAATATAAAATATTTCTCAAAATGTTGACACCGGCACATCTCTTATCTAGATTTCAAATTAAACATTGAACGATTTTGCGCCACCTGTTATAAATAATACGGAAAAAATACTCACACTAACCTAAAGAAAAAGACTCCAAAGAAAACCAAAACATTCAGGTTCTCAAAATGTATGCACAAACTTTTAATGTTGACAAAAAAATCACTTGCACGGAGAATATTCCGAAATCCGCATCACGAGGACGTTTTAGAGGGAATAAATAAGAACTTGGTGAAACACACACGGAGCGGGACAAAAAATAACGGCGCATTCGCTATAATTAGCATAATATCTTCGTCTCGCTCACGCGCATTTGCATTTTTATGAGAGTGCACCGAACGCAAATTAAACCCCACCGAATAAAGTGGGCCCTAAAACCCACCGACTGGGCATAATGTAGTCTGAAAACGTAATTTCTGCGTATAGCGCCCGAAGGTTTAGCGCACCTGGATTACGTTATTAAATTCACAAAAAGGTTCGTTAGCCCTGGACTATTTTCTCAGATGCTTAAATCCTTTAGAAGTGAAAAGTTACCTCAAGCACAAACTATTAGGAATGTGCTTGAGGTAACTTTTTCCTTCTATCAAGTAGGTAACATTAACCGTCGTCGTCGAGAAAATGTGTATAGTAATTGCAATCAGGGCAGTGATTCTGTAAACAACGCCCGTCGTGCGGACTGTCGAGTGATATCCAAGCGGCGAGATTAAGTAGTCCCGTCAGTGCGAACAAAACACATTGTAGCGCGTGCATTTTCAATTAAGCAGCCTTATACGTTCGACCTATCGTGCTGCTAAATTGATAATGCACGCGCTACAATGTGTTTTGTTCGCACTGACGGGACTACTTAATCTCGCCGCTTGGATTCACTCGACAGTCCGCACGACCGGCGTTGTTTACAGAATCACTACCCAGCACCATGTCCGTATTTAGTACAAAATCGTATAGGACGTTTAGGCTGCGTTTCCACCAGAGCTGTGCGAGGCAGCGAAGCGGTGTTGCGAGGAAAAATCCACCAATAGGATAGTGAGGCTCGTAAAACAAAAGAATCCCATTGGTGGATTTTCCCTCACAACACCGCTTCGCTGCCTCGCACAGCTCTGGTGGAAACGCAGCCTTACTTTCGTATCGTCATCGCGTAGTAAAACTGAAGTAAATGTAAAGTAATGTATAGAAACATGAGTCTGTTGGGGCTGATGCTAGGGATAGATTGAGACAAGTTTTCGAGTGGTAAAATCGATTCGAAAACGTAACTTTGATTGCAATGTTCGTGGTCAATGACCTTCGGGTTTGTACTTCTCTCGCTCGCTCTCATACGCTCTTCTGCTGGACTTTTTAAGACTTATTCCACTGTATGTATGTGCATTGTTCAGTCTTCATCAAATATATTGGAGCATACAGGGCACTCATAAATATCTGAACACACTTTTACACCTTTAACAATAAAATCTAGTTTAGATATTTTTGAGTACATTTTCCGATACCAATGGCAATTGTTGACATTTTATTACAGGCTACTAACTAAATTAACATTTGCTTTTTTTTAACATGACTGTACTTAAGTATATTGTACTACATAACATATAGAGGCTCTAACATTTAGGTATCTAGACGAAGAAATCCGGCTCAATTCTTTTGAAATCAATTTCCCACAGGAAAACATGGATTAGTTCGATCCCGACCCGTGTCTAATAGGGTTGGGGCGGAAGCCGAGGGTCCCGGGGGTACCTCAAGGGTCCTGGGACCTGGCGCCGGGCCCCAGGGTCTAGTATTGTTGGAATGATGAAACCTACCCTGTGCGAGAAAACGGAGAAAACCGAACGAGAAACTAAAGGTAATTTGGATTAAATTTAAAAATTAAATATACCCTATACAGTGTGTTAAAAGCACCCTGGCTTATTTTAAAGTAGGTTCAAATAACTTATGCCTTTAACATAACTATGACATTAATTTAATTAATAAATAACTTTTCAGGCTTTGTTAACGTTTTAACAAAATTTTAATTGCCAGCAATGTAAAGCACAGCAATTTGACAAGTGTAAAATGACAGTAGACGGATACTTTGATTATTATGATATGCCCCCGTACCACGACATGCCTTGTACTAAGCAACAGCGATACTGATAACGATGAACACGCAGCACATGCACTACATTAAAAATGGACAGTTTTTATGAAAATTTATTGTGAAGTAATTTTAATTATTTTTTAATTGATAATACTTGCAAACAATTGTTATCGGCAGTTTTAATAAATGCCCGCAAGCCGGCAACACACTGTATAGGCCAGAAATATTACCATTTTTACTAACTTTGCTGATTTGCAAAAATGTTGACTATAATAATAAATTTTAAAACAGGGCCTCTATTCTAGGCGATAAAAACCTTATCGTCTTTGATCTGTTATCGTATTGTCAACGTTTTGATAGTCCTTATTTACCAGGGTAGTGATTCTGTAAACAACGCCGGTCGTGCGGACTGTCGAGTGATATCCAAGCGGCGAGATTAAGTAGTCCCGTCAGTGCGAACAAAACACATTGTAGCGCGTGCATTTTCAATTTAGCATCACGATGGGTCGAACGTATAAGGCTGCTTAATTGAAAATGCACGCGCTACAATGTGTTTTGTTCGCACTGACGGGACTACTTAATCTCGCCGCTTGGATGTCACTCGACAGTCCGCACGACCGGCGTTGTTTACAGAATCACTACCCTGACAGTAATGGAGGCCGAGTTAAAAACAATACCATAACAGGTGAAAGACGATACGGTTCTTACCGACTAGAATAAAGGTCGAGCGGGCCTGGTATGGTTGTTTATATCTCTTGACAAACTGTGGATAAAGCATCCGTCACTCTCGTACTTGTAGCTATATCTACGTGTCAGAAAGTGACGGATGTTATACCCACACTTTGTCGGTTTAGTCGGTTTTTTTTTTATTAATCAAAAAAAGGGTAAGTATAACTTTATAATATAGCAAGTACTTTAAATAAAGTATGGCTACAAATAAATTATATGAATATAAAGTTTTTCCATTAAACTGAGTTATGTTTAGGCTGTTTGGACAATATTCCACCGCTCGCTGGATTTAAACAAGTTGTAAATTCTGTTAATTATCCGAATGTCAGGGAGATAAGATGGAGTTAATTACGCCTAAACCGTACCGCCATTTTGGAAATGCCCGGCACAAAATTTACTTGTTTTTTCAGTATAAAATGATACATAACAATTATTATTGCAAATTCTAAAATCAAAAATATCAGGAGACACAATTTGTCCTAGTTCCAAACTAAACTCTCGGCTTGCATTGTGAGTAGGCAACAATAAACTTACTTATAGAGAAATACAAACAAGACTCAAAAACAAATACTCGGTCATAATACAAATATCTGCACTTACTGGGATGTGAACCTAGGTCAACTAGCTTCGTAGGCAGGGTCACTCACTACCTAGAGTCCGTTGTCAAGCGGGCAGTTTGGTGGCTTCTAATATTAGTCATGTGCAATACCAACTATCCAAGTCTTGACGTTGTAGCTCCAATTTTTATTTGTTTGAGGTGCACCGTCACCATCGCTTACAAACACTCCGTAAAAAAACGGTATCTTAAATACAGAATTAAGTATAAAAAAAAAAAAAATGCAATCTGCTGAATGACACCACATATAAAAAATTATTAACATTTTGACGATAGTAAAAAAAAAACAAATCAATTAGTACCTTTATTCCAATTTTCATTGTGATTGACGCTTTTTTTTTTTATGACATTGCACATCTCTAATATCACGTAGCCACCAAACTGTTAATTGATAACGGACTCTAGTCACTACCAACCAACAAGGCAAAATATTAATAATTGTTCTTAAATTTATCAAAAAAAAAAATGATGTGGTAAATCTGTATCTCTGCCTACCCTACTCTGGGAATGAATCCATGAGTTTGTGTATGTATGTAGGAACAATTTAACAGATCACGTAAGAGAGATGGAATGCAGACTGCCGGTACTGGCTGAAAATCAGCGCTGTAAGCGTCTGACACCTCAGCATTTTGCTGAGCCAGGTCCATATCACCGCCGCGAGGACATACATTGCGTGCGTTCTTTGTTACCTTCACTGTGTTCTTTATTTTATTTTTGTAAATGTGTGTCTTATCGTTGGTGGATAAATGTATTTCTTCTTTTTCTTCTTCAGACCAACGGACGAACTTGTAGTTATACGGTCCTATTGCCACCGTTTGGAAACTTACGGAACCCTTATAACTTAATATTACATAAAAACCGCATGACCTATTAATAAACCTTAACCACCATCCATTCTTCGTACCATTCTCGTCTCTAGCTCCCGCATTTAACATCCAACTTGCTCCGCCACGAACTTTAATAGAACTAAGATTCTAATATAGTTTAATTTCATTCCAGGAGTCCATAAGACCGTAGTGCTCTCGGTTAATAGAGGTACGTGAGTATACTGGGTGATATTACAGAATTAACTGTTTCTACGAACAGTTTCATCAGTTTATAATACGACGTCGAGTTCAAGGAGCTCCACGGCGTACCAGTGTAACTTGATATGGAATTCAACGCTCAAGTACTGCGCAGTGACTTATAATATAGTGTGTGTTCGAATGAATCAGGGTAGTGATTCTGTAAACAACGCCGGTCGTGCGGACTGTCGAGTGATATCCAAGCGGCGAGATTAAGTAGTCCCGTCAGTGCGAACAAAACACATTGTAGCGCGTGCATTTTCAATTAAGCAGCACGATGGGTCGAACTTATAAGGCTGCTTAATTGAAAATGCACGCGCTACAATGTGTTTTGTTCGCACTGACGGGCCTACTTAATCTCGCCGCTTGGATATCACTCGACAGTCCGCACGACCGGCGTTGTTTACAGAATCACTACCCTGGTAATTGTCGCTATCAGTAGTTTAACACATTCGCTGCCAGCGATCTGTGTTCTATCCACTTTTGTTCTCTCTGAACTGTAATGTTAAAACCAAAATTACGTTCCAACACTGATGGCTATGGAATGCCTATATGCTAGTAATCTCACCGGTTGCCTTATCCCACATCGGAACACAACAGTGCGAACACAGTTGCTTGGCGATAAGTTAAAGGTTAAGATGACATAGATTAAGATGGTGGTAGCGATCCGAGAGACCCTGCACCAGGTCCAACCACCACAAAAGATTTTTTTTCAACGCCTAAAAGGAAGACTCACTATTTCTTCTCCTCATTTGACAGGCAGCGCCGGCAAAATTTAGTTAGCTTTAAAAAATTATTAAATGTAACCTTTTACTTCTTTAACAGAAAGTAATTAACACAGCGACAGCAAAATGGCCGACCGATCGGTAATAAAAAAAATAAACGAGCATTTAAAATGTACTGGAAAATAGCGCGTACCTTGACACCGCAAGCGCAGGGTTGTCACACGACAAATTAAAAACTATACATACACACATACATACATTATATCACGCCTGTTTCCCAGAGGGGTAGGCAGAGACCATTTCTTTCCACTTGCTACGATCTTGACAAATTTCTTTCGCTTCTTCCACATTCATACATCGAGTCATGCACGCACGTAATAAAAACTATTTAAATAAAATACTATATTTGGAAGTAAGGACGTCAGTTCGGATAACCAACACCATGTTACACGCTAACCGCGCTACCAAGAAACAGTGTTTGCGCTGTTGTGTTTCTGTGTGAGAGTGAGATAACCCAAATGACTAGCATTGAAGCATGCATTTAAGTCGTCCGAGTGGCAACGCATCTTTTTGCTGACGTAATTTTTGGACAGGATTTTGGATAGCAATCTTCAAATTATTCAATAGCACACGAGGGCCTCTATTCTTGATGGTATAATCCATATTGTCTTTGATGTGCTATGGTATTGCTTTTAGCTCGGCTGCCATTACTGTGAAGTAAATAGGAGCTATCAAAACGTTCAATAAGTTAGAAATAACTATCAATGCCATGTAAGTAGTTAAGCTAATTGTTGATACAGTATTATTACTTATGGTTCTCTGTCGTTTGCCCGAAAGTCATTTGCCATAATTCTATCACTTGCCATAATATTCATTCGCCATAAAGGCATTTTTTCTGAAAGCGTGAACTATTCAGAATTGTTATAAAACAAACTTAACCTAACCTATTGGGCTCTATACGATGGCATGTAAAAATTATCTGAAAGGTTTACAGTTTCAGAAAAAATGCCTTTATGGCAAATTAACATTATGGCAAGTGACACAATTATGGCAAATGAAATTCGGGTAAACGAAGTGATCCGATTACTTATGTTCTGTGGTTTATTTCCTGTACTTTATTTTTCTTTGCACCATATCTGCTAGTGTCTGTATGATTATTTGGTCGACTGGTGGATAATGCCGTTATGCATTAAGTCCGCCATTTAAACTTTCTTTGTACAAAAAACGTTATACAAACAAACAAAATAACGATGAAATAAGTCACACAACAAATGATAATTAAAACCATGTGCCAACCCTACACGAAACATGCAAATTTGATCAGGAGCGGCGGAATTACCCGATGAGTGGAAATACGGGTGCGGGTTCGATGCCGGATGGGGCCCGGCCCATACTCACTCACACCCTCAGTACCCTTACCATGAGTTGCAATTACTGTGCTGCTAGCGAGTTCAATGTCCCGTCCCTCGCACTCTATAAGAATACTGTGAGGGACAGAGCGTTCGACTCGCTAGTAAGTACGGTAATTTGTAACTCATGGTAAGGGTACAGTTCCAATCACAGACGTCACTAAGTAAACTAGTTGTTGCTAAATACTTAAGGCCGGTTCCAATCGAACCTATTTCCAGTTTGAGAGCTTAGTCAATAGTTATTGATAGTTAAAAATTGACTAAATGTATAGGATTGACGTAAGCTAATGACAGTAGCGTCGACCGCTTATGTCAACTCCGTTTCTAGTCGATAGAAAACATAAACGTTATCTTTTGCGTCTTGGCTAGTTTATTTACTATATACTAAAGATGTAGTTTTAAATTAGAATTAGTCACTGTCTGATAAAGATAATACATAGGTAACAATGGTGTTGAGGACTAGCGTAGTTTTTCCACCTTCGTAAAGTTCCAATAGAAATACATTATTATTGTAATTACTATAGATCTCTGTAGTTTTCCTGACATCTTTTTCATCATCACTTGTGGTTTTTTTTAAAGGTGTTGGCGATTGGTTATGAAGCGCTGTATTGTTGTACATATATATGTGTTTGATAAAGTAATACTAAATACACACCTACATACATACACTCATGCCTTCATTCCCAGAGCGGGGTAGGCCGAGCTACAGAATCACCAACAACTGTAATAAATTAATAGTAAATAAATGTGTGATTACGATGGATATTTAATCTTTAAATGTAGATATGTCAAGGAAAAGTAAAACGCGCTACCTGGGGATCTATTCTAGTCGGTAAAACCATATTGATTTTAACATTTTATCGTATTCGCTTCATCCGTTTAGGAGCTACGGTTGTACAGACATGGACACACGCTCTGTTTTTTTCGGGGGTTAAAACCACCTACCATAAGGGTAACAACGACTTAATTAAAGTCTCTCGTAAAGTCGAGGTCAGAAATATGCCCCTAACTTGGCGTTAAAAAAATAAACACCATAAACAAGTCGTTGTTTCCAATAGTTACATGGTACATTTCCTGTAAAAATACAGTTTCAAAGTCCTTCTAGCGGAACATTTGTGTCAAAGGAGCAAGCGCGTGGAAGTGGAGCGCTTTATCGAAACGTAATCGTAAAAAACCCGTTCCAGTGCAATTGATAAACTTCAGATAAAAAGCAATCTCCGTACGAATTCAATTGCAAATACGTTTACAGTTTATTTGTTCATTTATATTAGTGGAATTCAAGTCGATAATAGTTTTTGATTTCAGTTATACATTCCCGGAGTGGTTTGGTTGTTGTTTCTTTGGGAATAGGCTTTTTCAACTCGGTAAAACTATATTGCATTTAACACACAATCACAAAACCTGACGTCTATTAACATATTATGCAAAACAAGTTAAATATCCAACTATGCTCTATCATACTGGATAAAACCCATAGAGGCTATGGAATAGTACTGTTAGCACCTGTTACAAATACCCTTTGTTAAAAAGAGTCGTCTATATACGACAGCTTTCGATTAAATTTCAAAAGCGTACCACTTTTTAGGTGTGTCAGTGTGTGACTCTGCATTAGTGTGCATAAGTTTGCAGTCAGTGTGCGGTTTATCAATAATATTGGCTGCAGGTTGTGTTGTACACAGAAGAAAAAGGTGGTACGCTTGACATTTGGCTACACGGGATATATGTTTTTCTACCATAACGCTTTTGAGCTGTTATTTTTATTTACTTGACAATAATCGCGACCGAGTTAAATAAATACCATAAAATGACACAGGCAAGATGGTGTTAGTATAGAAAAGAGGCCCCGATCAAATGTTTACAATCTAGAACCTTAAATGAAATGTCATTCTCCCATTATTTATTTATTTTATTTGGAAAACCCAACACACAGCTTTTACTAATAATTTAAGGTAAGTCATAATATGCAACTGTACAGTCAACCAATTTGATTCCTAGGCCACTATGGACTTTGTTTTTTTTTTTTTTTTTTTTTTATGGCATGGAGAAGACAAACGAGCACACAGGCTACCTGATGGAAAGTAGAAACTGTGACCCATAGACATTCGCATTCATAAGACTGCAATGCAATCCTAAGACTGCAAATGCGTTGCCAACCCTGAGGACTAAGATGGAATGCCTCTATGCTAGTCATTTCACCGGCTGTCTTATCCCCAAACCGGAACACAACAATGCGAACACTGCTGTTTGGCGGTAGGTTAATGGATAAGATGGTGGTAGCGATCCGGACGGACCCTGCACAAGGCCCTACCACCCGCAAAACGTCAACGTGACGTTGTAAACCAAATCATAGGGAGTCTCTTACGTGTTGGTTGACAACGTCACTTTAACATAGTCCAAAGTGGCCTAGAAATCAAATTGGTTGACTGTACGTAAATTTAGTTAGATTTTCACAGATAATATAAAGACAAAAAAATATCACAAATACAAAACTAAGTAATAATAGATAGTAAATAACTGCCCAAGAAAAATTAGTCGTATTTTATTAGTGCGCCATTCCCTCTCGTAATAAGAAATTATAGTATAGGTATGAATCAGATAGCAGTTTAATATCAACGGACTATATTTCGGTAAAGATCTACGTCAAAGCTCATATTCGAAATTCTGAAAACTTATTAAATTTCATATTTTCCACACGAACAAATCAGAAATGTCTTATTAGAGTTGCCAGTACGGCGACGAACAAAAGCATCCAATATCAGTTAATATCTGATATTGTAAGAACTTAATATCCTGCGACTAAATCATTTTAACAATCTGAAGTTTTTTTGATTCGTTGGTATTGGGTGTCGAGAAATCTTGATTAAGTGAGAGTAGAGCGATTTGTATTTCATTATTATTATGATTATAACGACGCGATAGCCTAGTTGGTAGTGACCCTGCCTACGAAGCTAGAGGTCCTGGCTTCAAATCCCGGTAAGGGCAGATATTTGTGTGATGAGCGCGAATATTTGTTCCTGAGTCATAGATGTTTTCTATGTATTTAAGTATATATTTCTCTAGATAAGCCTAGAGCTTAGTTTGGAACTAGGTCAATTGGTGTGACATAGTCCCCTGATATTATTATTATATTATTATTTAACTTTAAACCATATTTTGGAGTATAATTTAAACTTATGTGATGCGGTTAGCATCGTTCGTGACCATGGCTACAAAGCTAGCGGTTCCAGGTTTGATTCTATGTAAATAAGTATTTTTATCGTTGTCTATCAAGACCCCATCCCATTATACAACCCTAGAGCATGGCCATAGAATAAAATAGCCCGTGTCAGGGTGAATGTAGCTTTCCAATGGTGAAAGAATTTTCGAAATCAGCACAGTTGTTTTTGAGTTTATTAATTACAAACATCCACTTTATAATATAAGTGTAGACGACGATTATCTAAATCATAATCAAAACTAGTGTAACATTGTGTTCGCCTGCTTGTCCCTCATTTGCATTGTTGTTGTTGTTGTAACACAAAAATGGTTAAGATTAGACTTCTGTTTACGTAAGACAATTTAACCAATCCAGACATACACATATTTGAATGCACTTAAGAACAGTTAAAAGCATTAATATCTACACTACTTAGCCATCGCATCAGAAAAATGTATACATGGACTTTATTGTTAGTCGCATAGGAGAGTGTAGATATTACTGGCGTCTTGCGATCATGTACATATGTACGACTTTAACTGTCCATGTACAGTACGTACGTTTACATTGAAGTTGTACAGTCGCCGGAAAACGTTTACCCAACCACCGAATGAGTCCAAAAGTCCTAATTTCGGAAGCGCCCGCAAACTCGCGCGACATAAATCAAGACGAGTGTACTTGAGACCGGGAGCGGTACACTCGGCAGGGGTTATTAATGCTGTGGCGTATTTTTCAACTTTATTCAAGACAAGAGCATTTGGCGAACGTTATCTTGAAGGTTGGCGTTGTCGTAAGCTGCCGGACAAGCGCTTACGTTACTTTCATGCATTTTGACAGTTTTCGAAAACCGTTTACGTTTGCGTAAATGGATCTTGTCCAGGACCCCGACCAAAAAAGAGGCGTGTTACAAGTTTGATGCATATGTCAGTCTGTCAGTCTGTACGTCTATCTGTGACTTCGTAGTTTCGAAACAGATTGACAGATTATCTTGGTTTCTTTTAATTGAGTCAAAACGGAGGGTTCCATTTTGACTCGTCGTATTTTAGAAAATAACTTATATTCAGCAAATTAGCTTATGACATGTTATAGTATTGTTAACGTTATGATGTCTCTTATTTACTAGATAGAAATGGAGACCGGGTGTAAAACAATACAATAACATGTCCAAAGCAGTATGGTTTTACCCAGCAGATTAGATCCAAAATTAAAATTCACGCAGTAAATTGTCGTTAAACGCTTGGACGGGACAACTCAAGCTCGCCGATTAGTAATTTATCAACGAACGTGGAGATGAGTTGTAAAGGAATAACCTACCAGCTCCTAACTTAGGTATCACCTTGGTAAGGACGCTAGAATTCATTCCCTAATGCATCGCCGGGGGACACTGATTTATAACCCTCGAAAACTTCAGCTCTGAACATGCCGACGTGGTCGTTTGCCGAGGGATGTTTAAAAACTCCAATTGTGTTTTCAACTATAGTAATTAATGGAGTACACACAACATCACACCTAACTAACCATTAAAGACAGAGCAGAGAGAAAAAGAAAGAGATGTATATATGTGTATTATGTCAACAACATACGATTCTAGTGCGAGTCTCTTTCATGCAATATTTCAGATTTCTGAAGTGTATAGCTAGATGTGTTGCTGTGTGTACATACGTGTACACGTTTAAATATGATACGATGTAGTGAATAATCCTTTCCCATCGTTTTTGGTCGGATAACTTCGTATTTATCTTGCTTTGTCAGTTGGCATATTATGGTACTGAAGCTAATTGAGAAAGCTATATAAATACGAACATATCCGACAAAAAACTATGGGAAAGGATTATTCACTACATCTGTACAGTAAAGGTTCCCAAATGTATGTGCCATAAGCCATACCGTATTTGACGAAATGACAACAAAAATATAGGTATATTATAAAGTACTAGCACATAAACTTTCATTTTAAACGGCGGATTTGACCAAACGAGAATAAGGTCTTATACCTAGATCAAACGCCGGATTTGTATAGACTAATCTGGGAGTAACAACCGCAACCAGAGACGTCAATCAAATTTAATGCTTAATTAAAGTTACTGCTCTCACTTTCTTTGCTATAGCAATAGAATAAGACCACACGACACTAAACAAGCATTTAATTTAATTGACGTCTCTGAGTGCGTCTTATTCTAGATTGGTCAATGTTAATTTATGGTTAATTGTTTACTTAATCTGTACATTACATTATGAGGAGCCTCTGTTTTACTCTGCAAAACCATATTGCTTCTGACGTGTTTTGGTATTGTGAACGCTTTGATAGCTTTTATTAACTTGACAGTAAATGGCGGCCGAGTTAAAAACAATAAAATAACATGTCAAAAGAAATATGATTTTACAGAGTATAATAATGCCCCAGTTTTCATACCAATACAGGTTTCAGCTGCCCTTCCACAAAGTACATACCTGTAAAAAACAAAACACATTTTTCATCACACTTGCTCGTAAATAGTGTCCTAACATGCTAGAAAAATCGACCGTAAATCCAAAATAATACCCGCGGGCCTTTTTTTACCATTACGCTTCTAACGTACGTAATAGCTTTTTTTTAAATATTACACGTGGACTCAAACTATCACAATACGTCAGGACCCCAATTCTTGTGCCATTCGATATGAAGTTTCATTCGAGATGAAATGTCAGTAGCATACAATTTCCTAAAAATCTCGCATATAAACTATTGATCTCGACTGTCACTAGAATCGGATTCCGAACCCGTTTGACATTAGCTGTGGTAAGTCACAGACAATGATGTAGTTTGCCGAGACATATCCTATAATCTGTGGTCTGCCGCTAATAAGTTAAAAATATGATCTTTTGTCTGATTTTATTTCATTTCGTCGCAATTGTGATGAAAAACATTGTATGTTACACGGGTGGTAAAATAAATACAAATCTCGAGTCATTAAAGCCCTCAGCCTTCGGGTTCGGGCTTCTAACAGACTCTCGTTTGTAATTCTTTCTTTACCACCCTTAATACACAATGTACTATTAGAATTCCAAAAAATCGTCAGTTAACGCACACAACGGTTTAGAACGTCCAAATTCAAACGTTTTTAAAAGGCTCGCAACGCTCGATAAATCCTGGCCGGTTTGAAAACGTCAGAAAAAGATAATTTACAGCGGTGGGCTTTGTTCGTGACGTCACTTGTCACGCGTACCGACATGCGCGACAGGAAATACCTTTTTTGTTACTGGACATATTCAATGTAGATATAAATACCCTTCAATATGGAATTATTCCGTATGGCTAGGCTAGGTATTCTTTTAATAGAAAATGGAAAGGTTGAACGGAATTATGTAGTTGTAGGGACATATCAACTTATTCATTATAAGAACGTTTCCCAGTAGGTATAACATTTTAAATGTATTCTATTAACAAGTTTCTAATAAAATGTTGAAACAATCCTAATTTTACAATTTCCTTTACGCAAACCGAAGTCACTGTAAATTTTGTATTGAATAAAATAAGTACATTTTGTTACCGAACTAATCACCTGTGCTAACATAAATCGTAAAAAAATAAAATGTGTTGAAAGTTACAAATTAAACCTAGGCTGTAAGTTCGAATATCACGAGTATTCGAGGTAGAAATTATGAATTTTTCGCCCACTTCGTTAAAGAAAAGTTTGTTTTAGGTGCCAATATTGAAGAGCTCTCCGGGAGGACAACATCGTTAACTATTTTAAAATAACTAGACCCGCTGGTTCATACTTGGGTTCTGCTGAAGGTTTACAAATTTATCACTTGGCACACCGTATAGACGAAATGACAACGAAAGTTAAGTTACGACACGATTAGTCTAGTAGTATGAAGCTAGCGGGCCAAGGTTCGGTTCTCGGTATGGGCAAATATTTTGTGTGATGATCAACGTCAATGACAAAGGATAAGTCCTCGCAAAGGTTGTTTATCAATTTTCCCTCGGGAACTGTTTGATTATCGGGGATCGAAAAAGACAGCAAATTTGTGCGTCTTGCGCAACAGAAATTAAAATAATACAGCGATCAACTTCTGCAATTTTTAATTGTACTCTATTTCGCGCATTTGACTAACCGGCGTATTTAATAAGAGACAACAATATAGCATATATATACGCGTATCGTTACAACTCTTAGGTTTCTACCTGACCTAGACCGAGTCATACAGAGCCTCTAGAGTAAAAAACAAAACTTCACCTTCTCGTCCTACATGCCTCATATCTTTTGTCTGTCATTGCGCCCTTTTCTAAGAGCGTGAAGAAAGGAACACAGCACATATGCACACACAATGCTTGTTTGATAAGCCTACCAGACAACAAAGATGTCCGTAAAGAATGTTCTAGTTTTTTCACACCTAAATTCTGTCAGCGGAGAAATTGCGTTACCATGTTCTCTTGAGTCAGGTTTTAGTGTGGCATATAAAAAGATTGACAGACATTGAAATACATTTTTATCTTCAATTACTAAAGTATCCTGCTGCTAAACTCGAAGCCATTAAAAACCTCTTCTGGTTGTAAGGAAACCAATCACAATTTCTGCAGAAAGTACACTCTAAAATTGTAAGCATTGAATTAAAATAAAAAGCAGGCTAAATGAAAGTCTTACTTGGGCACTAAGGGTTCCGTATAATTTATATTTATACCGAAGAATCCAATAATTTCCAAGAATATAGTTTATTTCTCATTTTTTATCTTTTTGAAAACTCCTGGGGCCCTATTATGGCTGCGTTTCAAGTTTGCATAAGCATCTAGGGTTGCCACCTTTCTTATATTTAGTATATGGTGAGTTATAGGACCAAAAAATATAGTACAAACAACAAAAATATAGTACATATTTATTTATTTTTAAAGTCATATTTTTTGTTTGAACTAGCTTCTCTCAATAACATTTTGTCGTTCAGAAACGTCTTTATAGACTAAAATTTATTTATGTTACCATATTTTAAGACTCTAATTTCGAAATTATATTATTCTTAAAAATAAAGTATTTTAGGGTACTTTATATCTTTCATATATTTTAAAGTATGGACAGCCGAAATATAGTACAATACTATATATTATAGTATGGGTGGTAACCCTATAAGCATCCGTTACCTTCAGACACGTAAATAAATACGAGAGTGACGGATGCTTTATCCACATTCGACACGCGATATAGACGTGGCCTTACTAGGCCGGCAGGATTAGTTAAGTTGTAATGTTAAACTGTAATAGTTAAAGAAACCAATATAATATTCCTAATGCTCTCAAATATTCTTGAGAAAGTTTTCATTTTCCTCAAAATAAACTCTGTACTCTTCTGTAGATTGCCTTTGAAATGAACTTCGAGAGGTATTTAGCATATTTCGTCTAAGTTGAGATAATTGGTAGCAAAATGTGTCACGTTTTTTTCCGATTCTATATTTATCTTTCATGAACAACATGGACGGAGAGTTTACAGGATAACCTCACATAGAACAAAATACTCAAGTGAAAAAACTAATCGCCGTACGAGTATCCGTTTTTTTTTTGCACATAAGTAGGATTAAACATAGCATCACACATTGACTCTATAGTCGTTAGTTTAGTATAGTCGTTAGCATAGTAGAAGAGTTTAGAAATCAGAAATCTTTATTTTTATCAAGGTTAACATTGCCCTCTTTCTTGGGCACTCAGATAAACCATACCATATACAACTGTTTATCGTTCAAAAAATAAACCATAAACCAGTACCCAACGTTTTTCCATCTTACCAAGGACCCCTAAACTGCAAACAGTCGCTACAAGGGCCTGCGCCCATAAAATATATTTTACTCAGCACAATAAAAAAGCTAGGCAAGATATTTTATTAGGCCGTCACGTCGGGCCGCCGTTATCTGGCCGCGTGTCCCGAGAAGCGTGCTCATTATATCTGTGATATCTTTTAAAATGTTTTCGTAAACATGTTTTGTTAGCGAGGAAACGTTTCTCAAATTAGAATAGAGACGAGGGAACTTTTGTACGTTCTCTTAAAGGCTGGATCCGTATGCTTAAAGTGAAATGGACCACGTCCAATTGTACGTAGTGAATAAAATGGTTGGACCAATGGCTTCTCTATCAGCGATCCTGTGAAATGATGTAAATTCGCGGGTTGTTTTCAATGTAAATAGGTTCTTAATTAATCTGATTATTTTTTGTATGTATGTTACTCGATCTCTCCGCCAATTGTTAACCGATTTTAATAGTTCTATTGTTAATGGGTAGAGTTTCTCTGAGATTTGGTCCCATTTAATTTTCGGCAAGATCTGGTCAAGTGGTCATGACATTTATGGAAACTCCGCGGAACTTCCTAATTATTTGGAGTCGGTTTATATACCTACATGTCAACTAAGCAGATGAATATCTTGTGAGCTAAGACTGTTTTGCTTGGTAGATTATATTCTTAAGCCGCGAACGTGCCTAATTGACAACATCTCACTTTGTTCTATCTTACACATAAGTTTCGCAGAAATCCAAAGACCTCGTTGAATGGATCCGTTGTCTCGATATAATCCTGCGACGTTACTTTAACATAAATAAAGGCAATATAAAGTTCTTTAGCACGTTCATATTAAAGCAATTCTTTGCCGGAACGTTTTATCGCGGGTGTTACTTGTTTCTGAGACTTGCAATATCTGTGTGCGTTCAGGTGTTAAATTGTTTTTATTAAAAGATAAGAAATGTTATGTTATGTTCTAACTGTTCACTCAGTATTATTTATGTTTTACACGTAGGGATGTGTCGACGCGTCTCTTGTTGGGGGATGCTCGAAAACTCTCCAGAGATCTTGGGAAGGGCTAATCTCTATTCACACTAGGGCATTAATAAATAGAATATTTTCACACAGACAGTTTACAACATAATCATTCTCATTTCATTAATCAAATCAAATCAATCAAATTTTTTATGATATGTAACATGACACATAAACATTATTTAGATTAGTAGGCACAGCCTTAGCGTGAGCATGCAATCCCGCACTGTGTGACATAATAGCATTTATCATTCTTAGAATGGTATTGGGACTGTAGCGCGCCCGCGCATGGTTGCATAAAAACATTAACCCTATAACCTACTATGAAATAAATACGTAAACAAATATCGGGAGAGAATCTCTCACAAATTTTACCTCCAACAAATGCCTTAGGCTAGCTGTGGGTCTTGAAAAACGATCCAAGAGTCAGAAAAAAAATACTCGTTCATACCATGAATCAAATTCAGGACCGCTAGCTTCTTAGGCTAACTACGTTTGAGTAAGAAATAATGTTTAAATAAACATACCCTCATATGACTAACAGTCGAATATATTTTTGATCACATCGGCCCAGCTACTGAACGTTACAGCCAGCAACAAAAGCCGGTTCATTAGGATTCCGCAGTCACTCTCCCATGGTCCCCGCACCAGAGGGTTCTCATTGTGATTCCGCAGGGTTCCGTTAACTTGACGTTTAGTGAGTAGCCGGTAAGAATGGGGAAAGTCGCTTGGGATTTATGTTAAACTAGTGGACACTCGCGACTTTTCTCTCCGATGAAGGCTGTTTTTCTAAAAATCCTTTCTAAGTTCATCTGTTGCTGTTGATACCTATGAATTATTCTCTGTATTTTTTAAATCTCTATATCGTTGTAAGTCTGTGTCAGTCACAGAAGATATAGGTTTATATAATAGATTTAGTATAGGTTCCTTAAAACATCACTGTTATCTGTCTATGTTAAATATATGTATAACTATTCCAAACTACACAAACATAAAATAAATACCTAAATAATAACACTTCAAAAGGGTCCCCAAATCTACTCATTTTTTAGTTTCTGCTTTTAGAAATATCTGCTTATTAAAGAGAAAGACAATCATTTTTCACTCAGTATAACATTTTACGAAATTTGAACCGTTGTTGAGACGAAACTTTGCGAGTAACTTGAACGGTGTAAACCGGCTTTATCGAGGTAGTAGCTGTCACCGACTCTCATTTTGAATTGCGAACGGCAAGTCAAGTGGACTAGACGGTTAGGTCATTGATACGCGCGACAGAACTATTCTTAGAAACGTCAGACATGCATTAAATTTAGAATAAGTATTTGCATTCAGAAAGTAGCTGCAAAGTTAGTTCCATGATAGAATGCCATTTTAAAATAATGTGACTTTTTTAGTAACTGAAACTGTTTACTTGTAATGTTTTTGTGTAATTTGGGACCCACCTGAGATCCAAAGTCAATCTGACATTCTACAACAATAACGTTGAGTTTCCTAAAAGTTACAAATGACTTGACATCTCTAATGACATTAACGACTTCAAGCATATTTTTCTTAAAATGGGTGTCAAATTAACGCTCGTGACCGTACCTAGGTTTTAAGTAACTAGTACATATTTTAATTTTAATTCAATACTTATGTTATGTATGTATGTATGGAAACCCTTTATTGTACAACACAGAAATTCTAATACAATATTTACAGATTGGAATGTACAAAGGCAAACCTATACCTTTAAGGGATTTCTTTTAGCTAACCTTTGGGTTGTTGAGGAAAAAATTAAATAGTATATTATTTTATTTCCTAGGTGCGGAAAGTGGCATTGCCTGACGAGGTGGTTAGCAGGCCAAGCAATAGCGTGGTCTGGTAAAATACGAGTCAGGAAATCCTAGTTTCCGCCGAGGCATATATAATCTGTTTCTCTAACAATGCGAGGAAATGATACAAATAGGTACACGATTATAAGTATTATTAAAAATCCAAATAAACAACTTTATCTCTGCCAGCCAAAAAATTCTAGTAGAAGCAAAAGTTGCTCTCACTTTTGATCTCAATATTCATTACTACGTACATTACTGCAGTATTTGGAAATCATTCTTTTAAAAGCTAAGCTTGCTTGCATAATGTAATGCCACCATTTCATCTTTAATTTGTTATTTTTACAAAAAGGAATAAAAAGGGATATTGTGTACACTACAGTATTCAAATCAAACAGAGTTTTTAAATTCCGTAACGAGAACCAGCCAACGTAGACGTTAATAAAGTAAGGTTAAAATATTTTTGTACTACGAGTATTTTGTTCAACTTTTCGCTGGACTATTTAGATTACAGTCAGGGCTAGAGAAAATTATAATCTCGGAAATCTTTTTCAGAGTTATTTCTTGTCGCTGAATTTATTTTAGCGTACGCGCGATACTCGTATTTAACTGTAAAATATGAGGGCTGAGTAGGTACATAAAACATTTAATTTTATTGATGAGTGGGTGAATATTCGGGCGTTCCAACCGCCGTCATTATTCTCTTTAATACATTGACGACAATAATGATAGCTACCGGTAACTTTTGATGTCAAAATCAGCGGACCCGGGGGTAGTATCCATTCCATTTAAAAAAACAAGAAAGTTATTAAGTTTATATTGAATAATATGCGAAAACAATAATGACGGCGGTTGAAACGCCAAATATTCACCCGAGTGATTTCCGGCTAAATGTAAAAAAGAGTACCTCTTATTTTTTTGTCTCAACAAAGATACTCTACATAGGTCAGCTGCAGAGAAATGTAACCACCTTTGCTAGGAAACTTGTATGCAGGGGGGGGGTCACTTTTCTCTGCAGCTGACTGTACATGTAATAATTTTCAACATGAATATGTACACTACCTGAAAATCCTTTTCTCTCTTCATTTTAAATTCGAAAAGTCCTTTTATGAACCCGACATGAAAAGAGCCCTATTTCAGGACGAAACTAGAATACTAATTAAACCTATTGTCAGATCTAGGCTTTCAAATCCCCCCGGACTTACCCCTCGCCTTGATACATTGCAAATTGCCCCTAAAGCTCCGAGTGTGTATCGGTTAACATACCCCGTAAACGCTTCAGACGTATCCCTCAAAATCTTCCCAACCCAAAAACAACACTGCTGCTCTTTAAATAAAGTTCAGATTCAATATTATTGATCGTTGAATAAATTTTACGATAACCATTTATTCGAAAAACTAACCGAAAGGGAGTAGAATCCTTAAAAGATTCGTACGTGGGTGAAATATGGAATATCAATTCGTGAACGAAATATCAGATTTGTTTAACTTTCTACAAAGTATAAAACGTATTTTTTACTAAGCCTACTGAGATTTGAATTTGTTATTTCGATACTTATAGGTAAGTATTATTATTTGAGCTGACCATTGTCTGTCTATTGGTATATAATAAATCAGTTTTTATATATATTAGGTAGTTGGATAATTTAGCGACAGCGAAAGGGGTCGGCGACGAGCGGTATAAAGAAATGCATAGAAGAGTATGAAGCAAGCCACACAGCGCGGCGGTTAGGTGATTTCCATGTAGCTGTTTTTTTACTCGCCGACCGTCCGAGAAACGCAATCCAAGCCATTAATAAAAACAAGAAAACACATTAATAACAACAACAAAAATCTAATCGTACCATACGCACTTAATTATTATGTTTTGTTAAAATACAAACATCAAATAGCTTACCGAGTACTATTACAAAAATGTCTAAAACAGAAAAGCATTTTGTTAACATAAATATAAAATAATCGTGTTGTTAAAATGGAGGTAAAAATAAAGGCAAAAAGCGCGTTAATAAAACCCATAAACTGTGAAGTTAGGCGAATTAATGGCAAAGCAATGCGCGGCAAATTTATTTATTATCTTGACCCCAACTTAGTAACTTGGGCTCTGAAATCGCGATTTTTTCCACAACTTGTGATTTGCTTGTTTTTTCTAGCGGTTAGAGCGAAGACTACAGTAAATTTAGCACTTGGAGTGAATTTATCGGTTAGATACTGCCATTATTATGCAAGGCCGTAAGTTTAAATAAAACCTGGAGGGCGGCGGACAGTTATTTTTTATAAACTTTTACTTAGAGAGGGAAGAAATGGTCTGAGAGTACTTGAAAGTACAGTTTTTTTTTTGCATATTTACCTTCTTACATTGTTTTATAACATAAAAAAAGTTTTTGTATTGTAGAAGGGTGTATTAAAAAATAGTACTCTTCAAACCGTTATGATCTTGGATTATGACTACAGGCCCAGAGTGTACGCAGGACATTATGTATGTATTTATAAGTTTGTATTTATACTATTTATTGTACGTACAAAGATAAAAAAATATTACAATTCAGGCAATGTTTTAAATATACGTATACGTTATTCCAATAATGGATATTATTTTTTATTATTTCTGTATTATCATTGCATTTCATAAATGTCGATTAGATAGGGTCAATATGTTATTTAAATAACAGATGCATAATCCCTGCGTTTTTAGATAACATTAAATAACTCTTCATCATTACTTTATACTTATCGCCTTACTTATAAACATAGGGAATAACCGTGGGGTAGAGAACCGTGCTTTGTCCTTATTTATCATATTCAAGTGTCACAATGACAGATAAGAACAAAGTTATTCCACGTTTATAAGTAAAGCGGTTTACCAGTAAAATGAGAGTAAAAAACCCACCGTTAAGTATACATATATATCTCCGCTGGTCTCGTGGCCACCGCGGACACTTAAAACTTAATCAGGCTTTAAAGCGCACAAAGTTGCGATGAACTCTGAAACCGCAAAAACTGCCAAGTTCGCAGTCTTTGTGCACAGCCCCGGTTCATACCTTTTTTTAATTACTACGGCGAGCTTAGTATCAGGTACCTCCGCCATTTTATATAAATCGTGGCGGTGCTATTGGATTTTAGGATTAAAAGGCATGCACAATTTATATTGTATTAACGAATCTAATCGGATAAAATTAGACTTGTATGGGTGAATAGGGATACAACCTAAAATAAGTCATAACTTGTTACTAATAAGAATAAGTATTAAATCGACAATAACGTTCCGTCTATTGGAAATAATTTCAGTCTTATGATTAATAACATATGCTTCATTTTAGGTTGTGTCCCTACTGACCCCGTTTTACGGTAACAAATTTTTTCATGTAATCGAATTAAGAGTTAAGTTAAGAATTAAGTACCAATAGTACTAAGGTCTATTTTAATTGCCTATATCGCCTACTAATAATGTTCGTTCGTAATGTCCCGAGATTTAATTTGGTACCCACCTTAGGTCCAAAGTCAATTTGACATTCTACAACAAGGTAAGGTTAGGTAATAAGGTTAAGTTTCCAAAAAAAAAACACAGGGCTTGACATCTGTAATGAAATTGACGACTTCAAGCATATTTTTCTTGAAATGGGTCCCAAATTAACGCTCGTGACCGTACCCGTATAACTCTTCATCCTCGACTCCTTGAATCTGTATTTCTCTAAAGAATTTTAATTTGTTTTTCAATTTCCTGATTAAGTATTAGCTCCACAAAGACTTGCGCTCACCCGAATAATACCCTAACTGATTGAACCCGGAACTGTTAGCTATGCAGGAAAGAGTGTACCCACTAAGCTTCCCGTCATCAGTCCATCAATTGTTATAATGTCGCTCATGTTTATACAAAGAACTGCAGAGTATTTATCTTGTCCGCCGTTAGCGTAACATATCGCATGTAAACGGTTTATTATGGGCCGTAATGGCGTCTGTTTGATCAATGATCGAGAGGTTCCGCTTCTTCACGCTTTTATCGCGCAAGCCACTGACTCCTAAACGGGTCGCTTGGTTGGAAGAAAATCCTTTGTTTGGATTTTTTGCTTGGCACTTGGGATGTGTTCTTGGTTAAACACATTGTTATGGTCTGAAAATGCACTGAAGTGGTGGCGGGGTGGAGGGGCGCGGGGCGGTTTGCCGGAGCATGTTTTGCGCGAAGGGCCACTTCACTGATCTGTTTTTAGGGTTCCGTAGTCAAACTAGGAACCCTTATAGTTTCGCCATGTCCGTCCGTCCGTCCGTCCCCAGTCTAGCTCAGAGACTCGTAGTGCTAGAAAGCTGTAATTTGGCATGAATATACATATTAGTCACGCCAACAAAGTGGTAAAATAAAATTTTGAAAAATATTTTTTTTTAATGCACCTCCCCTACACGTAACGTGGGGATGCCTTTTTTTTTTCTTGCCTACCCCATAGTGTGGGGTGTCGTTGGATAGGTCTTTCAAAAATATTGCGGGTTTATGAAAACAATTTTTCGATTAAGGGATCCGTTTATGAAATATTAAGCTTTAAAACGCTATTTTTTGTTAGAGTCAAGTGTCCCCCCCCCCTACAGCCAAAACTACAAATACTAAAAATCTGAAAAATATCTTTAACGAAAGCGCATATAACGAATTTTAAAGGAAAACTATCACGGCTATGTAGACATGATTAGTTCCTGAGATACAGGTGACTTAAGTGTTTATACCTATCAAAATCGCCTATGATAACTTTGATAGAAACATTTGTTAACGGGGCGTGCAGGACGCGCGGGGGGAGTCAAACTGTACAAGCAACAAATCGAGCGACAGCCGCGCTCATAAGCGCGAGCGCCTAGATGCCGTTTGGACGTGCCCCGGAATGCTACCTACAAGTTTGCGATTTGCGATCTGAAAGTTTACAAATTTTCGATTAGATTATTGATTTGAGTTGAGTACCTATCGTTTGGAAAACTTAAAATTCTATTTACTGGACCTTGTTTTTTTTTCAATTTCTATTAATTACTATATAAAAGATTTAACTTTTATTGTAATTTAAAGTCGGTTTGAAGCAGTTTAGATACCTAACTACCTACATAGGTATACTGATCTCACACTTAAAAGCTTGGCTCTTGTTTGAGATATTATATATACGAATTTATAAGAAAAATAATCATTACGAAGTAGACTTAATTAGTTCCTGAGATACAGGCGACTAACGGGTTTATACCTACTAAAAATCATCTAAGACAGCGCCAAATAACTTTAAATAGAAAATTGGTTCATACATGTTGATTTTTGAGATAGTTTTTTGTGTTTGTCGTTACGGCTTCGGAACCCTATACTGAGCATGGTCCGACATGCTCTTGCCCGGTTTTTTTTTATGGAATGACAGCACAAACTTCAATTTGTCATTTGATACAGATCTCAATAAGCAAAACAAAACTTCCTAATTAATTATTTTTATAAAATTGGCCAAACAATCCCAATAAGTAATGAATATATTCCCGAATGGTATAATATAAAATGTCAATTCATCTCAATCGAAACCTTTGACTTATTTAATGTGTCACACTAACGTCCCGTTGCATAGGTCATCTGACCACTGCGGCAAGCCCGCACCGATTGCATTTGGTGCTGACTGTACACTAACAAGCTGTAGTACAGTCGGTGCTATTTTTCTCCGCTCCCGCCATGCTCATCAGAGTGTAATGTTGGCGCGCCGTCGCGCGTAATTGGCGGTCGCGTGCTGCCCTCTGTGTGTCGTTATTAGCAACGGATACTAGCTTTTACGTAAGCTTACGCTGTAGGCATGGAAAAGTTGCATTTAATCTAATAGTGTAAATGAATATGAGAAACATGTACAGTGGGCAAAGTATGTCTGCGTCTATATCGCATGTCAAATGTGGATAAAGCATCCGTCACTCTCGTACTTATTTACGTGTCAGAAGGTGACGGATGCCTTATCCAAACTTTGTCACGCGCAAGCCATATTAGGGCCCCAGAATTGCCAACAAGTTGCGAGTAGGTACCTATTTTAAGTATTTAAAATAGTCGACTATTTTAAATAGTTTATTTAATTTTGTGAAAATTTTCCTTCTACCGTTTTAAGTCTACCAGCGCTTTCCATGATAAGAAATAAGACCACTATTAATTAGGAGCGCCGCAAGAAACCAAAACTTCTATTTTCAAATAAATATCTTGTTACCGTAATATAACTTTACCTAGCTTTACAGAAAACCGATATGATAATACGACTAACTTTAATTATAGCTTTATTTCAGTTTTGTTGAGTTTTGGTTACTATCGACGCTCATTTCATAGAATGTATGATTTTGTAGAATTAACATTTTGTCGATCCGCATTTTCTGCAACGGAGTTATAATTATGAAGTAGTCACGACTCTAAGAACGTGACCCAACCTACGTACCTAATTAATGTTCAGGATTTCCTGAAAACAACAACACCAGCTGAACATATCTTTCGGTGTAATAATACATCCAATTAGAAGTTTTCCGGTTCTTGTTGCCGCTATTTAAAATTACCTATGATTTTACTTCTCGAATCGTCAAAATTGTAGGAATAGTTATATTATAGTTCTCCAGCTGATAGCATACGCTGTAGATAAATCTATCTAGAAAGAGATGTGGATAATTAAATTAATTAATAATTATCCCATTTCTACTAAAGTCATAGTCAACGAGAGAAATGAGATCTTGAGAATACAGTAGGTAGCGTCAACACAAACCCTCCAAGGGCACTGCAACAAGACACAATAATATACTTACATGTCTATTTACAGTTACATATACAGTGTAATATAACAGATGTAATTTAATAATAAAAGTTAAGCACTGCGAGGTGGATTTGCTCAATACACATATTAAACGTACATACAGAAGTTAAACCAAAGCGTAAGTAACACAAACAGAATACAACTGATCACAATAGACCGGGGTCAAAACAAAATCCCTACAAACGCTGGGCCCATAGAGTAATTTGCGAGGGATTTGTCCCGAAATATCGTGACGGGCGAAACCGCGATACGCGGCAGCCCCAAATCTATATACTGGCGGTATCTATGTATTAGAGGTAGGTAACCTATTTGTAAGTACTCACTGGTTTCCTTGGTTTCTCGGCTTCGTCCAGGGGTGCGATTTGTGTAACTGTGATGTGTGTGTGAGTGTATGTGTGGTTCACCTCCTGTTACTGGTCCAGGCAGCACCCAATCTTCACGGTCACTACACGCGGCCAAAGCTAGCACTCCACACCGTTCACAATAATCAAAATAATCCCTGCGCCAAGGGCCTAAGGGGCCAGCAACACTCGGCGAAGCTTCTAAATTCAAAAACCCTCTTAATCCGGGGTGATTAACACAAATACAATGCAATCAAGTTAATAATCCAAAACGCCGGCCGGCTTTTTTCACCTCGTTAGCAAGCAACAAATTAGACAAGTCAAGTTAACCTCACAATCTGTCAAACGTCAAGTTAATAGCACAGACTCGGTGACGTCTGTCACAGATTAAAAATTACTTTCAAATCGGTTCCGAACAACCCCCCGCTCCAGGCAGATCTCGTCTGCCTGTTAATAAATGGGCAGGCGGGCCAAGCTCGCTACAGCTCGTTTCAAAACCGAATCTCCGACCATAACCTCAGCAACTCTGGGAACCCCGTCAGACCCATAAAACAAATTTACAATGCGTCCACGACGCCAATACAAAGGTAACAAATTAGATTCCTTAACCAATACAAGATCTCCAACTTTGGGAGGATCAGTTTTGTCAGTCCACTTAACGCGCTGCTGCAAAATATGCAAGTATTCTAGCGACCAGCGATGCCAGAAGCTCTGGGTCATTTGCTGTAGCAATTCAAAACGAGTTAAGCGGGACGATTTTACTTCCCTGAAGGGGTATTCAGGCAGGGCGTTAAGGGGCTGACCAATCAAGAAATGACCAGGAGTCAATGCTTCTAGATCATTTGGGTCAGACGAGATAGGACAGAGGGGACGCGAGTTGAGGACGGCCTCAATTTT
This sequence comes from Acleris laterana, assembly GCA_963966035.1. Classification (NCBI taxonomy): domain Eukaryota; kingdom Metazoa; phylum Arthropoda; class Insecta; order Lepidoptera; family Tortricidae; genus Acleris; species Acleris laterana. Next base: position 395,941 of record OZ014450.1, read on the forward strand.
ACAAAATACCGTTGCAAGTTCCTCAAACGTTAATATCGTTTCACCAATAACACGGCGGAGATGCGTTTTTGTAATTTTAACAACAGCTTCAAAAATACCACCCCAATGTGGACAAACTGGGGGGTCAAATTGCCACTTAATGCCCATTCGGGACATTGCAAATCTTAAAATATTTTTATCACTATTCAAGTATTGACAAACTTCGTTTAAATAACGATCAGTGCCCTTATAGTTAGTGCCATTATCAGAGCGGATCAAAGATGGCAGTCCACGGCGGGACACGAATCTACTTAGCGTCGCAAGAAACGCTTCCGTGCTGAGGGCACTTACCAGTTCCAAATGAACTGCTTTGGAGGCCAGACAGACAAACACACACAAATATGCCTTGACAGACCGAGCGTTACGAAGCTGAGAGGACTTTACCAAAAAAGGGCCGGCGAAATCCGTGCCCACACAAGCAAATGGCCGGTTCTCCGAAACTCTGTCGGAGGGCAAGTCGCCCATCATCGGCTGCGTGGGTGTGGCCGTCAAACGATAACACGGCATACATTTGAAAATAATGCTACGAATAGTGCGTCTGGCAGACAGAATCCAAAATTCACGCTGCAAGATGGCTACAAGGGCATTGCAGCCCGCGTGCGCGTTAGTAATGTGTCGATCCGACACCAACAAATTCACCAAAGATCCTCCTTTAGGGAGCAACAAAGGATGGCGAGCCCCATAAGGCAAGTTCGAGTTTCGCAGTCGTCCGCCGACTCGAAGCAGACCCGATCCGTCTAGAAATGGATTCAAACGAGCAATGGGACCCTTAACCGTCAATCCTTTTTCAAGACCTTTAATAGTCGATTCGAAATGTTCGGCTTGTACTACACGAACCCAATACATCAAGGCCTCTTGGCGTTCCGAAGGCGACAAAACCGATGTCAAATCTTTATTAGTTGGGTTCCGTCCGTTGCGTATGAGACGCCGGATCCAACCGGTCACACCGATCAATTTTGACAGCGAACTGTACCTGTCCAAAAGAAGATTCAAATCATAACCAGGTTGCGTTTCCACAACGCCAACACGTAAACCTGGCAACGCCTCTGGAGAGGAGAACCGATTCTGGGGCCAGGACGCCTCAGGGTGCGTCAACCAATCTGGTCCCCACCAAAGAGAATGGTTTACAAGTGCAGGAGCCTCGCAGCCTCGCGAAGCGCAGTCAGCGGGGTTCAATTCCCCTGGGACATGTCTCCAGATCAGCGGGGTCACAGAGCTCTGGATCTGTGAGACTCGATTCGCAACGAAAACCTCTAAGTTATGTATGGAGGTGCGGAGCCAACAAAGAACAATCTCACTATCAGTCCACGCAAAAGCATCTGAGATCTCAACTGTACGACCCAATGTATCACAAACATGATTGAGGAGTCTAGTAAGGAGGGTTGCTCCGGACAATTCCAATTTAGGAATAGTTAACCTAGTCCTGATAGGAGCCACCTTACTCTTAGCCATCACCAAATGAAGCCCTACGTGCCCGGATTGACTAATAGTCCGCAAGAATACCACGGCCGCGTAGCCTCGTTCGGACGCGTCACAAAACCCGTGGAGACTAGCTCTACATTTGCCGAACGGCAGAAAAAGTCTGGGCAAAGAAATCCGGTTCACGTCCGGAAGTGCAGAAACAATCGAACGCCATTCCCTCAACAATTCTCCCTGGAGGGGGTCGTCCCAAGTAGCTTCCGCAATCCACAACTTCTGCAGAAAACACTTAGCCAGAAAAATTACAGGTGTGATCCATCCATTAGGATCGAAGGTCCGAGCAACAGTCGATAAGACCGAGCGCTTCGTCCAGGTCTTAGGGGAATCCAACTTAACCCGATAAGTGAAGACATCCTGGACGGGCTGGTACTGTATGCCAAGGACCGCAATCAAATTGGGGTTGTCAGCATCATCAAACAGGAGAGGATCTTGTTGATGTTCCACTGGGAGGTCAGTCAACACGTCGGGGCAGTTTGACAACCACTTACGCAATTCGTAACCTCCTGACTTCAGGATAGCAATCAACTCATCCCGTAAAATCAAAGCCTCTGTAACGGTGGATGCCCCAGTGCACACATCATCGACATACACTGAATCCTGCAAGATGGCCGCCGCACGAGGATAGTTCAATCGTTCACGATGAGCCAACTCCAACAAAGTCCGGATTGCAATATATGGACTGGATTTAAGTCCGTACGTGGTAGTGTTCAACTCGTACACTCGCATCGGATCACAAGGTCGCTCACGCCACAAAATCAACTGATAACGCCGGTCATCTCGGTGCACCACCGATTGTCTGAACATCATTCGGATGTCAGCCACAAAAACAATTTGATGACGGCGGAAGTTGGTGAGGATATCCGAAATGTCCCTGTGCAGTTTGGGACCGGAGTGCAAACACTGGTTCAAAGAAACCCCATTTGACGTAGGGGCCGAACCGTCAAAAACTACTCTAATCTTGCCACCGGGAGTCTTCAAAACCGCATGATGAGGCAAGAAGTAGTGCTCGAGCGAACGCCAATCAATAGCTGAGGGTGACATATGTCTTAAAGCCTCGTACTCGCGCATAAATTCAATGTACTTACTACGAAAATCCGAATCCCTCTTCATTCGGCGCTCCATGGACAACAACCTTTTTTCCGCTAAGGCATGAGAGTGACCGAGAGGGGGGCGTGCTGCCCTAAAAGGCAACCGAGTGACAAAACGACCATCAGCGAGGCGACCAGTATTATTCTGGTAGGACAATTCGCACTCCTGTTCCGCTGGATCGACTCTGGGAGCCTGGGGGGGCTCCTCGACCTCCCAGAAACGCTGGACAGCGTCAGAGAGTGAGAGCCCTACTGCAACAATTTGGTCTTCAACCCGTGGGACCGAACCCCTCAAAACGGGACCGAGAAAACTGAAACCAAAAATAGTTTGCAAAGCAATTAGACCGTATGGTTGCAAAACCCGCTTTTCCCCGGACAAGATCAAACCCAACACATCAACACCCAGGAGCAGGTCAATGGGTCCAGGTACAAACCACTGAGGGTCAGCGGGAGTCAATTCCGACACCAATTTCACCACGGCAGGGGAGATAGCCACCTGCGGGTTTGTGCCCAAAATATCATTCAATACAACGGCCTTGGTCACAATAGTTGGCCCACTATTGACAGGCGTAAAACAAACTTCAATTTCTCCCCTTGGACCCTCTACCTGAACGCCACCGACACCGTGGATGACGACAGGGTAGGGTCCGCATGGGATGCCCAATCTCTTCACCAAAAAGGACGACGCAAGACAGCCCTGGGCACCCGAATCCAAAAGGGCACGAACCAACAAAGAGTTACCCTTCGGGCCCCAGACCCTGACACAAACAGTTGGGAGAAGAACTGTCTCAGGGCGGGCGGCTGTAGTGGAAGAGAGAGTGGCAACTACCTATTGGGGGCAACCCTCATCGGGTTGCCGACAACCCTCATAGGAGTCGTCTTGACGAGCAGGCAAAGCCCAATTCGACCGCAGATAGTGTTCCACCGGTACAACCGGGCGACTCCCCGGGTAGTAGCCTATCGTGCGGCCGAACTGGGGCGGGCGGCGCTCCAAACGTGGTCGCTCGCAAAGTGGTGGGGAAAACCTGGGAGGCGTGGTGCGGCGCCGAACCGCTGCAAACCTCTCCTGCCGTCGAGGAGAGGGGGGAGGGGTTCCCCCGCCCGTGGGCGGCGAGACCTGACAATCCTCCTCTTGGGGTTGGTGGGGGTGAGAACCCCCGCCCGTGGGGGCGCGTCCAGCACCATCATCCCGACCAACCCCGTTTCGGTTGGCACACAACAGCGGGTGGTGCTTCCCACGGCAATACGGGCAAGGCTCCGGCCTAGAACAGTCCCGCTGCAAATGTTGCCCCAAACAGGAATAGCACCACCGGCGATCATTCGCAATCCCGCGCCGATCCTTGACCTTTCTGTGGAGGAATCGATGGCACGCTGAAACAAAATGATCATCAGCATTGCAATAGGCACAGCTGCGAGAAACTTGAGCCGTCGCAAATCTAGGTGCCGGGCGGCGTGGCTCCACCACCCCTCGGGTAGGGGGGCGAGCAACAACACGTCGCTGCACCGGAGGAGGCCCCTCTGGGGCCCGCGGGGAGCCGTCAACACCAGCGTTGTCCAACAGGCGGCACTCCTCATCCAAGAATGTCAGCAGGTCCCCAAACAGCGGTAATTGTGTGGCACTGTCACCACCATGCTTTTGTTCAAAACGGACTTTTAAGTCCGTAGGCAAGCGCGACAAAACGATATGCAACAACATAAATGACCACTCGTCCACAGGCAGACCAAGGCGCCTCAACGCATTCAAGGCGATCACCATTGGATTTACCAGATCCCTTCTCAAGGTGGCAACCCTATGTATATGAGGAAGCCCCAAAATCTGAGCCACATGGGTATCCGCCAAACGTCGAATGTTGGCATATCGTTTAACCAAAAGTTCCCTTGCCGTGGGATAATTTTGGTCTGTGACCTCCAAATGGGAGACAATACCTAGGGCCTCTCCCTTTAGTGTGGAGAACAAGTAGGCCAACTTTTGACTAGGTGCCAAGTCATTCCGAGCATCTACCAGACTGGTGAACAGATCATGGTAGGCGGTCCAACATTTCAAATCCCCATCAAAATGGGGCAAGTCCAAAGTGGGCAAACGCCCAAGGAGCGCGAGTGGTGGAGGGGATCGTGTCTCCACAGTCAAAGCACCCTGCTGTACCTTGCTAGCAGCCTGAACAACACTATGCGACAACTCATAAAACTGTGTGATGTCTGTCTCAAGCATATCATCTACCTTTTCACCTAAAGCCAAAAGCTCCATATAGCAGTTTTGGACTACTTCACCCCGGGCTGGTAACTCAGCTGATCTTGCCAGAAGGGCATCGATTCGGTCAGGTCGGTCAATCAGTTGAACCACTGAGGACAACCATCTCAATTCCGCCCTGATCTTGGCTGCCAACCTTGCCATGTTTACAGGGTAACAAACAAAGAAACAACACAATAAGACCCAGGTAAATAATTAACTTTAAACTATATTGTTTGAGAATACAAACCACAAAATAATATAATTTAATTTAATATTCACTACTGAACCCTGCAAAAGGTTGTTTGCAGATCCCTAATCCAATTAATATTCTATGAAGAATATATATGATTTATTTTTAAATATAATTTTAATTATATTGTTCAATACAGAACCCTAAAAATAATTCAAATTATATTGTTCAATACAGAACCCCAAAAATAATTCAAATTATGTTGTTCAATACAGAACCCCAAAAATAATTCAAACTATGTTGTTCACTATTCTCATTAGATTGAGCACAATAAAAAGGTGAGATAATTATCTCCACAACAATTTATAAAACCAAGTATATAGTTTCAACACTTTCAATAAACAAAATAGCTGACCTATTATATAACCTTTTTATCAGCGGTAACTAGTCTTTTACAAATTAAACAATTACAATTAATTACAATGAATCACAAGGTGAGATTATATCTCCTCAACAACCCTTATCAAGTTAAACCTAGTTCCACTGTGGGTCAAACAAATAAAACCTACCAGCACAGTCGGGAACTAATACCTAACCAAAGTAAACAATTCAACAATTGGTTATAACAAAACCCAAGACAAAGTTAGGTATTTAGTCAGTTTGACTGCTTATACATAAATTCAACCAAAAATGTGGTTTTTAAAACCGCGCTCTGCTACCAAAACGTGATCACAATAGACCGGGGTCAAAACAAAATCCCTACAAACGCTGGGCCCATAGAGTAATTTGCGAGGGATTTGTCCCGAAATATCGTGACGGGCGAAACCGCGATACGCGGCAGCCCCAAATCTATATACTGGCGGTATCTATGTATTAGAGGTAGGTAACCTATTTGTAAGTACTCACTGGTTTCCTTGGTTTCTCGGCTTCGTCCAGGGGTGCGATTTGTGTAACTGTGATGTGTGTGTGAGTGTATGTGTGGTTCACCTCCTGTTACTGGTCCAGGCAGCACCCAATCTTCACGGTCACTACACGCGGCCAAAGCTAGCACTCCACACCGTTCACAATAATCAAAATAATCCCTGCGCCAAGGGCCTAAGGGGCCAGCAACACTCGGCGAAGCTTCTAAATTCAAAAACCCTCTTAATCCGGGGTGATTAACACAAATACAATGCAATCAAGTTAATAATCCAAAACGCCGGCCGGCTTTTTTCACCTCGTTAGCAAGCAACAAATTAGACAAGTCAAGTTAACCTCACAATCTGTCAAACGTCAAGTTAATAGCACAGACTCGGTGACGTCTGTCACAGATTAAAAATTACTTTCAAATCGGTTCCGAACAACAACTGTAAAATAAGCGTTAATAACCTCAACGCTTGATAAATCATCAAAACAACTCTTGATTGAACAAGGATCTCAAGGAATCAAGGATCGGTTTTATCTATCATTCAGTATCGTAAAACGGGGTGAGTAAGGATTCAGGGGTGAGTAGCGACACAACCTACAATGAAGCATATGTTACTAATTATAAGACTGAAATTATCTCCAATAGACGTAACGTCGTTTTCCATTTACTACTTGTTCTTATTTGTAACATGTTATGACTTATTTTAGGTTGTGTCCTTACTCACCCCTTAATCCCTACTCACCCCGTTTTACAGTACCTCGAGTAAGTAACGTTAACGTTTCGTTAAAAAACGGAATTGGAACAGCGCCAAAATATATATAATAGCCGTGGCTAATCACTTTAAAGCGAACATTTTGTATTGTCATCGAGTAGTAACGACGAAGTTTGCGTAAAATGGAAACGTATTAAAAGGGTTCATGCTACAGATTGTGTAGAAGTACACACGTATTCGAATAGGGCAGGACAGAAAGGCGATTCAAAAACGTGACGCATGATTTAAATGGTCGTGCTCGAACTATAGACAACCTTAGAGAACGCTGTAAAATTTATAGCGTTCTATTTATAGTATAAGTAAGGACAGGTCGAACTCTATAGCAATTCGTCTCCACAAATGCCTTCGCACAGCGCCCGTGTTGTTATAAATGTCTTCCGAACACAATATGCGACACTAAGCGGTCCCCCGCTATTTTTCTCCCGAGGGACGGACCTGCGATCAATCAATTACTTAACAGTTACTTGACTGACGGTGAATACATTAGCAATACTATTTATTCCGCTGGCTTTTGCTACGTTTTCTCAAATTTCTCTTTAGTGCGCTAAACTGAAGAAAATAATGCTCTAGAAATATTTTTGTCACGATTTTCATCAAAAGAACGTAACAGAATGCGTATATTTTTTTGCTTACACTAAACAGTAACAGTACTAACGAATTTGATAAAACTAACGGAATAGGATATTTTTAGTGTTCAAAAATCAATCTATCGACTGGTCATCTTCTGAAAAACTCTCCTATGTACTTTTTTCCTAAATAAACAAGTTAATAAAATTGATGATGCAATCGATACATAACAGCTTATTGTTAGAAATAGAAACATTCGATTTGTGATACCATGGTAACTCAGTCCGCAAGAAACTAATGTCGTTACAGTCAAGACCTCGAGCCGCAGCATGCGTTTTTTTAAGTTAACGTGCAAGTTAGGTACTGATGAGCCGATCGTCAGATAAGACTGCGCCTGCGTGATGAGCTCTTGAGGGAAGCTGATTGGACGTCGATCGCCTTTATGTAGATGTTCTAATGGCATGCCGCATCCATAGTCAGTAGTCGCAGCTAGCAGCTCGTTAGTGGCCAGATCGTCAGGGAATTGTTAAGTACTTACGAACATTTTTATTCTTTACGTCAAAATACCGCGCAAAGAACCATAAATTTATATTATGACATCGAATTAAATCCAAAAGTTTACCTGTAAGTAGAGCATTGATAATGAATACGGGAAAACGATACCCTCACGAGTTGTCTTCAGGATCTGCCTGACTGGCTTGTTTTTATAATAATGCAAGCCCTTTGCGGTTAAATATTGAAATACATATATTACGCATGAAATATAGGTAGATTTAAAAGACCAGTTCGAAATATTACCACTTTTATTCTAACTGTTTCTTCGCGTTTCGGCCATCATTCTAGTGTTATATCATAAACCCACTTTTCTCCATATCCGGTTAATTCCGGACTATGCATTTTGCAGTCCGATCGCTGATTGTCCCGCTTACTTTGAGCAATTTGCCGAGGGGAGGCGGAAACTCCCGAGCACTCGCGAACAGCCGAGCACTTTGAATGCCCTTTTATAGGCGCTGACTGAAATCTCGGCGTGCTATCTTAAGATTGCAATGTACTTAAGGTTTGTACCTAGCAAGATTAAGATATATGGACGAGTATGTAACCGATAAAAAATACTTCGTAATTAATTATTTTTAATAAAAATACAAATAATGTTTTTTCTAGAGAGCCGATGTGCCGAAACCATCTTGTACAAACCTACCAACATAGAATGCCAGAGGCTAACTCTTTCTTTTCGCGGTACTCCCTTTCTGCTCTCTTCTTCATTAGTTTCATTACAGTACATTTTATCATTTTAACAATCCATTTCTGAATTGCCCGGCCATGCATATCTGCGATTCATGCGCTACTGTTGCGAACTAATATGACACAAAATATGAAGTTTACAACTTAAGAAGTCTTTTATACTTGTTAAGATTAAATTTTCCACAAATAATTTTATTTTAAGCATAGCAAAGAATCTTTATGTTAATCACGTACGTTCCAACGCCAAGTGCAGTGTCCTAGATATTAAAATCCCACACAAAACGTACGTGTTTCATCAAAACTAAATTGAAAATTTCATAACCGCTATCCTTTTCACGCTTCAGTCAAGGCAGAGTTGCGGGATAGTGACAGAACTTGTAATTTCAAACTTTGAACCTGTTAACGCGCTGTTAGTTACCTTCACAAAGTTTGATGAACCAAGCGTGTTATAACTTAAACACATTTGGTACAAGGAACACCTTATTGGGTCAAATTTGTATGTAAATCAGAGAGTCTGGGACGGAATGGGTTTAACTTTGTTTGATGCAGTTGACAGACGTTAACTTGGCAAAAGCAAGTACGATCAGATCCAGACGTTCAACTTAGCGTAAACTTGGACCTCGTTGAGGGTAGACAGCACATTATTAGGTGCAACCACCTCATACAGGGTACATATTGTGTCCAAATGCAAGTACTTCAAATTTTAACCAATATGGTGATGTCAGTACATATCTAAATGTTTTGTTATCAATATGTGAACTTATGTAAGAAACCTAAAGCCCAATCAATTAACAATATGTTTATCTCCTTGCTCACAATCTGATTTTCGATGGAATGCAAGACTGAATCTAAATCTGACTGTGCAAAATATGTAACACGACTAAATAAGGAAAATAGCCAAGTGGCTCAACTTGCACTTCATTATACATTCGAATATAAAGAGATGTATCCACTTTTTACCTTATCACAATGCAGTAAGGTCTAAAAGTATCCACATGTTACCCTCTCTATACTCTACAATAGTGCCAACATCGGGGTGCGCCAAAGTTGAACTAATTTTTCAATGTCGATTATCGGAACTCCGAAAATGTTGTTCCTAAAAATTTACATCCTAATAATCACTTCTCATAACTACTCTGATCCTAAAGTTCTGAATTCCTAATGATCACTGTTCCTAAAATTTTGTTTCCTAAAGTTTCCATTCCTACCGTTTATTTTACTATAAACGTAGTCCATAACACTCAGTTTTCCGAAAATAGATTTTCCTAACGATTCGTACTCCTAATTTTCACTGTTTCTGATAATCGGCATTGAAAAATTAGTGTTCATAACACTCAGTTTTCCGAAATGTTTAATTAATAACTTCACTGTTGTAACTTTAGGACTTAGAAAAATTTGAATAGGTATAGTACCATTATGACACATGTTACATATGTGATCGAATATGGCTGCGCAAGTCAGAATCTAGGGCTCTCGCTGGTTAGGACGCGTGCCGACACAGAGCACCCTAGAGTGTTTTTGCAAAGCTGGAGGCGCGGAGGGAGAGCAGCCCTCGCCCGCCATGACAAAGCTCGGGAGCCGTGCGAAGCGAAGCGGCTGAGGCTGGTGACCAACAAGCCGAAGTTGCGGAGTGGAGTATGGGCGACCGTGCTTTGTCACGCAAGGGCGAAAGGGTTGCTTTCCCCGCAGCGCCGGAGCTAAGTTGGAGTCAGTCACATACAGATTTTATAATAAATTGTAGGAACGAAAACTTTAGGAAACAAAATTTTAGGAACTGATCATTATTCTGGCTGTTGGAGTGATCATTAGGAGTAAAATTTTTAGGAATATCAATTTTCGGAAAACTGAGTGTTATGGACTACGTTAATAGTATAATAAAATGTAGGAACGGAAACTTTAGGAAACAAAATTTTAGGAACAGTGATCATTAGGAGTACAAATCGTTAGGAAAATCTATTTCGGGTAATGAACTTTAGCGAAGCCAATATGGACCCCAACATCGATCACTCCTTGGTTCCTTCAAGATTTGTGTAGGTACTAACAACTTCTCCACAAATCCCTATATTGTAAAAACATACCGCAACCCCATCTAGCGGCCGTGAGCGTCGATCAAGTTGACGTATTACCTGGAACAGAGGGCGCTGTTAGCTTTAAAAGGACCATAAAGTACGCGGATCGCGGCCGGGGGAGTCGTTAGCGAGACGGATTGGCGGACCGAGCGATTGTAAAAATCGACAAAAATACAAACAAGATAAATATACCTACTTGATGTTTAGTATTTGTTTCGAAAAGACTATATATAGGTACCTAACTAGGATGTTAAACAAATAATAAAAAAAAAAATAGATTGACATTTTATTGTGTACGCGATTTAAGATGACGTCAAAACCCATGATATGACAAGTAAGGACAAATTGACGATACCTCATTTGTGAAACATTTTTACTGTAGATTTTATGGTTCGTCTAGGACCTAAATTGAGGTTAAATCCTAGTTTTTGATTTACTGTAGTCAGGTAAAAACATCATCGAAATAAGTCAGTTCTAATAAACCTTAAAGAATATAAACTTGTTTATTAATCTTCTGTGACTTTAAATTCGACGCGACTGGACAACATCTCACTCAAGAGCTGTTCCTAAATCGGCCCTATAATACCAGTCTTAAAACCAGTAAAAATCATCTTCATTGTTCTCACGTCCGCATAGTTTTCCGTGCCCTTACCATGAGTCACAATTGACGTACTCGCTAGCGAGTCGAGCGCTCTGTCCCTCGCAGACCTCGCAGTATTCTTATACACGGTGATTTTTTATCGGTGATCAGGAGTTGAAAATTATTAATAAGCAACAAAAATGGAATTTACTTAATGGTTTATTAACATTTAACTCACTGTTTAATTTATTTATTTAAGTTAGTGAGATTGTTAAATTAAAACCAATCACCACGGGATACATGGACATCCTACATTAATTATTGAAGTGAAGTAGATACGTCAAGTGCCACCTCTTTGGCGGGAAATTTGACAGATATTACGTCAATAAACTTATCAATAGACTAAATTAGTAGGGTGACAATTAATTTCAATTAAAAGTTAGTTTCAAAATATATTTTTTACATAAAAAAACTAAGTTTTGTTTCATGTAACTGCGACTTAAACATGATCGCCATTAATAACTGAAAAAAAAATCACCGTGTAGGGTGCGAGGGACAGAGCATTCGTATCGCTAGCGAGTACGGTAATTGGAGCTCGTAGTAAGGGTCCCGGTATTACTAGTCGAGGCACCGCCCAGGTCCCACGCCGCAAATTGTATTATAGTTGGGAGAAACTTATAATTATTTTTGTCAAGTTTAATGAGCCAACGCGTCCGCTCCGTGACTTCGACACGGCAGTGCTGTCTCTTTCACTCAATTTTATTAAGTCTTAAGAAGAAGAAGGATAAAAGGTTTTCATTTTGCCTTTTAGTATTTATGCAATCAATAGGGAAGGATGAAAACAAAACAATGAAATACAGTATGATGGGTTATTGGGTTCTTTGACCGATTAGGTTTTGGACAGGTAATTATAATTTGCAATTATGAAGTTATAAGATCGTGTCAAAATTATTAAGTCTTTGGAATGAGTCATTTTCCTTTTTAAATAACTATAAAACAAACTATAGTTAAAACTTGCGTAAAAATATTCTTACAAGTAACTTCCACGTTGTTATAATTATAAAGCATAGGAACATAATACTTGTAAGGTCAACCGGGGTAAAAGCCACTATGGGGTTATTGCGTTTATTCGAATTATTTTTTAAACAACGTGAGTTACAACTGCTCCCGCCATGTAGTGATAGACACTTGAACCACTTGGAGGAAAACGCGTACCATAGAGGGCGTTTTAACAGATCGTATTCGAGTCGTTGATCATTTTGAAATTTATTGTCAATCCAGACCAACGCGGAGCGTGAGGTAAGTGTTCAAAATCCATTTACATCCTGTTTTTTCTTTAGATTTCGATATTATTTTTTATTAAAACATGACCAGTTTTAGTTAACTCACGTACAAACTCCAATTTGTATTTAAAATGCTTAATGTTTAAAGTTAATTCCATATAAAGTGTTTGGAGGTTCATTTTCAAATTTGGCTAAATGCGTCAGTACCTTTGGGGTAATTGCGTTAGTGTAACGCTTTTGCCCCAATGTCAGTGGTGAACAACCTTTTCCTTGATACGAAATTTTAATTTTAACTTTATTGAATTATAGTTTAAAATTTATGATGAATAAATAGTAACAAATGATCTTGGTGTTTTGTTTGTTCCTATAATCAAATTCTGAGTCGTGTCCGCTCTCTTTTAATATCAGAATAAGTACTTGCATACATAAAATCGAAAAACTCTATTTGATTTTACCCGCAATCGGTCACAAGGTGAAAATAACATCTCTTTCATAAATTTTCTATCTCACTCTTTTCAATCGAAGAAAAATGTTTACGACATCTGGTATTTAGGTTTGGATAAATGCGTCTACAAATTGTAGACGCATTTTCCCGAATTATATTATTTTCTGTCTCAGCTTGTTAATAGCTGTTTTTGGGCCCTTCTAATTATAAAACCTTCTAGAAAACTGTATTGCAGAAACGTGTCGTGAAGTTTTGAAGGCCTAATTGCAATCTTTTAAAAATTATTTTAAAAAGATGCATTTTCCCAACCTGGGGAAAAAGCGTCTAAAATCTCGTTTTTTTTAAAAATGCCTATATATCTTTTAGTTATAGTGCAGCGAAAAATTTAACACACGAATTAAATTCCCAAAGAGTTGTAAAAATAACAGAACGAATGAGTATTTCAAAATAGTAAATACATACATCGTAATTTAGGTCTTAAAAAAATGTAAAAAAACAGTGACGCCTTTACCCCGGTACCAGGAAAATTGCAGAGTTAATGGAGCGTACGTAATTAAAACTGGATAGTACAGTTTCCTAAGAATTTTGTATTATTATTTTAAAAACACTCGATTTTGGCTATTTTTCATTAAGGAAAACCAGTTTCCTTAACAAAAATATGGATCGATTTTGCTCTGGCAATGCAGCAGCAATCTTTTTAAATAAAACCTTCTAACTTAAACAAAGAGGACCGAAGTATAAAGATTATGCTCGCCGTCAATAGAACTTGTGAACTATGTAAACAAAATAGTTCTTTGACACATAACCTCAAATGTTCTTATACTTAATGAAACGTTATTTCATCTTAAACGGAAGATGACAATAATGATCTAATCTACAAATCATTGCAAAGACCTCACATCATCGCATGATCTTTCAAAGTACGTGATTATTGAGTAATCATAGTGAATTAGTTTGTTTGATTTTGTTTACATTTTTTGCAAGTTCAATTGATGGCGACTTTAGTAAGGTATTTTTCTCACAATAAAGAGTTTTTTTTTTAATTCATATTTACCATATAACTTAAATTTAATGCAATTTTATTTTTCTTTTCAAGAAAAATACATGTTTTTCAATGGTCCAAAAGTTACAAAAGATTCAGGCGTTATTGTATTCTAAGCAAAGAGTTTTTATTGCGTCAAAGCAGTTCAACACTTGAACACCGTCTTTAAAAGGTTTTCTTTTACTTATAAACATTCGCGATATTTTTTAGAGTTTTATACTTTATTAAATTGTCGTTTTATTTTATATCTATAAATTATAATAATATTAACATTATTATACCAAGCCGTATTTGTTAGAATATTTACTAATCGTATTGGAGTTGATAATTCTAGTAAAATATGTTAACCGGTTATTTTCATACAAAAACGGTTATTAACCGGTTAAATTGCATTTCCTAATCACGGATAACTTAGAATGGTTTTGAAACAATTATCACATTTAACTATTTTCAAGCTATAACTTTGCCACTAACTATTCCGGAACATTTTAAAATCAAATTAGTGCAAACAGGTGACAACTGCAAACAATATTCAAATTTCGAATCAAACGCCAATTGCGGATTCAAAGGAGTTGGCGAGTTGGCGGGCGAGTTGACGGACGAGTAGGCGGACGAGTAACTCGAAACTAGTTCGAGAAACTTGCTTTGGTTATGAGAATCTAGTAATAAAGTTGCCTTTGTCAAAAATAATTATGAAGTTAGGTTAATTGAAAGGTGAACTGGGTGTTTTTTGGAAATTAAGTAACGATGTCTGTCAGTAGTGTCAGTGTATTTGTTATGCCAGAGTGAGTGTGAAAGTGGTATACAGCCGAGTACAGTAAATATACTCATTTTACTTAACTAGCGAGTCGCTGGTATAGTGTCTCATGTTGTATAGATAATGGTATAATGGTACGGAACCCTTCGTGCACGAGGTCGACTCGCACTTGGCCACTTTTTAGGGTTTCGTAGCCAAATGGCAAAAAACGGAACCCTTCTGGATTCGTCATGTCTGTCTGTCTGTATGTCCGTCCGTATGCCACAGCCACTTTTTTCCGAAACTATAAGAACTATACTGTTGAAACTTGGTAAGTAGATGTATTCTGTGAACCGCATTAAGATTTTCACACAAAAATAGAAAAAAAAACAATTAATTTTGGGGGTTCCCCATACTTAGAACTGAAACTCTTTTTTTTTTTCATCATTTCCATACACACGTGTGGTGTCTATGGATAGGTCTTCAAAAGTGATAATAAGGTCGAAATATTTTTTTTCTAAACTGAATAGTTTGCGCGAGAGGGACACACATTTTACCACTTTGGAAGTGTCCAAAGTGGTAAAATGTGTGTCCCTCTCCTGTAACTTCTAAAATAAGAGAATGATAAAACTAAAAAAATATACTATGTATGTACAGTCAAAGACATAAGTCGCTAAACAAAATAAAGCTACGAAATTAACTGTACACGAGAACTCTCCATGTGTTTATATACAAAGGTATGTTCAAAACTCCTTGTTCGTCATGACAGTTCAAAAGTCCCTAAACACTACCATAACTTAAATTAACGCCCAAAAGTCGCTGGACACTTAAACTCGATGAAATAATCCAAAAGTCACTGTACGCTAAAATTCCACGAAGAAGTCCAAAATTAACTGGACGTTATTTCAACACTTTGATATTTATACTTCATATTATTTTACCTATTTTAAAAATGCTAAATAAATAGTGTGCAGGTGTTTTGTAAGTATGTGTTAATGGACTTTCGTTGCCATCTATAATCTAATTATGTAAATTTATAAAGTCCAGCAACTTTTGATAAAACATTGTTTACTAACATTTGACTTTTGATAAAATATTGTTTACTAACATTTGACATTCTGCAATGTTCATATAGATTTGATCAACAATTTGTTCAGCGACATATGGAACTTTACATTGTGCAGGTGTTTTGAAAATTTGGATCTGTTCATTAATTTATGTCTTCGACTGTACATTACCATGCAAACTTCATGAAAATTGGTGAGATCTAGTAAGTAGTTTTTTTTTTAATACGTCACGTCATAAATACCTTTCATTGAATCAACTCAAATATACCGGCCGGCATATATTATGTTACTTGCTACTACGGAACCCTTCATTGGCGAGTTCGACTCGTACATTGCCGGTTTTTTTTAAATATATCAAGCATTATATTGACGACATTATCCAAACAGTAGTGTGGTTTTTAAAGCTTGTGTTTTGTAACACTTGTTATTATTGTAGACCTCGGCAAGTTGTCGACAAGCCGGAACGTTTTATAGAGCATGCGGGGTACAAACCTGCACCCATGCGCGAGTTTAGATTGCCGCAACATTTTACAGCTCAAGTTAATTAGTTATTTGGTGATCTCTACCTGGTACGGGGCAAGTTTAGACATGTTTAGAGTTTATTGCAACCGCGTTGAGGTACTTAGGGTTTAGATTGTTTGCACTTTATTAGGTCTGTGTGTTTGTTTTCTACTTTATAGCTACCTTTGTTGCTTAATATAAGAACTTGGATTAACATAGACTAGCTGTTCCCGTGCCCACTTCGTTGGTCAATAAACGTTATTTTTGAGTTAATATATACCCAATTTTCAATATTGGTATGTATGTATGTATGTAAACAATTTATTGTACAAACAAGATATATAACAATTATAAAATAGACAAAAATATGACAGGGATGTACAAAGGCGAACTTATCCCTTTAAGGGATCTCTTCCAGATAACCAGATCCAGAGATTACCCCCTACAACAACGTCACAAACTTTACCTCTTTATAATATTAGTACAGAAGTTTAGATTAAAAATAATGACAAAACCATTTAAAAAGGATACTGAATTTGAAAAAAAGCAGTCAGTATCGTAACTAAAGTAACCGCGTCATCAAGACATTTTTTTTAAATTGACTCATGCGTCTTCAGCACGTTTACTATATTCGCATTTTACTTTACAGCCCAAAAAAGGTCCTAAAATTTACCAATTTTCCACTTTATTTATATAACACTAGCTTCTGCCCGCGACTCCGTCCGCGTGGAACTCGTTTATATCGTAGTTCAATACAAATGTCAACCCTCTATTTCACCCCCTTAGGGAATGAATTTCGGGAAAAAAACTATCCCATGTCCTTTCCCAGGATTCTAACTATCTTTGCACCAAATTTCACCTAAATCGGTTCAGCGGTTTAAGCGTGAAGAGGTAACAGACAAACACACTTTCGCATTTATAATATTACTAGCGACCCGCCCGCGCTTCGCTTCGGTTTATGTGAGTTTTCTGCAACACCCGTGCTTAAAACAGAATTTATTATACATAAAAACCTTTCTCTTGAATCACTCTATCTATTAAAAAATACCGCATCAAAATCCGTTGCGTAGTTTTAAAGATCTAAGCATACATAGGGACAGACAGCGGAAACCGACTTTGTTTTATACTATGTAGTGATATGAATATGGATTAAGGTCAAAACTATTAAAAGGGTTTTCTAGGTCGACTGTACAAAACGCTGATTTATTCGTCATCATCATCATCCGCAAAATGTCCACTGCTGGACTTCCCTGTCACCAAGTGGTTTCCTCTAGAACCTTCTCGCTCCAACGGCCATTGGTTCTACGAGCGATGCGCCCCGCCCACTGCCACGATTTATTCATCAAACTTAAAAGCAGAAATCTCAGGAAGTAAATTTGGTGCACATCAATCTGTCCCAAGATAACCTAACATGTCTCAGACAGAACCAAGAGCATCATAATTCCATTTCTTCGTACAGTCACGAACCGGGATTGTTGAACCACTTGCCATTGTTCGTATTTTAGCCGTGTATTCAATAACCGATGTCACCGACTGCTGACAGCAGCTATTCGAATTGCATTACACGGCCAAATTAGAAAGACGGGTAAGTGGCTCAACCATCCCGTTCGCGACTGGTACTTACATCAAAAGTGCGTTTACAACATAATCTGCAGAAAGTCGGCCGGTTGCTTCCCATGACAACTCCATTCAATTCTAGCCGGTATACCATTGTGTTATGGTTCAAGGGTACTTTATGCGTGTTTGGCGTGCGCTTGGAATACAATGGATATCATTAGACGAATTGTAGGGATAATGAAAGGCAGATGTGTGGAAATACGGAGAAATGTCTGACCCACATAAGATTTCCTGCATATGGGATCTATGCCATGCTCAAGCTAAGATAATGATGTTGGAGGCACCTGTTACAAATGCCCTTCGTTAAAAAGAGTCGTCTATACAGTGTGTTACCGGCATGCGGGCATTTATTAAAACTGCCGATAATACGTTGCTTTAGCAATTGTTTGCAAGTATTATCAATTAAAAAAATATTAAAATAACTTCACAATTAGTTTTCTTAGATACTGTCCATTTTTAATGTAGTGCATGTGCTGCGTGTTCATCGTTATCAGTATCGCTGTTGCTTGGTACAAGGCATGTCGTGGTACGGGGGCAGACCATAATAATCAAAGTAGCCGTCGACTGTCATTTACACTTGTCAAATTGCTGTGCTTTACATTGCTGGCAATTAACATTTTGTTAGAAAGTTAACAAAGCCTGAAAAGTTGCTTATTAATTAAATTAATGTCATAGTTACGTTACAGATATACGTTATTTTAACGTACTTTAAAAAAAGCCAGGGTGCTGGTAACACACTGTATATGACTGCTTTCGATTGTATTTCAAAAGCGTACCACTTTTTAGGTGTGTCAGTGTGTGACTCTGCATTAGTGTGCGTAAGTTTGCAGTCAGTGATGTGCGGATTATCAATAATATTGGCTACAAGTTGTGTTGTACACAGAAGAAAAAGGTGGTACGCTTGACATTTGGGTACACGGGATATATGTTTTCCTACATCTATGTTTCGGACAGATGTTTGCGAGATTAGGACTTTGTGGGTCTGTTTATGCGATTAGAATAATAAATGGCAGTTAAAACGGGTCAGCAGAACTAAAATATTACACGGAATACGTGTCAAATTAGCTTGAACCAAGTGTACTTACATGTTGTACACATATTATACTCGAAAATGTCAGGAAAGACCAAAATCTGACAGTTCCCATGTTGATTATTTCGTTATTTTAACATTATTTCATAAAAAAAAATATGAGAACTCTGGTAACCAGTAAAATGCCTACACTTAAACCTAAATGCAGTACCACAGCGAATGTGCCCGTTGAGGTTAGGATTTTGGTCGTAAATTAGATTTTCGAGTTGATTTTCGAATAGAATGTTTTGCCAGTAACCACTTTAAGATGTCTTAAAGATTATCAAGAGGTCGACAGAAGATAAATATAATATCTAACAACTATCAGAATCAAAAGGAGTTAGAGGTTATGAATAGGGCCACAGAAAAAACCATATTGTCTTAGCCATGTTATCACATCGTCAACTTTACTTTCGCTAGTATTTACTTGACATTAATGCCGGCCGAGTTAAAACAACACGATCCGAAAAAAAATACAAATAATATGAAAGAAAAGAAAGAAAGAAGAATGCACCATTACCGAAACAGCTTTACAATTGTGATCTTAACTAAAAAGTGAATTAGTCCTGATTGTGACATTTGAATTTGAGAGATAAGGACAAAGCATGGTTTATTCCACGTTTATAAGTAAGGCGGTAAACGTTTCCCGTACATAACTCACTGGTGAAAACTTCTCGATAATAATCAAGAAGTGTTATTATCTCGTTAATTTCAAACCCAATTTAGTATAATCGTCGAGAGCTAGACTCCTTAATCAAGGTCTGACGCAACGCAAGTCGGTTAGCCCCACGCTGCGCTCGCGTCTATTATCGGATCTAATGGAGCAGTAGTTAAAGAACGATCACTCATCTCTTCTTTAAAAGCATTTGAATAGTAATAGTAAATCGATTCAGTGTAACTTGGGATTCGCACAACTCGTCTGCGTCTTATTCGACGTTGAGAGCGTTTCTTTCTAACAAGGATAAAGATCTAAGGAAAAAGACGCAGTAACAGGTTAAAAAGAATTAAGCTGTGCTAGAAGAAATGATGTAGCTTAAGATTAGAATCAAGCAGTCAGGGTAGTGATTCTGTAAACAACGCCGGTCGTGCGGACTGTCGAGTGATACCAAGCGGCGAGATTAAGTAGTCCCGTCAGTGCGAACAAAACACATTGTAGCGCGTGCATTTTCAATTTAGCAGCACGATGAGTCGAACTTATAAGGCTGCTTAATTGAAAATGCACGCGCTACAATGTGTTTGGTTCGCACTGACGGGACTACTTAATCTCGCCGCTTGGTATCACTCGACAGTCCGCACGACCGGCGTTGTTTACAGAATCACTATACCCAGGTATTAAGTGCAGTATTTATAATATTATCTGAGTTGGCGGTGTCAAGATAAGTCATGAATGATAAACTTCAATTAATAGAAAACTGTAATTTCTGACGTAACTTGAGAGGGGCATCTCATTCAGGTTTATTAATATGGTCCTTAGAGTTCCATCATCATCATCATCATCATCATCACCATTTAGACAAGATTTGAATGTTTGTAATGTTAGTGATGGAAAGAACGTTATATTTTTTGTTTACCTATTTTAAAAAATACTAGTAAAATTTTATCACAATATATTTTATCCACTTCTATTTTGGAATTTCCAAGGCGCATGACTTTCAAACACAAGATACGAATCTCTGAAAGGTCCTCCACAATGCTGTTTGCCTGCACCTGCGAAATGAAATGCAAATGCAGCGGTGCGGCGGTGCAGCGGGCCCATTGCAACACGGTGAGACAGTTCAATCAGTTTTATATTTACTTTAAGAGCTTATATCCTGCAAACGTGAATGATAAAGTTTGGCAGGATATAAGTAAGTACAGTGCAATAGCTTTTATAAATACCTTCCGTTTTGTATTTTTATCCCCTCCCGCACTGTAAGTAAACTCTTTATTGCGCAAAAATTGCGAACTTGTCCCTCCCTTATTTACATGGTGGTGAAATTTGGCAGTAATGTTGACACGTTCATGAGATTTGGCACACAGTAGGTACCAACACTATTGAAGACTGTAATCTATATGAGATTACTAACATAATACTTTTAGTTTCAAAAAGTTGGTTTCTCAAGAAATAAACTCGCACAGCAAGTTTAAACTTAAATAACGCTCCTTTCCACCTAAAACTTCATAAGTTTATTCAAATTAGGGTGGAGGGGCGCATCGTTTCTATCTAAGACGCGCGCTTGAAAGATAAGACACATAATAAGCCGGTTCATTATCATGATTAGCTAAAGGCGTGTCACAGGGCACGGCGCGTTGCGGCGCCGCTACTTATTTTTTGTTAAAATTACTGGCCAGCGTTGACTTCTATCTCACAAATGGTAAGTGACTATGAAGTCGAAGGTGAAGTTGCTGGTTCAGTAGTAGCCTACTCTTTTTTGTTTTTATGACATCTAAGATGTATCTCTCAAAAAATACAGATGAAGAAAACACATTCCAAAACAGCCAAGCCATTCGTGAGTGAGACGTACTCCGAGGGCTGGTTGGAGGGTCGCCTGGTGGAAACATGATGGCGAACAGAAGTTATGTAATTCCTATGTATTCCCTGTAGGCAAGCAACGGTGAGTCAATAATCGAGGCTCCAACGAATCATCGCTCGTGAGATTGAGGGCTCGCTGCTCTACTGAGTCTAATAAACAAATCGTAACCCTAATGCTCGTCTCGAGATGCGTCAAAAATGACAGCTTTCTATGGGTTGACGTTTACTTTGACGTATCTTGTGATGCGCGTCTCAGCCAAGATGAGTTTATTAATACGGGGCTAAGACAGCTGGCATTTTTCTGAACCATCCCAGAGGTGAAATCACAATTTTACTTATGTACGGACTTGTTATTGCATGTAGGAACGTAATGACGCCGGCGTCACGCCGCAACGCACTGTGTGGTGTGTGGTGTCGCCTTAACGTACGCCGGATGTTAAACCAAAATATGTCCGATGTGATCATCAATGAGTAGTCGGTCTAGTGCACAGTGGTAGCGAAAGTTGCTTAATACGTTGAATTCAGGGAGAGGAAAACTTTGTAAACTTTGATCTTTAGAGCATAACTTTGCAAATTATTAGAGCGCGAATGTTGATATCCGGGCTTTAATTATTGACCTATCTTTATAAGTAATATATTCGTGGCGTTGTTAAAAATTATTAGAGCTAGTTTTGTCCAAAATATTACATAATTGATATTGCATCAATGTGAATGAAGTATAACACAATGTGAACACTATAAAAAAGATCGGAGTCTCAAGACTGCAGTCTTAAGATTGTAGTCTTGAAGATACAAAGGTCACACCCCGTTTTTTTGGATCTCGGATCTCAATTACCATCAGCGGCCTGTGTGCCCCATGTCATAAAAAACAAATGCAATAGTAACTACGTGCCACCTTCAAAAATTACTTACAAACTTAACCATAATATGAATAGACTAGGGTAGTGATTCTCTGAACAACGACGGTCGGACGGACGAACGAGTGAATGTCCAAGAGTTTAAGTAGTCCCGTCAGTGCGAACAAAACATATTTTAGCGTGTGCATTTTCAATTTAGCAGCATGGTTTCTGCCGATGGATGGAACGTATAAGGCTGCTTAATTGGAAATGCACGCGCTAAAATGTGTTTTGTTCGCACTGACGGGACTACTTAAACTCGCCGCTTGGACATTCACTCGTTCGTCCGTCCGACCGTCGCTGTTGAGAGAATCACTACCCTGGGGTGTTATTCACTCAAAAACAACGGACGGTCGGACGGACGAGCGAAATCGCAGCGGCGAGTTGAAGTAGTCCCGTCAGAGCGAACGAAACGCAGTTTAGCGCGTGCGTTTTCAATTTGGTAGCATGGCTTCGGTCGATAATCGAACGTATAAGGCTGCCTAATTGTGAATGCACGCGCTAAAATGTGTTTTGTTCGCTCCGTCCGTTGTTTTTGAGAGAATAACACCCCAGAATAGCAACCACGCGACGAAAGCCGCCGATAAAAGCTAGTATTGATTATACATACTAGTATAGCCCCCGGCTTCGTGCGGTCCACTGGTTAATGCTAAGAGCGCGGGCGCATACATTTTCATATTACTAATTATTTATGCGCTCTCCGTCTGTCTGTCGGGACTTGCTTAAGTGCAGTTTAAAGCAAATTATTCCAGGTTCTAGACTAGCTTCTACCTAGCTACTTTGGATTTGCGTCTCAGATTTTAGACTAAATTCTAGTTAGAAGTTTCCTCTCTACTCTATACTCCGAGTTTATTTAGTTGCTATTGCGTAGGAGTTTTAATCTATTACAAATTATTAAAATATACAAGGTATGTCCAAACTTTCCAACTAGGCACCTTTTTAACATGTCGTATCACAAATGCTTTTGACTTTCGCTGCTCGTGCTTAAAATCATCATTTACGTAAGTACGCAGGCTTGAAACAACTCCTAATCTATATATAATAACATTTTATTAGCAATGATGGATGTGTCACAAAATGACGCCGGTTCCGACATACGGTCGATCCGTCATGGCCGCTAATGAGCGAGAACCCGTGATCCAAAAGTGCCATTTTTAACTTACTCGCAACACTCACTTGCTTTTGGAAACTTGGGGTACTAACTTTGGATCTTTGCAAATGGCTTGTTGAAGCCGAGGTTAAAAAGTAATAAGTATAACTATTTTTTGGTATCTGTGAATAGAAATGTGGAGATGCTTTAAATTATTATTAACAAGGGATAGTTAAGACTGATTGACATTCTCTATAAAAGGATGCTTCGAAAGCATGGCAACGTAAGATATATTATATCTGAATAAATAGTTTTTGTGATTACAGGTGAAAGATTGAGTCTTAAGTCTAAATGTTATTGCTTATTTGTATCACTATAAGGCGCCTTGGGGCGTACAAATATAGTTTTACATGCAGCATGCTTGATATTTTATTATTATATTTTAATTTCATATCATGAGATTAAGTACACACATACATACATTAAATCACGCCTGTTTCCCAGAGGGGTAGGCAGAGACCACTTCTTTCCACTTGCTACGATCTTGACATTCATTCAACGTGCGTGCATCACTCGATGTATGAATGTGGAAGAAGCGAAAGAAATTTGCCAAGATCGTAGCAAGTGGAAAGAAGTGGTCTTTGCCTACCCCTGTGGGAAACAGGCGTGATTTAATGTATGTATGTATGTATATATAATACCACTAGAATACCACTTGCCTAAGTAAGCCTAGTTTAAATACTTACGTATAATATTATTGTAAAATGTATTCAATTAAAGTCCAACCAATATTTTAATTATCAAACCACGGGATCCGCAGCGGTTTTCGCACTAATATATTCCATGTTATTCCGGTTCGCCGACAGGATAGCGGTTTACGGTAAATGCCCGTCATGCGATCCTTTACAGTATACATTATAGTTTTTACTAGCGACCCGCCCTCGCTTCGCTTCGGTTTATTTGAGTTTCCTATAACACACGTACATAAAACAAAATTTATTATACATAAAAACCTTCCTCTTGAATCACTCTATCTACTAAAAAAAACCGCATCAAAATCCGTTGCGTAGTTTTTAATATCTAAGCATACCATAGGGACAGACAGCGGGAAGCGACTTTGTTTTATACTATGTAGTGATAATGACGCGATTAACCTAGTAGATGCGAGTATGGTACTTAGTACGAAACCTACGGTCCTGGGCTCGACAATGGGCTCGATAACGAATCGAGGGGTGTGATTTTCCCAAAAAACACGGTCACAGTGAATATCGCAGCGGCGAGATTAAGTAGTCCCGTCAGAGCGAACAAAACACTTTTTTGCGCGTGCATTTTCAACTTGGCAGCATGGCTTCTGTCGATGAGATCGAACGTATAAGGCTGCCTAATTGAAAAAGCACGCCCTAAAATATGTTTCGTTCGCCCTGGGTAGTGATTCTCTGAACAACGACGGTCGGACAGACGGATGAGTGAATGTCCAAGCGGCGAGTTTAAATAGTCCCGTCAGTGCGAAAAAAACATATTTTAGCGCGTGCATTTTCAATTTAGCAGCATGGTTTCTGCCGATCAATTGAACGTATAAAGCTGCTTAATTGAAAAAGCACGCGCTATAATGTGTTTTGTTCGCTCCGATAGGACTATTTAAACTCGCCGCTGCGATATTCACTCGTTCGTTTGACCGACCGCGTTTTTAAGAGAATCACCCTAGGAAGTCGATTTCAACAGACGTCAGTCTGTTAGACTTGAAATTTGCACACTTATGCGATTTCGATAACAATTCAATAGTTGTCGTACAGTGAACAGCATAAATAAGTGATCATTTATGTCCCTTGTCACTTATTGTACCCACCTTAGGTCCAAAGTCAATCTGACATTCTAGAACAATAAGGTTGAGTTTCCTAAAAGTTACAAATGACTTGACATCTCTAATGACATTGACGACCTCAAGCATATTTTTGTTGAAATGGGTCCCAAATTAACGCTCGTGACCGTACGTGGCAACAGGAACCTTCTCAATGGTTACTAAAAGATTTGTCAAGTTTTGAACTCCTTGGACACGTCTGTTATGTAATATGTTCTTACTTAAATGATTTTTTGGTAGGTACAGAGGATTTTTTATTACAAACAGTAGAGACTTTTACAGCAGAACTGGGTCAAACAAGGCCCACCGCTAAAACCATGGCGATCCATCACGCGGGGATCTTATTACACGATACCCAAAATATACTCCACCAAATTAGCCAACTTGCCAACTTTTGAAGGACTTGATAAACAATTGGAGAGAATTTATGGATGAACAAATTGTACCTAAGTAATTAAATTCTATTAAAAAAAAACAATATATTTTAATAATAATAATTGGATACCAATTGGGCAAAAGCCACCACAAACTGGAACAGGACAGAATTCGGTGTCGCGGTAGACTTAGGCGCAGATGGCGAGATCAGCTTGACGCTTTCAGAAGGGACTGACAGGAGGCTGCACAAGACAGGGATGTGTGGAAGGAGGATAGGAAGGCCTTTGCCCAGCAGTGGGACACTGTAACCTTACAAACAAACAATAATAATAATATGCACTTACTTAAGACAACGTTCTTCACTCCAGTTGTCTACCCCTTTTATATCCCTTGAAAATATTATGCCAGCAATATCAGAAAATTTAAAGAACTTTACTAAAATGTGTTGCTTTTACACCGTTTACTTGGTTTAGTACGATACCGCGCCCACCTAACCACCTTACTGTATCTAATATCCTGCAAACATGGCCCACACCAACACAAACAGACCCAACCGACCCTTACTCAACGTCGAAAACATCATTCTAAACGTACCAACATAAGGTTGATATTAAAGGGACGGTGTGGAGTGCTCATGGCTATTATTCCCTTTATAATACTGATGTACGGAGTAAGGAATAGCCGAGATAGTTGCACCACTGCATTTTGTGTCTTATTTTTATTGGCTGCATTATGGCCGTAACTGAGCGTTTAAGTGCTATACGTAACAAAGATGATACGTGATAACTATATTTACTAAAATGACTATTTGACAACTAGCAACGTCTTTATATGATCACGATAGGATCCTACACGGCACTAATATTAGCCAATGTTTGCGTTGTTATAATTGCTAAGTTCCGGCGTAGGCGGTAAATTAGTAGGTAAATTGACAAAAATAAAATAGATAGCGACCCGCCCTCGCTTCGCTTCGGTTTATGTGAGTATGATATATAGCCTATAGCCTTCCTCGATAAATGGGCTATCTAACACTGAAATAATTTTTGAAACCGGACCAGCAGTTCCTGAGATTAGCGCGTTCAAGTAAACAAACAAACAAACTCTTCAGCTTTATAATATTAGCATAGATAAATTCCATCTTTGATTCCCTATCAGGTGCAGGACTGACTGGGTACTCGATTACCATGCCTAAAAATAAAGTTCTTAAGTTGGTTATCCAGCAGTGAAAGAAAAAGAGGATTATAGAATAAACAACTTATTATTTTTAAAAAAAACGCGTTACATTTTCAAGGCAATTTTTGGTGGAAGTGGCCGGCGAGTTTCAATTCTCGTCTCGGATTGTCTTGCCGATGGAAAACTACTACTATATCGCTACTATAGCTCTTTTATTTGATGCATTGAAATAAAGAAAAACGTTTATTTACTTACGTCCAACACAAGTAAAAAAGAACCAATCAACAAACAAATACATTAGCACAAAAATTACTGAGCTAGTGCCAGACAGAGCAAAATGGTTCCTGCTCAGTGTGTTACTGGATTTTAGGCCAGAGCTGGTGACCACGGCATGGCATTGCAACTCAGGAAGCGCTGAGTATAGCAGACATTAGCCAATTAGATGGTCTGATGTGAACGAGCAAGAACTTGATATTGATTTTTGTTCTGAACACTTTATATAATCTCTTTTTTGTTTATCAAGCAAACCCTGTATCCGTTGTAACAAAATCCTCGGCTCTAGCAAGCGATCACGTTCCCAGGAAAACGTCTTACCTTATAATGGAGGTGTTAAAGCTACACGTCCGCAAACTTCGCGGAAACAGCAAACTTGTAGTGAAAAGTACATTTTTAAATTGCACTTCCAACTTTCATAGAACAACGCTCGTTTGCTCAAAACCCGTTAATACGGGAGCGAATTGGGTTTTTTTTTTTGAATTAACTTTTAACTATTGACTTGTAAAACAGCTCATGCATGCTGAGCCCATGCGCTTTGCTTTTGTGTTGTTTTTGAGCTTGTATAATTATTAGATTAATAATAGTTATTTTAGTTTTAGTTGTATCTTAACTGTGTGTTTCCTCTAAATTTAATTTCTCGAATGCTTGGACGATTGAATGTGTGATCATGTATGTAAGAGTTGCTAATATCTGGATACTTTTAAGTCTCGTGTAATTATTTCTTCTCTTCTTCTTGTGTGTATATAAAGTGTGTTACCAGCAGCCTGGCTTTTTTTAAAGTAGGTTATAATAACGTATATCTGTAACGTAACTATCACATTAATTTAATTAATAAACACATTTTCAGGCTTGGTTAACTTTCTAACAAAATTTAAATTGCCAGCAATGTAAAGCACAGCAATTTGACAAGTGTAAATGACAGTCGACGGATACTTTGATTATTAAGATTTGCCCCCGTACCACGACATGCCTTGTACTAAGCAACAGCGATACTTATAACGATGAACACGCAGCACATGCACTACATTAAAAATGAACAGTATCTAAGAAAGTTTATTGTGAAGTTATTTTAATAATTGCAAACAATTGCTAAAGCAAGATATTATCGGCAGTTTTAATAAATGCCCGCATGCTGGTAACACACTGTATACAAATCTGTTCAAGGCAAATTTTTTTTTAAATGCGTAATCATTTCAGTGTTGCTGCTTATGCTACTACGAACTTATCCAACATAACATAGGTACTTATACACATAGGTACTTAGAGACACAAGTTATACTTATGTAACTTTTTTGTCGGAAGTTCAAAATACTATCGTAAAACACTATACACGGTGATTTTTTATCGGTGATCAGGAGTTGAAAATTATTAATAAGCAACAAAAATGGAATTTAATGGTTGATGTCTCAAACAATTAACTCACTGTTTAATTTATTTAAGTTAATGAGATTGTTAAAACCAATCACCACTGGATACATGGACATCCTACATTAATTATTGAAGTGAAGTAGATTCGTCAAGTGCCATCGCTTTGGCGGGAAATTTGACAGATATTACTAGCCCAATAGTGGGACCGGATTTTTGCCCTACAAGTTATTAAAATTCTAATGTTGAAAAAAGTTTGCTTAGTGGCATGGGACATATTTCTAAGCATATTTGTAAAATATGGCGAAAAGTTAGAACGAGCTTTAGGTATTAATGAGGTATTTATATTTTATTATTGCTCATTAATGAATATTGAATTAGAGTGCAAAGTTTTTGCTTTATCGTTTATGATATGTTTGTCGCTTTATGCTATTAAGTTGTTAGAATTTTTTTTAGCTTGGGACATAGTCAAACGAGAATTAGTGTATTATTATGCCAATATTGAATTAGAGTTTGAAAAATCCACAGCAATATCTTTCAATTCTTAAGTTAATAAACAAACCAAAAGTTTAGAGCAATAAGATATCTGCTTCAAAAGATATATGCGTTTGCTGTCATAAAACATCTAATATTGAATTAAAGTCTGTAAAGATAAGTTTACTACAGTAAAATAAGGTTTGCAGCCATACTACAGAAATTTAGAAATTTCTGTGTTTAGCTTGTAGTAGTACAACAGTATACTTAATCTATTTAAAAAGGCGCGAAATTCATAACCGGCCCGCGCGGGGCCTTAAAGGCGGCCGGCGCGCGGGAGCGATACCTCGCCCCCCGCCGCGCCGCCGCCGCGCACTCCCTGCGATCGTCAAACATTTCGCAATCATTGTTTGTTTACGTGCGCTTGTGCGCATATTATTAGATGCAGTTTAAAGCTGAAAGATGTACAGCGCGTTTATTTAATGAGTGTGCAAATTTTAGGGACTAACTCATACTGATCAACTTTCGGCTGTTTAGCTCTCGAAGTTTGTATGGAACAGCTGATTTGGATGTTGGTCCCATATTAAATATTAATGAGTATGACCTACAGAGATAGTCCCTAAAATTTGGACACTCATTGAAAAAACGACCTGTATATTATTAGTATTACAATAGTAGGGTAAATCGTCAGTAACTAGCCACTTTAGAAAGTGTCATTTAGTTACTAGCCACCAAGAAATTTCTTACTGACGCTGTTAGTAAAGATACTGGGACAGTACCTACCCCGGGTAATAACTCAAGATCTAGGTATTCTAGTTTAATCGCAAAAATGTGGACAAATATCTTTCTTAACTCATTTTATTGCAAAGTGGCCAGTTACCGGGGGGTGGCCAGTTACTGACGATTTACCCTAGTTATCTCTTAAAAAAAAACAATTTCCTAGCAGCGGCTTCAAAAAATTTATTGATGGCCAGTAGTCCAACTACGAACCAATAAATGAGTATGAGTATGAGTATGAGTATGAACTCTTAATAGTCTCGCCATCTCCTCAGCTTAGACTCAGTACTAGGTAGTACTAGCTTTTATTTGGCATGAATATACATGTACTGATATTAGTCACGCAGACAAAGTGGTAAAATAAAATCTTAAAAGGTTATCTTACCTCCCATAGGTACTTCACGTAATTATTTATTTATTGTTATATGCGGTGTTGGTAAACTGACCGCAACCTATGCCATGTATGGGGATAACAGTTTTCGAACGGCAAAGTTAAGTTTGTCGCGAGGACTAATTAACCGAAATTGATTGATTCTTGAGAATTAAAGGATGATTACCTAAAGTGTTAATACCTACTAAAAATCTTCTAAGACAGCCCCAAATAAGTTTCAATAGAAAATTTGTTCATACTTACTTGCTATTTTTTGAGTTAGTTGTTCTTAGTACTTAACGGCTTCGGAACCCTACACTGAGCATGGTCCGATATTGCTCTTGACCGGTTTTTTAATTCACGTTATAAGATAGTGGTTTTAAATTAGATATATGAACCTAGTAAAGTAAACCTAAACCGAACCTAAAAACTTACGTTTCGACGTACGTTTTTTTTTAAATAAGGTGTGGGATTTATATGCGATTATAATCAATAGAATAATTGATCACAATAGACCGGGGTCAAAACAAAATCCCTACAAACGCTGGGCCCATAGAGTAATTTGCGAGGGATTTGTCCCGAAATATCGTGACGGGCGAAACCGCGATACGCGGCAGCCCCAAATCTATATACTGGCGGTATCTATGTATTAGAGGTAGGTAACCTATTTGTAAGTACTCACTGGTTTCCTTGGTTTCTCGGCTTCGTCCAGGGGTGCGATTTGTGTAACTGTGATGTGTGTGTGAGTGTATGTGTGGTTCACCTCCTGTTACTGGTCCAAGCAGCACCCAATCTTCACGGTCACTACACGCGGCCAAAGCTAGCACTCCACACCGTTCACAATAATCAAAATAATCACTGCGCCAAGGGCCTAAGGGGCCAGCAACACTCGGCGAAGCTTCTAAATTCAAAAACCCTCTTAATCCGGGGTGATTAACACAAATACAATGCAATCAAGTTAATAATCCAAAACGCCGGCCGGCTTTTTACACCTCGTTAGCAAGCAACAAATTAGACAAGTCAAGTTAACCTCACAATCTGTCAAACGTCAAGTTAATAGCACAGACTCGGTGACGTCTGTCACAGATTAAAAATTACTTTCAAATCGGTTCCGAACAACCCCCCGCTCCAGGCAGATCTCGTCTGCCTGTTAATAAATGGGCAGGCGGGCCAAGCTCGCTACAGCTCGTTTCAAAACCGAATCTCCGACCATAACCTCAGCAACTCTGGGAACCCCGTCAGACCCATAAAACAAATTTACAATGCGTCCACGACGCCAATACAAAGGTAACAAATTAGATTCCTTAACCAATACAAGATCTCCAACTTTGGGAGGATCAGTTTTGTCAGTCCACTTAACGCGCTGCTGCAAAATATGCAAGTATTCTAGCGACCAGCGATGCCAGAAGCTCTGGGTCATTTGCTGTAGCAATTCAAAACGAGTTAAGCGGGACGATTTTACTTCCCTGAAGGGGTATTCAGGCAGGGCGTTAAGGGGCTGACCAATCAAGAAATGACCAGGAGTCAATGCTTCTAGATCATTTGGGTCAGACGAGATAGGACAGAGGGGACGCGAGTTGAGGACGGCCTCAATTTTACAAAATACCGTTGCAAGTTCCTCAAACGTTAATATCGTTTCACCAATAACACGGCGGAGATGCGTTTTTGTAATTTTAACAACAGCTTCAAAAATACCACCCCAATGTGGACAAACTGGGGGGTCAAATTGCCACTTAATGCCCATTCGGGACATTGCAAATCTTAAAATATTTTTATCACTATTCAAGTATTGACAAACTTCGTTTAAATAACGATCAGTGCCCTTATAGTTAGTGCCATTATCAGAGCGGATCAAAGATGGCAGTCCACGGCGGGACACGAATCTACTTAGCGTCGCAAGAAACGCTTCCGTGCTGAGGGCACTTACCAGTTCCAAATGAACTGCTTTGGAGGCCAGACAGACAAACACACACAAATATGCCTTGACAGACCGAGCGTTACGAAGCTGAGAGGACTTTACCAAAAAAGGGCCGGCGAAATCCGTGCCCACACAAGCAAATGGCCGGTTCTCCGAAACTCTGTCGGAGGGCAAGTCGCCCATCATCGGCTGCGTGGGTGTGGCCGTCAAACGATAACACGGCATACATTTGAAAATAATGCTACGAATAGTGCGTCTGGCAGACAGAATCCAAAATTCACGCTGCAAGATGGCTACAAGGGCATTGCAGCCCGCGTGCGCGTTAGTAATGTGTCGATCCGACACCAACAAATTCACCAAAGATCCTCCTTTAGGGAGCAACAAAGGATGGCGAGCCCCATAAGGCAAGTTCGAGTTTCGCAGTCGTCCGCCGACTCGAAGCAGACCCGATCCGTCTAGAAATGGATTCAAACGAGCAATGGGACCCTTAACCGTCAATCCTTTTTCAAGACCTTTAATAGTCGATTCGAAATGTTCGGCTTGTACTACACGAACCCAATACATCAAGGCCTCTTGGCGTTCCGAAGGCGACAAAACCGATGTCAAATCTTTATTAGTTGGGTTCCGTCCGTTGCGTATGAGACGCCGGATCCAACCGGTCACACCGATCAATTTTGACAGCGAACTGTACCTGTCCAAAAGAAGATTCAAATCATAACCAGGTTGCATTTCCACAACGCCAACACGTAAACCTGGCAACGCCTCTGGAGAGGAGAACCGATTCTGGGGCCAGGACGCCTCAGGGTGCGTCAACCAATCTGGTCCCCACCAAAGAGAATGGTTTACAAGTGCAGGAGCCTCGCAGCCTCGCGAAGCGCAGTCAGCGGGGTTCAATTCCCCTGGGACATGTCTCCAGATCAGCGGGGTCACAGAGCTCTGGATCTGTGAGACTCGATTCGCAACGAAAACCTCTAAGTTATGTATGGAGGTGCGGAGCCAACAAAGAACAATCTCACTATCAGTCCACGCAAAAGCATCTGAGATCTCAACTGTACGACCCAATGTATCACAAACATGATTGAGGAGTCTAGTAAGGAGGGTTGCTCCGGACAGTTCCAATTTAGGAATAGTTAACCTAGTCCTGATAGGAGCCACCTTACTCTTAGCCATCACCAAATGAAGCCCTACGTGCCCGGATTGACTAATAGTCCGCAAGAATACCACGGCCGCGTAGCCTCGTTCGGACGCGTCACAAAACCCGTGGAGACTAGCTCTACATTTGCCGAACGGCAGAAAAAGTCTGGGCAAAGAAATCCGGTTCACGTCCGGAAGTGCAGAAACAATCGAACGCCATTCCCTCAACAATTCTCCCTGGAGGGGGTCGTCCCAAGTAGCTTCCGCAATCCACAACTTCTGCAAAAAACACTTAGCCAGAAAAATTACAGGTGTGATCCATCCATTAGGATCGAAGGTCCGAGCAACAGTCGATAAGACCGAGCGCTTCGTCCAGGTCTTAGGGGAATCCAACTTAACCCGATAAGTGAAGACATCCTGGACGGGCTGGTACTGTATGCCAAGGACCGCAATCAAATTGGGGTTGTCAGCATCTTCAAACAGGAGAGGATCTTGTTGATGTTCCACCGGGAGGTCAGTCAACACGTCGGGGCAGTTTGACAACCACTTACGCAATTCGTAACCTCCTGACTTCAGGATAGCAATCAACTCATCCCGTAAAATCAAAGCCTCTGTAACGGTGGATGCCCCAGTGCACCACCGATTGTCTGAACATCATTCGGATGTCAGCCACAAAAACAATTTGATGACGGCGGAAGTTGGTGAGGATATCCGAAATGTCCCTGTGCAGTTTGGGACCGGAGTGCAAACACTGGTTCAAAGAAACCCCATTTGACGTAGGGGCCGAACCGTCAAAAACTACTCTAATCTTGCCACCGGGAGTCTTCAAAACCGCATGATGAGGCAAGAAGTAGTGCTCGAGCGAACGCCAATCAATAGCTGAGGGTGACATATGTCTTAAAGCCTCGTACTCGCGCATAAATTCAATGTACTTACTACGAAAATCCGAATCCCTCTTCATTCGGCGCTCCATGGACAACAACCTTTTTTCCGCTAAGGCATGAGAGTGACCGAGAGGGGGGCGTGCTGCCCTAAAAGGCAACCGAGTGACAAAACGACCATCAGCGAGGCGACCAGTATTATTCTGGTAGGACAATTCGCACTCCTGTTCCGCTGGATCGACTCTGGGAGCCTGGGGGGGCTCCTCGACCTCCCAGAAACGCTGGACAGCGTCAGAGAGTGAGAGCCCTACTGCAACAATTTGGTCTTCAACCCGTGGGACCGAACCCCTCAAAACGGGACCGAGAAAACTGAAACCAAAAATAGTTTGCAAAGCAATTAGACCGTATGGTTGCAAAACCCGCTTTTCCCCGGACAAGATCAAACCCAACACATCAACACCCAGGAGCAGGTCGATGGGTCCAGGTACAAACCACTGAGGGTCAGCGGGAGTCAATTCCGACACCAATTTCACCACGGCAGGGGAGATAGCCACCTGCGGGTTTGTGCCCAAAATATCATTCAATACAACGGCCTTGGTCACAATAGTTGGCCCACTATTGACAGGCGTAAAACAAACTTCAATTTCTCCCCTTGGACCCTCTACCTGAACGCCACCGACACCGTGGATGACGACAGGGTAGGGTCCGCATGGGATGCCCAATCTCTTCACCAAAAAGGACGACGCAAGACAGCCCTGGGCACCCGAATCCAAAAGGGCACGAACCAACAAAGAGTTACCCTTCGGGCCCCAGACCCTGACACAAACAGTTGGGAGAAGAACTGTCTCAGGGCGGGCGGCTGTAGTGGAAGAGAGAGTGGCAACTACCTATTGGGGGCAACCCTCATCGGGTTGCCGACAACCCTCATAGGAGTCGTCTTGACGAGCAGGCAAAGCCCAATTCGACCGCAGATAGTGTTCCACCGGTACAACCGGGCGACTCCCCGGGTAGTAGCCTATCGTGCGGCCGAACTGGGGCGGGCGGCGCTCCAAACGTGGTCGCTCGCAAAGTGGTGGGGAAAACCTGGGAGGCGTGGTGCGGCGCCGAACCGCTGCAAACCTCTCCTGCCGTCGAGGAGAGGGGGGAGGGGTTCCCCCGCCCGTGGGCGGCGAGACCTGACAATCCTCCTCTTGGGGTTGGTGGGGGTGAGAACCCCCGCCCGTGGGGGCGCGTCCAGCACCATCATCCCGACCAACCCCGTTTCGGTTGGCACACAACAGCGGGTGGTGCTTCCCACGGCAATACGGGCAAGGCTCCGGCCTAGAACAGTCCCGCTGCAAATGTTGCCCCAAACAGGAATAGCACCACCGGCGATCATTCGCAATCCCGCGCCGATCCTTGACCTTTCTGTGGAGGAATCGAGGGCACGCTGAAACAAAATGATCATCAGCATTGCAATAGGCACAGCTGCGAGAAACTTGAGCCGTCGCAAATCTAGGTGCCGGGCGGCGTGGCTCCACCACCCCTCGGGTAGGGGGGCGAGCAACAACACGTCGCTGCACCGGAGGAGGCCCCTCTGGGGCCCGCGGGGAGCCGTCAACACCAGCGTTGTCCAACAGGCGGCACTCCTCATCCAAGAATGTCAGCAGGTCCCCAAACAGCGGTAATTGTGTGGCACTGTCACCACCATGCTTTTGTTCAAAACGGACTTTTAAGTCCGTAGGCAAGCGCGACAAAACGATATGCAACAACATAAATGACCACTCGTCCACAGGCAGACCAAGGCGCCTCAACGCATTCAAGGCGATCACCATTGGATTTACCAGATCCCTTCTCAAGGTGGCAACCCTATGTATATGAGGAAGCCCCAAAATCTGAGCCACATGGGTATCCGCCAAACGTCGAATGTTGGCATATCGTTTAACCAAAAGTTCCCTTGCCGTGGGATAATTTTGGTCTGTGACCTCCAAATGGGAGACAATACCTAGGGCCTCTCCCTTTAGTGTGGAGAACAAGTAGGCCAACTTTTGACTAGGTGCCAAGTCATTCCGAGCATCTACCAGACTGGTGAACAGATCATGGTAGGCGGTCCAACATTTCAAATCCCCATCAAAATGGGGCAAGTCCAAAGTGGGCAAACGCCCAAGGAGCGCGAGTGGTGGAGGGGATCGTGTCTCCACAGTCAAAGCACCCTGCTGTACCTTGCTAGCAGCCTGAACAACACTATGCGACAACTCATAAAATTGTGTGATGTCTGTCTCAATCATATCATCTACCTTTTCACCTAAGGCCAAAAGCTCCATATAGCAGTTTTGGACTACTTCACCCCGGGCTGGTAACTCAGCTGATCTTGCCAGAAGGGCATCGATTCGGTCAGGTCGGTCAATCAGTTGAACCACTGAGGACAACCATCTCAATTCCGCCCTGATCTTGGCTGCCAACCTTGCCATGTTTACAGGGTAACAAACAAAGAAACAACACAATAAGACCCAGGTAAATAATTAACTTTAAACTATATTGTTTGAGAATACAAACCACAAAATAATATAATTTAATTTAATATTCACTACTGAACCCTGCAAAAGGTTGTTTGCAGATCCCTAATCCAATTAATATTCTATGAAGAATATATATGATTTATTTTTAAATATAATTTTAATTATATTGTTCAATACAGAACCCTAAAAATAATTCAAATTATATTGTTCAATACAGAACCCCAAAAATAATTCAAATTATGTTGTTCAATACAGAACCCCAAAAATAATTCAAACTATATTGTTCACTATTCTCATTAGATTGAGCACAATAAAAAGGTGAGATAATTATCTCCACAACAATTTATAAAACCAAGTATATAGTTTCAACACTTTCAATAAACAAAATAGCTGACCTATTATATAACCTTTTTATCAGCGGTAACTAGTCTTTTACAAATTAAACAATTACAATGAATTACAAGGTGAGATTATATCTCCTCAACAACCCTTATCAAGTTAAACCTAGTTCCACTGTGGGTCAAACAAATAAAACCTACCAGCACAGTCGGGAACTAATACCTAACCAAAGTAAACAATTCAACAATTGGTTATAACAAAACCCAAGACAAAGTTAGGTATTTAGTCAGTTTGACTGCTTATACATAAATTCAACCAAAAATGTGGTTTTTAAAACCGCGCTCTGCTACCAAAACGTGATCACAATAGACCGGGGTCAAAACAAAATCCCTACAAACGCTGGGCCCATAGAGTAATTTGCGAGGGATTTGTCCCGAAATATCGTGACGGGCGAAACCGCGATACGCGGCAGCCCCAAATCTATATACTGGCGGTATCTATGTATTAGAGGTAGGTAACCTATTTGTAAGTACTCACTGGTTTCCTTGGTTTCTCGGCTTCGTCCAGGGGTGCGATTTGTGTAACTGTGATGTGTGTGTGAGTGTATGTGTGGTTCACCTCCTGTTACTGGTCCAAGCAGCACCCAATCTTCACGGTCACTACACGCGGCCAAAGCTAGCACTCCACACCGTTCACAATAATCAAAATAATCACTGCGCCAAGGGCCTAAGGGGCCAGCAACACTCGGCGAAGCTTCTAAATTCAAAAACCCTCTTAATCCGGGGTGATTAACACAAATACAATGCAATCAAGTTAATAATCCAAAACGCCGGCCGGCTTTTTACACCTCGTTAGCAAGCAACAAATTAGACAAGTCAAGTTAACCTCACAATCTGTCAAACGTCAAGTTAATAGCACAGACTCGGTGACGTCTGTCACAGATTAAAAATTACTTTCAAATCGGTTCCGAACAATAATGGTTACTTTACTAAATTTGTCACCCTTTTAATGTACCTGGAAATAAATTACATGGTTACAAATGTGTTTAAATTTTTTTAAAGGTTTTTCAATCGCTTACCCCGTTTTTTAAACCAAACTGGATTTGCACATAATACCGAACCGGGCTGCCGCTTCACCGCACTAGGGAAAAAATTATGAAATTTTGCCGCTCAGTGGTGCTCAAACTTTGGTCTAACAAAAGGCATTTTTTATTTATTTATTCAAGTTCAAGAATTTTAAGGAAATAGTAAAAATATGGAACAAGACGATTGTTTTTTTGTATTTGATAGGGTAAATCGCTTGTTACTGGCCAGTTTATTAAATTACTGGCCAAAACTTTGCTACTGTGCATACTTTCGACAGAATCAGAATCAGAATCTGAATTTATTTATTTGTAAAACAAGAGTAAAAGGATTTTACAATGTTAAATTAGGTACATATCTTGCCCTACCATACAACAATACGTAGTTTTTGTCCAGGAAATTCGATAATTGCTCATACTGAGAACCCTTCATTTAAATTATATTTTTACATTTTGGTTAGTAACTGGAGGATAGCCAGTAATAGGCGGTTTATCCAAAATTACTAAAAAAATACCCAAAAACTTAAATCATTTTCACACCTTTGACACACGTCATGCTGTGTAATGTGACCAAATTGAATAAAAAAAGAAAAATCTGATTGTAATTTGAAAATGATTTTCTATATGGTAGCTAGAAACCCTTTATTCAAATTTAAAATATTTCTTATTTAACAGTCTTTGAAACCAGTTTTTTTTTATTACCTTTGTATATAATTATTTTTACAACTCTATATCAAAAAACATTAACATTATGTGTAGTAAAAATAATAATTTAATAATTAACTCCAAGCTAGTATTAAAACATTGACGGCTTAAATGTTTAAATTAAATGTTTACGCTCTCCCTGATTCCGGACACTGTTCGAATTCACATTTTTGTTAATTTCTATAAATATGACCACACTAAATTCACTTTATTTATCAGAAGTCAAAAACTAATTAAATAACAACACTGAAAAACCACATTTTCAAACACAAAGGTAACGTAATACGGTTTTATGAAGTATACGCGATTTCTTAACGATTTTCACAAGAACTCCCATACTAAATGGCGATCAGCGATCAACTAACTTAATTGATTGTTGCGTCCCGACTGAGACAGCAAATGGCCAGATTGGCCACGTAGTGGAAGGGATAGGTATATAGCTAGCGAAAAAAAAATCACAACTTAATAACAACTGTAAGTACTGATTAAAAGCTTAAAATATGAGGAATTCGGTGATACGGCAGATTCGGGGAAGCGTACATTTACCTTAGTAGACCGCACGGAACCCTTCTATGTGGTGGTTTCGTCAATTTAAAATGTTAGATAAATAACTGTTGGCCAAAACTTTATGTTATCTGTGACGTAGGGTGATTTCACCGGTTTTCCGTCCGGTTCCAGTTTTCGTCCAGTAGACTGTGCTGTTTAGAACAAAAGCCTGGAATAGTAAAATAAAATCAGCTACTCGCGCATGTTTGGTCTCGTTGGGACCCTTAGTAGCCAAACATTAAATTCACAAACATTAATATATTATTTAAGTTGAGACTAATAAAAACTACGGTTGGTGTTTAATTTTCATGTTACGAAAGTGTTGTCGCGGTCGTGGAAGTTTAGTGATACCAAGACATTTCACGCCAAGGTTTTTAAGTATTTTTGCGTGGTAGTATTAGGTTCTTTTTGTGCATAAGGCTCA
The DNA here is from genome assembly GCA_963966035.1 of Acleris laterana. NCBI lineage: Eukaryota > Metazoa > Arthropoda > Insecta > Lepidoptera > Tortricidae > Acleris > Acleris laterana. The sequence continues at coordinate 435,556 of OZ014450.1, forward strand.
ATTAGAATATAATGAACTTAAAATTACGGTGTAATCATATATTATCTCCGGTAAACATATAAAATTTTAGTGAACTAATTACTGAATTACGTAATCTGCAAAATATTTAATTCTCGTCCTCTGGACGAAAACTGAAAAGTCAGGTGTGATTTTGTGTCAGTCTCAATTTGTAATAACCTATGCCGATTTATATTTGTTTGATGTAAAATGATCTTTGGTGGTTACTCGACTAGACATTCCATTTAAATATATGGACGAAATCTAGAAACGGCTAAACTATTACATTAATTTCCGGCCTTTTAGTCTGGAGTGGACGAAAACTAAAATTTACACCTCAGTTTTCGGACAAGGATTAACTAAATTTTATTTATTTTCAAATAATACTTATGTTGTTTGGTAATATGAAAGAAAACTTATATTAAGTACCAATAATAGATATTGTTAGCCAATCCGTTTTTTTTACTATTTCTTAGCTCATCTACAAAATGGTCGAAAACTACCTGACAGACTTTCGGTCGAAAACCAAAATTTGCGGACGAAAACTAGTAAAATCGGTACTTTTATCATTAACATTTTTTATAAAAAACTGTGACAATTATAACTGAATGCTTGATCTAACCTAAAATAAAGCATATTAGCACTAAAGTTATTATTTTTCTCTATACATTTTATTACTTGACCATAATTATTATTCTAGTCCTCCAAAGCTGGCAACTCAGCTAACTGGACGAAAACCGGCTTTAAATCACCCTACCTAGTTTCATAGTGTACTGGGTGAAAAAAGGCAACTCATAAAATGCTACTTAACAATATAGAAATAAATAAGAGAAAGTTTCGTCTTTCCATTTCCTTTAGCGAAGGTATAACAAAATAACTATTTTCCATTGATATTTATGTATTAATTAAAAACACGCGTTGCATGTTTTTTTGAGTAAAGTGATGGGATCGTGGCTCGTGGCCGCGCCGCAGTCAAGGGCACCACGCAACCCCGCACCGCCGATCGCTCCCACAGCGAGGCGCGCACGCGCCGCGCGCGAGTTTGAATTATACCTACGTAGGTATCACGGAGTGCTTTACGTATCAGTATTTAGTGTCCCCATGATTTTATATTTCTAATCTTTTGTTTGGTAACTGAGATCATTGTCATGACTGGTTATAAATGAACTCTACAAACTCTAATTCAATATTGGCTTTACTGCTTCACCAGAAGTTAATATCTAGACAGGCCGATAGTCTACATTTCTAACTTTTTTCCAGTGTATTAAGTTGATCGATTATATCATAATTGTGCGATATCAGCTACTCTAATTCATTATTTACAAAGTAATTAGCATTTTTTTGTTTACCAGAATGCAGGTGTTCCAGGTTTCTAAAATCGGAATATTGTTAAGAAATTAAAGTGATATACGATATGCCACCGTTTTTTTAAACTTTAATTCTATATTTACAAAGTTATTGGCAAAAATTAAAATATGTCAATATGTCCGAAACCCCCGACTATAATTTTCTAACTTTTTAGATTATTGCTATTTAACATGCCTCCAACGACATATCAAAAAATAACAAACTCTAATGTTATTAAAGCCTATTTTTCTCCCACTACAGGTCTATACGTCAATAAACTTATCAATAGACTAAACAATTAGTAGGGTGACAATTAATTTCAATTAAAAGTTAGTTTCAAAATACATTCTTTACATAAAAAAATAAGTTTTGTTTCATGTAACTGCGACTTAAACATGATCGCCATTAATAACTGAATTAGAAAAATTGGTTCCTGATTACCAAAAAAAAAAACACTGTGTACAAGGAATATCGTTTGATGATTCACTTCATCCAGTGTTGTCACATCTACCAACTTTTTGGTAGATCTACCTAATTTGCCTCCTGTCTACCTATCTACCACCCTCGGCCACAAAGCTACCTAATTTTGATATTTTTCCAAAATGTAAACATTTTTCCATGCGTGTAGTGTAACGAAAAGTTACTGGCTATCGAATTTAGCCTGTCTTGTAATTTCAGCAATTAAAACGGAGCGTGTTACGTTAATTGTATCTATGTTTGAGGTGACATAAAAAAAATGACAAGCTATCTGTGAGTGACAGCTGACACTGACAGATAGCAAAGTATTTTGCGGCATTTCAAGTATGTTTTGTGTTAATTTTGAACATTTTATACGCATTTTTAATCATTAAAAACAGGGTGGTAGATCTACCTAATTTTCATTTCAAATTCTACCAATTTCTACTAATTTTTGGATCCTGTTCTACCAATTTGACAAAATTAGATGTGACAACACTGACTTCATCTGTGTCCCTATTCTGATGGTAATTTTCCTTTGACGTGTGATGGTATTGTTTTAAACTCGGCCGCCATTCTTTTTTTAAATAAGAGCTCTCAAAACGTTGACAATGCGGAAACACGTCACAAGCAACAAGGTTTTACCGGGTAGAACGTGGCTGTACTCCAATATTATAAACACTACATTGTGATAAGAGTATTAGTCATGTTGAGATTTAGACAATAAGTAAAGGCAAGTGCACAATGGACAGCTCCCATGAAAGGCTATTCACACGCCGCCGCTAAGTAGTTCTATAACATTTCTAAGTACGATCCCGTTAATTTAATGCAAAAGATAAAACTAATATTAAAAGCACAAGGTATGTCATTCGTGTTTAAAAAAAATGTCCTGTGTTTTAAATGCAATCGCGATGTTATAATTAACAATTTAGTCTACTAAATTAACCTATTCTATCTTTGTCCTTGTAGAGCTTTAGTCTCTCATAGCATTCTGAGAAAGTATGCTTAACCCCTCATGTGCTTGGTAGCAGATCTGGTCCATATCATCATCAAAGCGTCCACTGCTGGACCAAGGCCTTCCCCAAAGTTTTCCACAACGATCGGTCCACTGCTCTGGTCTGCTCCATATACGCTAATATATATTGTTATGTCTACCGCATACAAAAGGTCAATTATCCTAACAGCTACTACACTTACCAGAATCACAAATGCGAAAGTGACTCTGTTTGTTTGTTAGCTTTCACAGCTAAACCACCGAACCAATTTTAATGAGTATGAAGATGGACTTAGGGTACATTTATCTCGGAAATTTTGTCGGTTTCCGAGATAAATGTACCGAAATTTAAATATTTATTCACTAAATTGGCTACATGTGGGCTCTTTTACATGTCTTGGTAAGATTAAGTCTCCTAGCGCTTTCCGCATGACTATCATTGCGGAGTAGAAGCGCCGCAAGACGGGCTGAGTCGCGGGTTATAGCTAGTTTTAAACAAACAAGCCTAACCCTACCTTTACACATTTGCAAAATGCCACTAGTGAGAGCAACCCCCCCCCCCCCGACTCCTCGTACAAAACGGAATAATCCATCGAATTATAATATTTGTTTTGAAGCATCCTCGAAAACGGCTGGTAAGGGATCCGGGAATCGAACTGCAAATAATTCTATGTAAATAACCCAAAAATCATACGGAGTAATGCTTGAGCTAAAAATAACCCACTCTTCAAAGGAAAATATTTTCAGGCGTCCGGTTTCTTTCCGAATTTTTAGAACGCGCAATAATAGTGATAAATTCAAAATACATACCAAATTTCGAAGAAAATATTTGTGGAAGTGTGTGTTGATTCCCGGAAAATCAATCAGTTCCCGAGCAAATAATGATAAAATAAAGTTTAAAGTGGCAAATAAAGTATACGGGGTCGTCGCAGATACATATTACAAGATGTAGTGCCCCACAGGCGATGTAGGTATGTATGATGATGTACGTTATGAAGACTTGTTTGCTGCGTAGTAGTTATAAGGTAAATTAAACAATGTCGAAGCTCGCGCCATGTTGGAGCACGCCGCGATCCCCTAATCCACATTCCTAATTAAATAATTTACATTTATATTACGCTGGTTGAACCGCGGGGACAAATTAATGAAACAATAAATAAATAACGCACTTTTAATTTAACATCAAAAATTACCCTTCGCTTTGAACCTTTTAGTAATTAACGAAAGCGAAAAATTAATCCGTTCGAACCCCCCGAAAGAAGTCAAAGAAGCGACCGCGTTGGTTTTTACGCGTTCTATTAAATTTTCCATGAACGTTCCGTCGGAGAGACGGACATTTACTGTCAATTTTGATTTCGCAGAGTCAAAATTCGTTCGAAATTGTGAACACGTAGCTTCGACTCGAAAAATGGATGTCAATTTTTCTGCAACTGCAATCTCTTTTGGGAAGTTAGCTACGATTTTTTCACTATGTGTGCTTATTAGACCTTGTGCAAAGTCCTAATTATAAAAGTAAGTAGGTATTAAGTTGGCTTTGGCAGCCGTTTGCAATTCATCTGACCCAAGTTCTCAGGATCAGCAACTCCTATGGGTCCCAGCGCTTACTTACCACCTGAGGTGTTTGTTTGCAGCTTACCTAGAAAAAAATAAAACATGTTTATTGATTTTATATCAAAAGTTTATCCATTCGATTCCGAAACCGAGAAAACATCAGTTGTGGATATTTGAGGAACAAAAACACTAATCACCCTGGTAGCTCGTTTATTATGCACCCATATTAGTGGGAAATAGCTAATTTAGGATGCAATTCCGACGATCCATCGATCAAGGATTATTCTAAGCCAGCTGGCTGATCACTGCACCCGACCAATCAATCCTGCCCTGCTTAGCAAAAGGACACATATGTGCCGGAATACGTAAAGACAAATCGACTCTTTTGGCAAAGGGAAAAGACCTATTTTTGCCTGTGACATTGTTAAGTTTTTGTTTCAGTAAGGTAAAAATGAAGTCTGCCATTGAGGATAGCACACCAGAACTACATACATTAAATACATATATTAAATCACGCCTGTTTCCCAGAGGGGTGCAGAGACCACTTCTTTCCATTTGCTACGATCTTGACAAATTTCTTATAATTTACTGGAAAAGGGCTGAATCTTAAGTACCCGAAACCGACGTGCGTGCATGACTCGATGTATGAATGTGGAAGAAGTGAAAAAAACCAGAACTGTGTGATGAAATGATTGGTTTGCCACGTGATTAAATTTATTAAGAGGCCATAGATACCTAACCATGATGACCACCTAACGATAGCGTTCGTGAACGATGGTAACTTGTCTAGCCCCGCTGTACAACTGTACAACACGGGGTTTCCCAGCGGCTAAGCCTTAGTTGATAACATATTTAATACAGTTTATTAGCCAAACAGAAATAAATAAATCATACGCTGGTAAACATATTAGCCTTATTGTACAAAATGTGGTTACAGAATTATCAACAAGTTTTTAGAGTTGTAGGTAATTCTGTAGCTCTGCCTACAACTGGGATTACAGGCGTGAAGGTTTGTATGTATGTCGGAATAAAAATTGAATTTCTTGATGCAGACACGCAATGCGATGTGGTTTGTCTCTCGTAAAATGTTGAAGGAAAAAGGGATTAATAAAATTAAAAACCTAAAGAGCCTGTTTCACAATCGACGAGTATTCTTTTTTTCCATTTAAAGTTGGCTCTATCCTTGTCTATTTTCAAGCGTAAGAAAGAGAAAGGGGTAAGTTTATCTGTCAAATAGTAAAGCATTTCTTGTCGATTGTGAAACAGGTGGTTATTCTAATATTTTATCAATCAACTGACATGCCTCTAAGTAAGTGTTTGGTAGTTGCGGGAAAGCCAATACAATAAGGATTTTTATCTACATCCATATCATAACTTCCCTATAATATGTTTAGAAACGATAAAAAATCATCTGCTACATACTAAAGTATTAGATGTCATTAAAGTATCGGTTATCGATGTAGTTGCATATTAATGTTCACTTTAAAGTATCGGTCTCTGAGCACAAGTTGCTTCCTTTCTATCTAGACAGTAAAGATAAAGACGGACTGAGCTACAAGCAAGAAAACACAACATGTGCTACCCGAGCAGGCCCCTATCCCACAAAACTTTACAAGCGTACAATTTGACAAATTTGTACGGATCTCCATACAAAAAGTTGACAAATTTGTTAAATTTTACGCTTGTAAAGTTTTGTGGTATAGGGGCCTGGTGTAAGGTACCTACGTACGCAAATGGAAGACTATGTAGTGATCACTACACGGTGACCCGAACAACACCAGTTCCGAACTCTGTAATGTTAATCTGTTTTCCTTAAAACAAAAATTACGTCCTTATTTTTTCCAATTTCGTGATCACCTAATCCAACCAATCCGAATTAAAACATTACACGAACGTTTACTTTGGTGAAACGCGAACGTTTAGACATACACTCAAAGTAGTATGTCCCTAACCATTTGTCATCAAATTTCAACCCTATTTTCTACCTTCCAAGGGTTGATTTTGTAACTCCACGTTAGAGTATTATTGGAGTTTGATATAGTAAACATGTGATGCTCTTTGAATATGTATGAAGCCTGATTGATTACATGATTATCAACGCCGTAATAAAATGTGATTTATGGCTTTCATTCAGGGTTTTAATTTGAACGACAACAGGGTATTATCGGGGACCTTGACCTCCCAGATTAAAACTTAACTTGACTTGAAGAGCACATTTTTAAGGCATTCATATTGACTTAATAAATACCCTGTATCTGTGTCAATTCCCGACAAGAATTCTTATTAAGAGTTTACGACAATAACCCAGAAGGTACGCAATATGCAATACTATACCGTGTTCATTCTTATTTACTTGTCTCATATAGTAAACAAATATCTAACCTCGAAATTAAGCCAAGAAAGGTTACAAAAGCTGTTTTATCGAAAATAAAGTAAACTGGGTATTCATTTTGGACTTCACTTAGCCAATGTATTCGGCTGTGATTGATTTATATAATTTAAAATTGCTGTTTTAGCCCGAAAAGGTTCATTTCTAACGAAAGTTGTTTACTATAGTAGACAATTAAGAATGAACACGGGGTAAGTCTGACACCTTTATCTCTATCGCTGGAAAAACATAGTTAAACTAAATCTAGATCAGTGAAGCTCATCAGTTAATTGTTTTTTGAATAAATCTTACGTTTTTGCGATGTTCATATAAAGTATAGCTTCGCTTCGGTTTATGTGAGTATGATATATAGCCTATAGGCCTATAGCCTTCCTCAATAAATGGGCTATCTAACAAATTAATTTAAATCAAACCAGTAGTTCCTGAGATTAACGCGTTCAAGCAAACAAACAAACTCTTCGGGCAAGAGCATGTCGAACCATGCTCAGTGTAGGGTTCCGAAGCCGTTACGACAAACTCAAAAAACTATGTCGAAAAACTACAATATGTATGAACAAAAATTTTCTATTTGAAGTTATTTTCATGATTTTAAAAAGTATAAACACTTTACTCGCCTGCATCTCAGGAACATTAAGTCTATTAGTCGTGATTTTATTTTACCAGTTTGTTGGCGTGACTAATATGTATATTAATGCCAAATTACAGCTTTCTAGCTCTAAGGGTCTCTGAGCTAGGCTGCGGACGGACGGACGGACATGGCGAAACTATAAGGGTTCGCAGTTTACTACAGAACCCTAAAAACGTACCTACTAATACATATTTCCCCACATAAAAATGTATTGCAACTCGTACACAATACCCCACACTTAAAGCACACGTAAAGTTTTTATGCGAGAATCGAACTTGGCTACCGGGAACATCGGTGAATCGTAAAATTTTAAGGGTTCACCTCAAGAGGCTCTTTCCAATCCTTATTTATACCAAAAAATATTCCTACACACAAGAACATCTACAAAGAAATCATTTTCAACCTTCTGCTAAAGCTTATAAAGGTTCGGTAGACAACTTTGTTGCTGATGGTATTAAATGTTTGCCAACGATTTTTGTTTGGTATGCGTAATAACTCCAAAACAAATTTTGCGGAGGAATATGGAACAGGTAGACTCCAATAGGTTGTCGGCATTCAAACAAAATCAAATATTGATTCATCTTTACCGAGGAGATAATATTATTCACGCTGCCAGCTTAAGAGGTCATGTATATATTCAAAAGACCAAATAAATAGATCTGAATTGAAAATCCCAAGTTGTATACATGACCTGACATGATGATAAAAATTGATTTTTATAATTGAAATCCTAAACAGTATTTGTAATTGGTCCTCACACTGTACAATGGTATTTAATAAGAACAACTAGCTTTAGTAAGTTTTGACGACGCGCTGGCCTAGTAGGTAGTGACCCTGCCTACAAAGCTAGCGGTCCTGGGTTCAAATCCCGGTAAGGGCAGATATTTGTGTGATGAGTGCGGATATTTGTTCCTGAGTCATGGATGTTTTCTATATGTATATATTTAAGTATATATTTCTCCATATAAATATTTATATCGGTGTCTAGTACCCCTAATACAAGCCTTGAGCTTAGTTTGGGACTAGGTCAATTGATGTGACATTGTCCCCTGATATTTATTTATTTATTTTATTCATTTATAATTGAAACTATCCATTCAAAAATGTCCTTCATAAATGTCACTAGGCAGGAATCGGAAATTTCTTAAAAATGCTTTCGCCGATCGAGGATAATATATTGTTTATTCTACAGTATTCTTCATATGATTTTATAATATAAGCTTAATCTGATGTAACCTCAGGTATATTTGAAAAATATCACAAGTTGTCGGACTGCTGAAAAAGTCTCCGTTTGAGCACGAAGGGAAGCAACCCCAGATTGACAAAAGTTTAAGTTAGTTTTCATGGCTTGTATTCTACGACGGTAAACAATATTGCTTTTGACCTTTTATTGAAATATTTTTCCCGTGTGGTTGCCGGGGTAGAATAGTGCCACTCCATGTCTTGCCGTGGGTGACAGTAAGAGGCGACTAAGGGAATACAGACTTGTAGTACTGTTAGGCGATGGGCTTGCACCCTGTCTCTAATACACTGGTCAACATCTTAGCCTAATTGTGCAAAATGTGGTTACAGAATTATCAACTTTTTTTTAGAGTTCTTGGTAGTTCAGTAGCTCTGCCTACTCCACTCTGGAAATGAAGGTATGAATTTATGTTTGGTATTATTATTAACCCGGTCGCCATTTTTGTCAAGTAAATGAGAGGTATCATAAATTGGAAAATACGATACCATGTCAAAAGCAATATGGTTTTACCGAGTAGAATTCTGTGGTGAGGGCCGCTGAAGATCAATAGGACAAGAATAGTGGAAGAGTTTCCGAGGTGTCCTCACGACGCCATTATCACGAGATTAAGGGCGCGTGTATACTTACGGAAAGGTAACGGGGTCATGTTGTAATGGAGTTCTTTACAAAATTACCGTTAGTTCTACTTGCCAGTGTATATGTATAATAGCTGAGATCCATATTTTTATACCTGACTTTATTAGGGGGGAAAAGGACAGAGTTATATAACTGCTATTGCTCTGTATTTTACGCTCCCAGAAAATACTTTAATGTTAACTTGAAAAAAATATCGTCATTATTTTCTAAACTGTTTGTTGTTGAGTTTGGTTTTGATTTTAACCATTGGAGTGTGTTCTGCATCCAAGCTTATTATATAAAGACCAAGTAACTTTATCAGTAGGTAGTCAAGTATCTTTATCAGTCATTGCTGAATCGCGGAACTGAATTTATTTAAATTTAATTACTACATAGTGTCGAAAGGCTATATAGGCAGGTACGTATATGGTCTTTCTTAAGGTTCAAACCATTTTGAGATTTATAATATTGTGGTGTGAACTACCTTTCAAAAGTTTTATAGTTTCAGAGAAAACAATAAAAGCATGGCAAGTCAACCTTAACAATTCATTCCAAATCGTAGATGGAATTTTAACCCAAAAATAAATTAAAATGGTTTTTCACAGTAAATTAAACTACCCCAGTTACTCAAATTACAAAAGGGTTGTCCCGCCGGTGACGGTTAAGTTCCTCCCCTAAACCCTGGATCAGAGGCTTATCCCCTGGCCTCGCATATTAAAAAATCGCCTGAAAACAAAGGCGGTATGAAACCATAATTTCTGGGTAAGACTGGTTGATACTCGTAGCCATCGCTTAAGCGTTTTAACTGGTGGGTTTTTAACACTGTTTGAGCAATTACTCTTTTGACAAAGGTATGTTGTAATCAGAAATAACTAAATAAATTTAAAGTTATAGTTATGTACTTTGCTTAATGCTACGTATTTTATACTGTTTAGATAATTATGTTGGAGATCAAAAATACATGGTATATCTATACTTCTATACTAATATTATAAAGCTTAAGAGTTTGTTTGTTTGTTTGTTTGCTTGAACGCGCTAATCTCAGGAGCTAGAGGTCCGATTTGAAAAAATCCTTCAGTGTTAGATAGCCCATTTATCGAGAAAGTCTATATACTATATATCATACTCACATAAACCGAAGCGAAGCGAGGGCGGGTCGCTAGTATTATCATAAATACAGATTTTGCCACCACATTAATTAAAATCAATTGCATAAGACATCCTACTTTTATCACAAACACACAATCATAAATTAACTATTTTTAAAATGAACCTTATTTTGGATTCAGACGAATAGAAAAATACTTCATCTGACACGGATAATAAATCCAATAAAGAACAGACAACAAACGCTTCTGCACTACAAATATGCAAATAACGTTTAATCAGAATTGCATACAATGCATATTGCATATTCCAGGAATGAACCAAATACCGTGAAACCAAACAAAACACAACTAACGACAACTACACAAGCAACTTCCAAATTGGCCGAAACTGCAGCTCCCGGTGTTCTTAAATTTCTCATACGTTGCATTCGAATCTGTACCTTATTGCAATGCAATGAAGACGTGAAGCAACTAATATTTAAGAAATTTAAGTTTGTGTAAGGATGGAGTAAAGTTGGTACGTACTTGTCAAGTTTTTATTTATTTCTAGAACGAGATCGTCGTTGAGTTAATAAAAGTTTTAACGACTCTAAAGGACAGTAAAATGAATTTTTTTAATGCATCTCAACCCATTGCACCCAATAAAGCATTTTAACGACGAGCATCTCACTCAAATAGTAAAAATTTTCTATGACAAAATTCTCAACATCTCAATGTTCTCAAGCGTTATCGAGAATGTTCTTAGCACTTTCTAGAGAAGATTTCCAATGACTGCGGGATTCTGCATTTAATGAAACAAACACCCAGGCTGGACTAAGGAGTTAAGTAATGTACGTTAGTTATTGAACTAACCCCCAAGGCAACCCCTGCAGCATATTGCTTATGGAATATGCCCCCAGACTACTCTCTGCTATTCCAGCCACTAGCTAGCAGGCAATTTATTTTGGCCAATTTTTTTTTTATTTTTTTTTTATGGCTTAGTGATGGCAAACGAGCACACAGGCCACCTGATGGTAAGTGGAAACTGTGACCCATAGACATTCGCATTCACAAGACTGCAGAGCAATCCTAAGACTGCAAATGCGTTGCCAACCCTGAGGACTAAGATGGAATGCCTCTATGCTAGTCATTAATTATTATTGCTAGTTATTTGAGGCTAAGATATAAATTCACGAATCTGACAATTGCAGGTGATAAATAACCATTCGATATACATTGCGTAGCTTTAATAGAGCCCAGGGGCCCAAATATGGCTGCGTTTAACGCGTGACAAAGTTTTGATAAGGCATCCGTCACCTTCTGACACGTAAATAAGTACGAGAGTGACGGATGCTTTATCCACGTTTGATAGGCGATTTAGACGCAGCCATACTAAAGTCGAGTCCAGAATTAGGCGAACTAACTTGACAGTGACGAAAATGTAAGAAGAAAAAAATATTGATATGTTTATGTCGACACAAATATGTCGATATAACCTTGTGCCTTCTATAAATCTGATTCTATTTATATTTTATCAAGTAATTGTCATCGAAACTTTCAAACTCATACATACTTGCCAAATAGGGACGAACTACTGAATCTGAAGGATGTACGGTTTAAAGCGGATATTTATTATACTTCCTCCTCAAAACAGGAATAAAATACAACAATAATGCTGTTATTACAACAGGCCATTGTGATCCTTTTAGGTGGCTTCTATCGGGCTATTGCGGTAGAATTTCATGTACCATACACATAGCATTCATCCCTTTCTTTCTGGCAAATATGAAAGTGCGATAGAGAAAAACGCTATATATCGTCGATGATAATTCCAAATCCGTTATGAGTTCGATTAGCTATCGATATTAACAGCACTAGCCAAACTGGAGCAACATCCCAACTAACAATTTAACGTCGTTCAAAAGTTTAGCAAACGTTATCTTAATACCTTTGATCGTAATAGCTAAGTCATACTAATGTTTTAATAACGTTTACTAAACGCGAAAATGGCCCCAGTTATACGACCTACTTTGTCGTATAATGGTCATACAGAAGTCACAAGCAGTCTTCGTTAACGTCATTCAAAAGTCATATAAACGTTATGGAATTACCACTTTTGTTGTATTGTGGTCGTACAGGTGTTTTTGAATGACTAAAACGTTTTATTTGAGTCAAGGAACACAACACCTGTAAGACTTCTTATTCATTTTTCTTGTCAGTGGCACTTTGTGATTGTGTTTCGAGATTTGAGTGCAAAATAAATAGTTACAAGGAAATAAAAGGGGAATGTTATTTAACTTTCATATTTTACTAACTTTATCTGTCTCTTATGCCGTTTAGTTCGACTGGGAATTGAAGTTTTATGATAATTTACCTATGTAAATACTATTCAGATTTTCATGCCCCCTCGTAATTTTGTGTTTAAATCATTATATTTTTATCAATAAAAATATGTTTGTATTTAAAAATGTAGGAAATTGTTGCTTTTGTCGTACACTTATCTCTTTACGACGTTGTAAAAACATAAAGTCATATTAAGGTTATTTTAAAACCATGCAATACGCCATGACAGCTAGCTATTAGGGTAGGTAGGGTTTTTTGATAACAGGAAATCCCTATTAACTTTCCTTTTGAAAGTTCCACTACGTTTTAGTTTTCTCCACGTATTTTTTGCTTCCATTTTTCGTAGTTTCTATACAGCGTTCCGTAAAATAATGGCGGCCTAGACGTTTTAAAGTCAAAACCTGACTAAAGTGCGACTACAGGTTAGATTAAAGTCAGGAAATGACATTAAACGGCCATCATGCAAATAAACGTTATATTTAAGTTTTAAATAAACAACTAAGTCATTTAAGAGTCGCTTATTAACCGCAGAAAAACAAGATAGTGGTTGTTTTATAAACGTCAATGTAAAAACGTCTATACAATGCTACGTTATATAAATGTCATATAAAGGTTTTTCAAACACCTAATTTGGTCAGTTCAAATCGTTTAATGGACTATAACGTTAGTATGACAATTGCGTTGTCGTACAAACGTTTAAGCTAAGACTGTAATAAAACGTCGTATAGTTTAGTCTTACCGACGTTGCTAAGACCAGTGTATTATGACATATTCGTCGCACGACTAATAGGTTTAATTAAAGACGTCTATAGGACCTAGTAGTCATCTCATTACCATTATAAGACTGCTATCCAACTTTATGTCGTACAAGTCAAGACTTATGCGACGTTTTTGTTTGTTGGGATTAGTGTATAATGAACTGTCAAGTTAGTTCGCCCAATTCTGGATTCGACTTTAGGCTCGCCGTGAATAAAAAACACGTTAGCTATGCAATGTATATCGAATTGTTAGCGTTTCTTTTTTAAGGGTATTAAATAGTGGCCTTGATTTTTGGTTTTATTTTATAAATACTGTAATCGACTTTAAGACTAATAAGAATTACATTTACACCAATAGAATATTCCCTAATGACTGTTTGCAAACCCTTTCAGCTAACATTTCTCCTGACAAATCTATACAATTGTTTCTCACCAAATTAACAAGCCTAAAACATGACATATTCGCTATGAAAGTAACCAAAACGACAAAAAGATATCGCGACCACTTTTTTGTTAATTAGGAGCGGAGATGTGAAAATTCTGGGAACAAATGATTAAAATCCACGAAGCAGAATGCCAACGGGTAATTTTGCAGACTCTTCCTGGAAAATGTATCGTCTTATGTCGCTGCCGGAACACTGGCGCCATGATAAGTGGTTAAATGAATTACACAATTCTAAAGAAACAATACTTTTATAAGATAAAGCTGTGATTACACGTGCGGCTCCTATTTATAAAACATGTACACATGACCATGGTCGCTCTAATCTCGTAGCAAGAATCTTCCTTCACTCTCGCTCTTACATTATTAGTCCGATTGTGACAGATGTTTTATCCAGTAGTGCACCTGACGTTGTTGCATAGTTTCGTGCCATTGGAAGAAAGGCGTGAAGGTATGTACGTACTCGTATGCATATAGAAAGTAAAGTCTACCGTATATTTAACAAATCCTATGGTTTGTATTGGTAAAACCTTTTAAGGTTGCGGTGGCAAATATCTATAGACCTGGCAGCCCATATACAATCAGGAGGCCTAAGTCCTGTCTATTCCAAGCCATAAAAAAACATTAGCCTATTTCATCAGAATCAGTTGCGATTGACATCTATTGGTAATACTTTCACGTATGCAATTCCAAAATATGGTTCCCGTCTTTCTCCACTTGGATAAACTTGGCGCAACAAGTGTATAGCGAGCACCCAGCCGAGCAGCGATGGCCGCCATTTGTACCGGTCGCAATATAGCCCGTGTAATAACATCTGCCGGCGTGGCGTGGCCGGCGTGGCTTGGAATTGTTCACGACATTGTGACGTTACCTTTACAATAATTTATTCTATTTTAGTTGTAAGGTTTAAACTAGAGACATTGGTGAAAAGTATAATATTAAAGGTAATAGAGATTAAACTTAGCAATAGTAGTTTTACATACATACATAAACTCACGCCTTTCCCAGAGTGGGGTTGGCAGAGCTAAATAATTAGTAACCATATTTTGCACAATTACCCCCTTACTTATAAACGTGGAATAAGCTTGGAATAGTTTATGCTATGATTTGTCACTTTCTGTCAGATGCAAATGTCACAATTATAGATAAGGACAAAGCATGGCATAAACTATTCCAAGCTTATTCCACGTTTATAAGTACGGGGGTTAGGCTAAGATGTAAGTGACAGGTTGCAAGCCCGTCGCCTAACAGTGCTACAAGCCTTTATTCCCTTAGTCGCCTCTTATGACATCCAAGGGAAGACATGGAGTGGCACTATTCTAACCTGGCAACCACACTTAGGGGCAATAGTAGTTTAGTAGTAATGTTATGCAAGAGATAGGTCATACAAATAGTTAGGACTGTAGGGCCGACAGAAAGACTGATAAATATTGTATAGTATCGTAGTCGTCTTTTAGATATGAAGCTAAAAATGTTATAAAATTGGCTTACACAATAACACCTAAGTATATTTCTGCGGAAAACCTGAGGAGTCTTCTCCACGAAGGTTTAACAAATTGTTTATTCCTCACGAAGTTTCTCTTTAACAAACTCCTTGTAAATTAGGAACAAATTCTATTTCACACTTACATAAGTTACTCGTACTCAGTTTCAAGCCGGATTTGAATCCACAATTCTCTGCTTGAGAGCCGTGTCTTGAAACCACTAGGCTACCATTAAACCTTCTAGCGTTACATTATAAAATAACTCGGAATGCTTTTAAGTGCACATCAGGTTATTTGTACACTGGGAGATCATAAAACAGTTCTTAAGTTAGTGTAAAATTGCACCTTAGTTAAGTGCAAGCGAGAGAGTGATTATAAACAAGCTTCTCGGAACACCGTTTTTAATAAACTGATGTTGGCTGAGATACTCATCTCAAGACATACAAATATATCTTGAGATCGGCCTCTCAGCCGAGATCAGCTATTACCACAGCCCTTAAGATCTCGCGAAGCGTATTATGCTTACAATCAACCCTCCCATTGCGACCCCCACACAGGACAAAGATTCATATATTTGCATGTGAACTTCGTGACCACTATATGGTGACATCCAAGCCCTGAAGACCTCCTTTGGAGCCATAGCTCAAACTATCTGGTCACACGTGGACAATAGCAATAGGGTGACACGTGATTATACTTCAGATGGGATCGAGCGTGTATGCTAACCATAAAAAAGGACGTATGTAGGATAGAGCTCTTGTCGTAAACACCCCCTTGTTAGAAGGAAAACAAGTTCAATTTTGTTTGACATTTTAATCACAAAAGAGCCTATTTTCCAAGTAAGGCAGCATTGGTCATTCAGTGCCAGACCTCCGATTTGAATACAGAATTGACGCCACGTCGAGTACCTTTGA
This sequence comes from Acleris laterana, assembly GCA_963966035.1. Lineage (NCBI taxonomy): Eukaryota > Metazoa > Arthropoda > Insecta > Lepidoptera > Tortricidae > Acleris > Acleris laterana. Next base: position 451,805 of record OZ014450.1, read on the forward strand.
ATGGTTTAATACGGGGTATTGAGGTTTTTGCATGAGTTTTTCATTTTCACAGGTTCTTCAACTTTATGCCTAAAATGTGCTTCGACTGAAAAATATATTCTTAAAATAAACATATATACATACATACATAAACTCACGCCTTTATTCCCAGAGTGGGGTAGGTAGAGCTAAAGAATTTCCAACAACCTGTTGACAATTATGTAACCACATTTTGCACACTTAGGCTAAGTTTACCAGTGTATTAATGACAGGTTGCAAGCCCATCGCCTAACAGTACTAAACGCCTTTATTCCCTTAGTTGGTTTTTACGACATCTACGGGAAGACACGGAGCGGCACTATTCTAACCTGCGTCGCTATTGCCTAACGCACTCGCAATCTCAATTGGCTTCAAAGCGGAACAATTGTTTTTAATTTGTATGCGTTTGTGAAGATGTAAAAGGGGATAAAAATCCAAAAGTGTATGCTAAAATGGAATGGTCATTTAGAGTCGCTCAATCCTTTTGGGAGCTTCGATGCCACAGACTTATACACCGAAATATATTTTTTTTCATGTGAAAATGGAGCCTGACTGGCTCCATTTTCTCATGGTAAATGATCAATGTTATCATCGCGACCCAAGAACCATGCATGCAATCATGCATCCGTGTATCCGCAACATGCATGGATACACGGATACAAAAACTAACATCCCCCTGTCTGCTGCAGCACTGGAGGTAAAATAGGGCGTATATGTTTTTAATAACTATCTTAAGTATAATCTTAATGTAAATCTATAAAAACAAATCTGTCTACGTCTTATAGGTGCAATCTCATTCCTTCATTTTAATAACATACAGACAGCAATCCAGTCACATCCGGTGCTGGGAATGACGTTCCACGGAAATGAGACAGCCAACAACTCCAAGTACTTATTACCGTTGACATCTTATACGGTTATTGTCTATAAATTATGACATCGTCTAAAGAATTAAGTCTTTATCGTGCGAGTATAATGAGCAGTCTTTGATTTACCTTTTCTCATTATTAGCACGGAAATGAGGCCGTCATTACCACCGACTATGATTACAGAGTATTATAGCCTGCGAAATTATGATATCATGCCCGGTGGACGGATTTAAGTATCTATGTAAACACTTTATTATACAAAATAGAGAATTTTAAATACATTATTTTCAGAATAGGAATGTAGAAAAGTGAACTTGTCTCTTTGAAGGATTTCTTCCAGCTAACCTTTGGGTGAAGAAGGAAAAAAAGCATATCGAAATGTGCCAGAGGCACAGCGAAGTTATTGCCTTTCAATGAATACTCTTTTTAAGCCGCGTTTAAAGAACATGTCGTAGTACTGAGGAAACACCGTGGAGGGAAGCTCATTCCATAGGTTTAAGGTACGAGGAAGAAAGGATCGTTGAAAACGAACTGTAGTCGATTTTAATGGTTCCAGATAGTATGGATGAACTTTACTCCTGTGACGAGGGCTCCTATAACAGAATAAAACTGCAGGAACTAAGCTAAACAATTCCTCAGAGTGCTCACCGTGATAGAGAGAGCCTATAGAATACGAATACGCCTAAACTATAGTAAACTGGCATCGAAGTTGGTTTAGTTATTTCTCCGATTACTGCGAACCTAGATACATATAAACAGACAAGGCTGAAAACTTTAATTCTTAAACCGGTCATGATGCATTGCTCGAGCTAGGCATGCATTTCCCGAGTTATTCATTCATATGTTTTTCTAACTGCTGTTAGTTTTATTATTATAAATACAATACACGTTTGTCCTCGCTATGCTTTGATTTATTGTTTAACCGTTCTCATCGCCATGAACCTTATTGTAATAACATCGGACACGTGATTGCCGTGCCTCGGTAACTAGCACGATGTTCAGACCTTGCCGTGGTCGGTAATGACACAAAATACTGGTAATGACAACCACTTCCGGCGCTGTAATGTGACAATGCTCACTTCCGCCGCAAATTGTGCTGCAAAAATTGCATACATTATTGAAAATATCACTGAAAGTTATTAGAGTTCCGTATCCAAGGGATGCCAATGGGTTCATATTATTATCACACCCAGATTAGAACACGATTCGAAAGTACCGTTAGCACAACAGTACTTGTAATTAAAAAATATGTATAATCATAAGTCAATCTATGCTATCTTCATACTTTAAGTGCAGACGCTTATATATAATTGATTTACAAAGTATGCTTTACCATAGAAATTCAATACAAAATTGAACTCTATTCTTGGTAAATGTTTTGTCATTTGTATTCTAAAAACCGCTTAACTTTATTTAAGTAATATAATTAGTTTTTTTTCCCAAGCCTTAGAACTTCTTCGTACTGAAATAAAAATAATTATTTATCTGAAACATTACCACTGATAATGTAATTTTATGTATTTCAATTCTAATCGCGATTTGATAAAAATAAGGCTCCACTGTCCGTCCGTCTGTCACATCACAGGCCTGTATCTTTTAAACCATTATAGCTAGACACTTCAAAATTTTCTAGTCTATGTAGATATTACAATAACAGTTACAAGTTGTAACTTACAACAATAACTGATAAAAATAAAACGAAGTTAATAATTTAAAGAACAACAGAAACGTGTTTTTTTTCGGCGTTTGAACTTTAGCCATTTTTACTCAAAATGGCAGACCTCGTAATAAATACCGAGATATTAAAACTGTCACAACTGTCACAAAGGTATTTGGATGAAAATAGAAAATAATATAGCGCGTGTCACGACTTAAATTCTCTTCAGCTGGGCTTTATCTGTCACTACATCGGAGTACAGACGTCAGAATGTGATTAAGGTTCAAATTTTAAATGTCATTCAGGTGACCTGAAAACTTGACTTGAACGCTATCGTCTGGTTTAGAGGGTCACAAGCTCGCAGGTATTGGTAGGTTCACTCTAAAAAGAGCTGTTAAGTACCCTCTCATCTCTGATTGCATTACGTTTGGTTGGTAAAGTCTACCTTAGTAGTTTATGATAATACTTTATCTGGTACAGTCAAGGGAATTGTTTCCTAGACAACTTTGGACTATTTCTAGTGACATAAACAATCAAAACGTAAGAGACTTCTTGGATTAAGGGGTGAGTAGGGACACAACCATATGAAGCATATGTTACTAATTATAAGACTGAAATTATTTCCAATAGACGTAACGCTATTGACCATTTAATATTTGGTCTCATTTGTATCAAGTTATGACTTATTTTAGGTTGTTTCCCTACTCACCCCGTTTTACGGTATTTTGTCAATTATTATTTAAAATGTAGGCTAATTTGGTTGCAATCCTTTTTATAAGTGTATTTAAATAGAATTTGTTGAGTCGAGTCTTGGTATGTAAATTTTGAACCTCCTATTCCCGTTATTGGAAATGTAATTTGTATAAAACTACTATAAAACGTTTTATAAACGTTAACGTGGTTAACCATCTTATCCTTATCTTTTATAGTCAAGTCTCCTTGAAATAATCCAGTTCGTCATGCTGTTCTAATTTGATATGTGTTAAGGATGTTATAAGAGGTATGTTTGTGTGTGTGTGTCGCCCCGTATCCTTTAAACGGAACTTTGAACCGATTTAAGGCTCTTTTTTTTAATTCAACGTAGGTTTTCTAGCGGTGGTTCTTATCCAGCTTTCATTAAAGTCGGTTACGCTGTTTAAAATATCAGTTCTGAAATAAGGGGTCACCATTATATCGGAGGTTTTTAACCATCTACTTGTTACAATCTTTTTTTGCTGAAATATCTAAATTATTATGCATACTTGCAACGAATACAACATAATGTTCTCCGCCACTACTAGTCGCTGAGTGCCAACAGTATTCTCACAAGCCCTGTTAGTGGGCTCGGTGAGGCCTTTTTCGGCGAGTGCCGTATATGGCGGGGTCGGGCGCCGTCCGCAACTACGGACGGGTGGCTGGGGTGGGCGTAGCGCCCGATCTGGTCCTATGGGGTCATCTGTGTCGTCCGACGGTGCGGTCTAGCCCTGCCGGGTGCCCGCGATGACTGGCTCGACCGCACCGGCAGCAGGGCCGGACCTAGCGGGTGGACCAGCCAGTATCATTTCCGCCTCGACCAGTCCGCGGCGATTATCTCAGCGGACTGGTTTTAGCCGCGTATCATTATCGTTTATGCATGGATTTGCAAGTCATAGTATTTGTTGCCTCTTTTAATGCATGCAAAAGTAATGAAAAAAATGGAATCGAAATTTCCTTATCAATATTATATTAAAACATAGCGATGTTTTTATTTACTTAGAAAATGGAAATTGAATAACGTAATTTAAACAAAAAAAAACGTGTAGGGTTCCCTTAGACTGTTTTTTATGTATATGTATGTTACTCGATATCTTCGCCAATTTGTTTACTTGTTTACTTTGATTTAAGCGATTATTTTAAAATTAAAATGGTTCAAGTTTTAGAATGGTTTCGTGTTCCATTCTAATTTGTATAATTTGAAGTAAGTCTATTAATTTGTTAAATAAATACATAATTATGTTTATATTTATTTTAATGTCACTTTTAAATAATCTCTTACAGTATTTTAAAACTACTTTAAAAAACTTAGTGCCTGTTTTTTTTTACAATAGGGAATATTTTTTGTCATTGATCGCCGCTGTATCCATAATTTATCTGGTGCTAAATCCATGGGAAAATGCCTATTATGAGCTACAGCCCACATCGCGTCGCACCCGCGTCTTATAGAGCTAACGAGCAAGCGATATCGTAACGAGCTGACGCGGCAATAACAGCGATGACAAACCGGCCCGCACCCACACGTTGCTATAGAACTGGTGGAGACGCCTGGGATTTATTTGATGATTAGCTTTTGCTCGCAACTCCTTCCGTGTATATCGTTTATTGCTATTCCCTGGCATAAACAAACATACTATTATATAATATTAGTAATCATCAAGCGACGGCAAAAGAACGAAATTTTTGCTTATGTCACATGATCACTTGAGCAAGATGAAAGATTTGGTCGTTCTGCCTACAATTTATTTTACCTACAAATAAAAAAACTAGGTTATACAAATACTTCCCGTGAATTTGAACGATATAGATATTTAAACTATGGCAATTGATACAGAAATTTCAAAGTAAAGAAAACCGCAAAATTCCACTAAATGTCAAGCAAGCTAAACAAACATGCAAGAACTTAAAAATCGTCTTCATCCCATTTCTTATTAAAAAATCCTTATTAACCTTCCGATGACATCAAGCTACTGATCATCAACATCGGCTATAAACGCTAAGATGTCAGCATTTCCGGAATCGAACAGGAAGCCCATCAATTGGCAAGGTCTACTTATAAATGTTGCCTCTTCCTTACGATAACTAACCTAACCATAACTTAGATTTACAATGTAATTTATAACTACACGGTGCAGTTAAGACTTAAGAGGAACAGATGTAGTTAGTTAAGCAATTAATCATCTGTAGCAAAGTTCGTATTTAGTATTTATCTTGATTTCTCAGTGAATTTCTGGGTAGTGATTCTCTGAACAACGGTCGGACGGACGGACGAGTGAATGTCCAAGCGGCGAGTTTAAGTAGTCCCGTCAGTGCGAACAAAACATATGCATCAAAGTAATGGTTGCTCCTCAACTTTGTATTGCTTTTACTACCCCAGTATCTGGTTTCAAGTCAAGGTTTTCAGTCGCTGGTTATGAGATCTTGTCTTACCCGTCTCTTCCAGCGTTGCATCCAAGTGCAACATTAGACGCATCTGCAGCAGATTTATGTCGATGCAAGTGCAATGCAGCTGCTCCGCGGGCGTGCGTCGAATGTCGAGGATTTACATATGCTCAGCTCACGAGTTAATGGGAGGTGGGACAGGCGGGCAAATGATGATAATAAAGACAAGAGACCATCTTACAAAGGAACTAGTTCTAAACTAGGCTCTAAGTTTTAAATATAGGTAGTAGAGAACGATAAACATACCTACACTGCATGTTTATGCTATTACTTCGAAAACTGTACCCTTACCATGAGTTACAATTACCGTACTCGCTAGCGAGTTGAATGCTCTGTCCCTCGCACTCTATAATAATACTACGAGGTCTGCGAGGGACAGAGCATTCGACTCGCTAGCGAGTACGGTAATTGTAACTCATGGTAAGGGTAATGGTACACAAAATATAACTGTACCGAATTTCACATCAAATTGATAAGCTTGTGTAAAGAGTGCACAGACGAAAACCTTTGAATTTATTATAAAATAACTAAGTATAAGTAGAAGGGAACAATGTCAAACAAATTGACCATGTCCAAAACTAAGCGCCAGCCTTGTACTTTGGGTACTAGAAAACAATAAACATACATATTCAAATACATAGAAAGCATCCAAGACTGCACTACCGGGATTTGAACCCAGAACCGCTAGCTACGGCAGAGTCACTACTACGCTAACCTGTCGACATTATGTTGGTTTAATTAAGGCATAACTAAGATTAAAAACAGCGGTAGCCAGGACCGAATTATCCAAAAAAGGCCCTTGGGGTCCTGCATCACAAGACAAAAATGTATTTTATGGCCCCCAGAGTGGCATAGCCTACGGGCCCCGACATGGTTAATCTGGTCCTGGCGGTAGCTAAAAAAACCGGGCAAGAACATGGCGGACCATGCTCGGTGTAGGGTTCCGAAGCTGTAACGACAAACACAAAAAAACTATCTCAAAAAACAACATGGATGCACTAATTTTCTATTTAAAGATATTTTGTTCTGTCTTAGATGATTCTTAGTATAAACACTTTAGTCGCCTGTATCTGAGGAACTAATTAAGTCTACTTAATCGTGATAGTTTTCCTTTTAAATTCATTATATGCGCTTTCATTAAAGATATTTTTCAGAGCTTTTCAGCTGTAGGGACAACAAAAATTAACGCTTTAATTCAAGCCTATTATTTCATAATCGAAAAATTTATTTCACAAACCCTATATTTTATAAAGACCGATCCAACGATTCCTCACACTACGGGATAGACGATAAAAAAATATTTTTCACTTTGTTTACTTATATGTATATTCATACCAAATATCAGCTGTCTAGTAGTAGTAGTAGTCTCTGAGCTAGGCTGCGGACGGACGGACATGGCGAAACTATAAGGGTTCCTATTCCTAGTCTGACTGCGGAACCCTAAAAAATGAGTCCAAACCAGTATTCGGTCAGACAACAGTTAAAAATGTAAAATCCAAATAATAAAAGATTTAACCCGTGCAAAAACCACCGAACCGTCCCGTTAACACTAACTGGTTGTCACAGTTCGATGAACGTGCTTCGTCGCTGGAGACTAATCTGGCAACAATTAAAAAGTTTACGTTTTACGGTTTCAATTTGTTCTGTGTAAAGCTTCTGCGCTGAGGTCAGCTCTGGGACTGAAAAAAGTGAAAAACTGCAAATAATTGTTTGATCCAATCCGTCGTAGGATATCATATTCGCAAAACATGACATTCGCAAATCATCATAGTAGCAAAACATCACATTAGCAAAACTTAACTGTTATTAAGACATGAATGAGACAGTGTCGACGGAGCTCCGCTACTGCGGAGCTCCTATTTCTGTGTAGTTTGGCCCTCCGGGCCTGCTATAAATCTAACATAACCTAAACCTACCTACGATTTTATAACAAAACCCGACTATTTGTAAATATCATGTTTTGCGAATATCGTGTTTTGCTAGTATGATGTTATGCGTATATGATGTTTTGCTAGTATCGACGGCAGCAAAGAATAAACGGACAACTACACTTTTGTCAAATTTCACTTTTTGTCATAATTTAACTCAGAATGGTGTGTTTTATCATCCATAAAATTTTTAGCTCAAAATTCGCATTTATTAAGATTTTTTTAGCCGTATTGAAAGACAACTACCTCCTTATTTTGAAAAAGTTCAAAGCACAAACAGATATCTTAACTTGTCCGTGTACTCGTCGCAGGTGCGTCAAGTGGTCTAGTTGTAAACAAAGGTATCAGTCAGGTGTCACGTTGTAGTTGGGCTGGAGATGTTTTCGGTGTTATATTTCAAAACTTTGTGTAAAATCTGTTCTAATGAGACTATAAATCGTGCATGTTATGTGATACATCAACATGTATAATAGAAGAAATAGTTAATGCTCAATTTAGCGAAAAAAGGGCAACAAAGTGATGTGTCTACTAGTGGAGATCTCAAGAAATAATTAAAGAATACATTTGAAGTTCTAAATTACGTAGGTCAATCGTTTCGATAAATATACAAGAGGGTTTTTTGTTGGAGTTTATGTAGTATTTTAACAAATTCAGTAAAAATATTAGTAAAGTGGTTTTAGGTTACTCATCGACGCATAAACGGACAAATACCACTTGACTTTTATTACTTTACTTTAAAATCAGTTGTCTGTGTTTTATTTTGATTTAATATGTAGATTTTGCTTTTAAAAGGTAACAGTGAGTGTAATAAAGTAGATCCAATAATTAAAACTCGGCTTTATCTTTATAATGTTCCACAGAAACGGTAGACAATCGTATCTGATTAATTTATTTAATATATTTTGCCAGGATGCGCAGCGTCTACCGACACAAAATGAATACATTGAATTAGTTCCGTACACGGATAAAACTGGATTTTTCAGATAAACTGTTTGTGCCTATTCAAGCGGATTTCAATTATTTGGCGATGACACATTTAAAAAAAATATTGAAAATTTGCATACATCAAAGAATATCGGGTCCATTTTTTGCGAACAACCAAACGACTAAATTGTTAGGACTGGTTAACTACACACCAGTTCCTTCACTGTCACCATTATCATCCAGTATCGAACATTCACCTAGATCAATTACACCTGTTCCCTCTTAGTGCGAATCATTTACGTCCAGTTCAACTAATAAGCTTTCGTATAATCAAAATTCGGTTTCTTTGCGAGATTAAATTTATAATTCGACTGAAGAGCAGGCATCCATAATACCATCGGTATCTTCGCCAGTGGTATCGAGAAACCAATCAAATTTTGAATTAATTACAAGTGTCTCAACTTCTGCAGCCGAAGCTTCAAGTGAGTTCTCCTCGCCATCATCAGCAGCAGGTAGAAGGCGTACCAGATTTTTATAGATAGTTCTAAGAAGAAGAGAAAGTGTGACAAAAATTAGTGCTTAGACACGAAAAGAAAATTCTTAGGTTAATAATGGCAAACATCACTTATCACGTGGGGGAAAGTGCGACCAGAGAAAAAATTAAGTAAAGCCAACCTGTGAACATTGAAAATCTAAACGCCATTCAAAGTTTACTATACAAGATCGGAAACGCATTTTTGATTTATTTTGGGGCTCAATCGATCACGTGAAGCAGTGGCAAAATAATAATATACCAAACAGATCCAGTTACGGTTAAAAAGCTCAATGAATAAAAAGTTAAATGGAACCAAGGAAATTAGAGGGAAACCTGAAAAATCTAATATAATTTACTATAAATATGATTTAAATGAAGTTCAATCAATTTCAATTGATTGCACTGGGCGTGTAACAACTTAATGGCGTCAAAATAATTTGGAGGAAATAAAAAAAATATGTTCACAATGAGACTTTGTTAATTCCGTTAGCAAAGTACAATGACTAAGTGTTGCTGTGCGATCAAAATCTGATACCATCAAGGTACTACGATTTTTATAAGAATTTAAAGCACGTGGCACAGATGTTACAGCTTCCTATGACGATGCGTAGAACAAATCAGGGTTTAAGTACCTAGATGTGGTTATTTCTTTACTTACTTTGATTTATAGCAGTAAGTAATATAAAAATATATTTTGAAAACCAAACCTGTTTAATGCTGTTTCTTTTTACCGTTAAAAGAGAGGATTTTTCTTTAGGTCTTGCAATCTTAGCAAGTTATTTTGTATAAAATGATTTAGTTAGTACCTATTAAAAACTCACATCAAAGGAATATAAGTAAAAGAAAAAATACTATTATGTTGATCTCTACGATTTTATGGAAGGATATTTTTTGTTTCATGGTGATCTTGCCTAGCAAGGAACGTTTATTATTATTTTTGCAGAATGAAAGTGCTGGAAATTTCTCAGTAAATATGTCCCAGCTTATGATTAAAATCTCTTTTTTAAAGTATTAATAAAAAAAAAAACTAGAAATTTTAAGATAAGTTAATAATTAATAACGAATAATATTTCCTATCAATTTGGCCTTCAAAGCAAGCTTTGATACTGAGTTGATTTTTGATACTACAAACTGATTACGATTAAACTAATTGTTATACTTAACTTGAAAAATAATAATAAGGTGAGTTATGTTGTTTAGTTCATAAGAAAAAAAATAACATGCGAAAGGTTGTTTAAACTGATTCATTTTTAAAAAATATATATTATTTCAGTTGTCTTATTTAACGCATTTTCTCATTAAGTTGCAACGTAATGCGAGACAACTACAACAAAACGATAACTAGTGTCTTTTGGTACAAATAAAAGTAATGTATACTATTAGATTGAAAATTTAATGGCATTTTAAACACTTTTATTTAACAGAAAATGAAACAAATGGGTTTTAGCCATCCCAGGTATAAACAGACAAGTGGCAGTTATCTCACTTATTTATTTTTCTCGCCCGGCGTACACAAAGATATCTGCATTATTTCGGTAAAAAAACAAATTACCATCAATATACTATAGTCATTCGTTAGATACAGCTCTGATTAGGATTTGTTCCAAATTTCAGCTAATTTGGACTATTAAGACAGAAATTATCATGTTTTTATACAAAAACCGCTGTATCCTAAAGTTGTGATTTTGTAGATAACCGTTTACTCTTTGCTGCCGTCGGTATGATCTTTTGCGAATGTGATATTCTGTAGAGTAACTGCTTTAATCGGAATTGCGTACAAACGGGGACAATGTCAATGATAGAAATACTTATTAGAAATAATAAACGGTTTAGTTTCTATACTAATATTATAAAGCTGAAGACTTTGTTTGTTTGCTTGAACGCGCTAATCTCAGGAACTACTGTTTCGATTTGAAATATTCTTTCAGTGTTAGATAGCCCATTTATCGAGGAAGGCTATAGGCTTTATATATCATACTCACATAAACCGAAGCGAAGCGAGAGCGGGTCGCTAGTATTGGATAAACAGGAGTTCTACAAATAGAGAGTTTCAAATGAGTTTTATTAATCTGTCATTATTTTATATTTTATTATCATGATCCCTATTCCACTTTGCCTTAAACCAATCGGTATCATATTGCTAACGTTACGATGGTATTTATATAGTTGCTAGTAAGTACGATCGTATTGTAATACTCGTAAAAGCAATATTGTTTCTATAACAAAGGATAACGGCCCTTATTCCCTTAAAAAAAACGGAAATTATTCATACAACGAAAATTAACAATCATAATGTTCTCAAGGATCTATAAAAGGTATTTTTTTAATTGCGTAAAAAAGGCTTTATTTTAGTTACGTTCCACAAAACCTTTTTAAAAATGCTAAAAGGTATTATTGAATATTTAAAGGGCGTTATCAAGACATAAAAATATTAATTAGTAAATGCAACTATCACTGACATATTTTCCGAATCCGCTAGAATAATTAAAATGTTTTTTAAATAAGTTTCTGTCAAAAATTTCATTTCTGAGACAAGTTTTTACTGCTGACTGTACTTTTTTTTGCAAAGTCATCTACTTGACGATTCTAACAACCCCTAGCTCGACGGTTTTATGTGTAATTTAGGAGTTCCCATGGCCACCCTGAGTCCCCATCATCAGACCAGCTCGATGGTACTCTATATTATTTGTATTGTCATCAGAACTAAAGGCGTATGCAAATTTTCAGCTTCATCGGAAACCGGGAAGTGGGTCAAATTGAACTTGCAAGATTTGACCCTTACATACATACATAGATATATACAACGTGTTACAAAATACCCCGTAAAAAATATAATAAATCATCAAAGCCAAAAATATTGTCAACCCTAGTAAGCTGTCATGTCAGGGAACCGGAGTTAGCATAGATTATTTTAACAGAGTGGCCTACCTACCAATTTAATAATTTTGTCAACTTTAATGGTTTCAAAGCCTTATCCCGAGCGAGGTTGTGCATTGAACAAAGCGGAGCTCAGTTTGAGCCGTTCCTGTAAATTTGACGTTCATTACGAAAAAGTAAGTGTTAGTTTAGGTTTCTTCGTTAGGTTAGGTCTTTTAAAATCTTCCTAAACTCGACTTGTAATATCTATCTAATCGAATTCTGTACATTTTGTTAGTATGTCTCTTGATGGTTTCAAGAATTAGGTAAAAATTTTTTACTAAAAATGTACTTACATAAACATTCTGCGTAGTTTACTCTTTAATTTTACTGAAATAGGGTTTGCACATCAATAAAAACAATAATAGTTTTATTTATTTTGCCGGTAGGTCATACGGTGCTCGTACGGTTCTCAAATATTGTAAACGGACTTGTTATAAGGCACCATTTAACCCCCTTTCGGCTTTACGGGTATTTTTGTAACACCTTGTATACATACATACATTGCAAGTTAAATAAAAGCTTTTAAAAAATCAAGTCTTTTTCAATAAAATGATTCAAAGGCTCACAAATTCAAACTTTAATAAATAAATGGTACACCAAAATTATTGAACTATACGCATTGAATAAGGATCTGGCATAGGTGTCGACGGTGCAACGCGTACCGCCAAGTATGCCGTATCGAGAGTAACGCGAGTACGGCGCAAGGCACAGGCGGGAGCGGGTATTAACATGGTTAAAGCGTAGATGCTTCAATAAGGGTGTTCCGCATAGCACTGCGGTGTCCACGGTGCAGTGTGTAACGCTGAGTATGCCGTAACGAGTGCGATGGTTAAGCAGCGCAAGGCAAAAGCGGAGCGGGAGAAAAAAAAATACTTATTCTTTCGTTGGGTTCATATCTTTAATTTTGGACGACATTAAAGCCAATTCTCTGTGTATGTTTATATTTTTTAAAGAAATTAGTGATTCTAAACCTGTACCTAACCACCATATACATATAGTCTGTGCCAACTGGAATTGGCAAGGATGTAAACACAACCAAACGAACCAATTTACCGTCATTACTCGATAATCACGTGCTTTTAAAGATAAAGTGAGGTCTTAGCAATGATTTATACACTTGATCTTTACTTTCACATTTAGTTTAACATTAAATTACTATCAATTATACGTTATTTTAAATAAATACAGGATAGATGTATATTTGAGGAAGTGTCAAACAATACTAATTTGTTTACATATTTGGCCATTTCAATTGTAGTACGTAATGTAGGTACATCATATGTACAGTCAACCAATTTGATTCCTAGGTCACTACTTATGGACTTTGTCAAAGTGACGTTGTAAACCAAATCATAGGGAGTCTCTTACGTTTTTTTTGACAACGTCACTTTAACGTAGTCCAGAGTGGCCTAGAAATCAAATTGGTTGACTGTACCTATACCCTTTTTTCAAGAGTTTAATACTTGTAAAACACCTAGAGATTAATAACTACCTAACAGCGGAATTGTTTAATCATAATCTTTTTTTTAGAAATCATTCTTTTATTTTAACCGCAGTCGCCCGTGCCTTAACTCCACAGGTACGACGAATATTAAAAGCTATCTAGGAAGAAAATGTTGGGACCGAGCAGTAAAATTGCCGGCACAACACTTTCCTCCCCAGAAAATAAGGCATATCTGTACAAACCAACATTGCTCTTTCAACCTTACTTAATACCTAATAAGGTTTAAATTAGCTTGGGTATGATGGTACACATAGGTTTTGTTGGTGATTAGGACATACTCGTAACAGATGGTGGGGCTAGCATTATCACGGGTGGTGCACTTTTTGGAATGCACGCGACGAGCCTTTTTCTGACGACTTTTAAACTGTCGGCATGATTTATTTGAGCTGTTTATTGCAATGGAAAATTTCCTTTTAGAGTTCTAAGTATTGATTTATTTGTGGGTATCTGCTATTGACAAGTTTTGGTAAATAAAGTACCTACTCAACCCCGTTACATAATTCCGAAGGGGCATTTTTCCGATCGCTTTTTCTGTTGTTTTATTACTTTCTTTATTTATATCGCTCTTAGATCTAACTAGACTTAATTTACATTAAAATAACTCACGTTCAGCTACAGCTTTAAAAAAAAGCATGTTTTGTCAAATATTAGAATAAAAAATATTTGTACTTTTAATGTGTTCACAATTTTATTATTATATTAGTATTTGGAAAATTTCCTTTACAGTTCTAAGTATAGATTTATTTGTGAGTATCTGCCCATGTTGAAAAATATAGTTCTATTGACAAGTTTTGGTATATAAAGTAGCTACTCAACCCTTTACTTACATAGTTCCGAAGGGGCATTTTTCCGATCGTTTTTTTCTGTTGTTTTATTACTTTCTTTATTTATATCGCTCTTACATCTAACTAACTAGACTTAATTTACATTAAAATAACTCACGATACAATTTCACATAAAAAAAATATTGTACTTTTGATGTGTTTTAATGTTTGAATTTGGGTCGGGTATTACAGAAACTTGAACTTAAATAACCCGTAAGAAAAAACAAGACTCTTTGAAAGGTATATTGTAATTTTACATGCAAAAGATTTTAAGGGTCTCAATAAAAAGTTATTAAAACTAGGGAAAAAAGAAACGAAAATAATCGAATTGTTCCAGTTCTCAAGGGACAAAGAAAATAAAGAATGAAAAGGGCGGAATCTATTAGAAGTTTCTTTTTATGAGAAATTGTATTCAAATTTTACTTTGATTTAAAATAAATCTTTTCTCTACTAATATTTTTAAACGACTTTTAACTGTGGAGCTGGCAATTAAAATTATTCTTAGGGTGCTTGGAAAAGTATTATTTCAGTAAAATATTATGTTCAACACCGCTCGCTGGGGCTTTGTTCCAATTCTTTATAATACTGAACCAACCATATCGGTGCTGTCAAGTGAATTAAATCTTCCGCAATGTCAACAATATGATTACGATATAGAAGCAACATGAGTATTTAACATTTTACCTATTCACTTGACGCAGGCATCTTGTAACTAATATTATGAATGTTAAAGTGTCTTTGTTCGAAGAAAATAACTTTTTTGTTTTTAAACACAGATATTGGATCTGAGATTGAAATAAGCTAGACAATAGGCTGTTTTCCACTTTAAAAATATAATTTTATAAGAGGGGTTCAGTACAAAAAAGTAATAAAAGAAGTTACAAAAATTATTAATGTTGTTTTTTTTGTTCGTAGAAATCTGATGCGGCACGCAGTACGCTTTCTTTAATTATTTCAGAACAAAAGACAAACGGGAAAAACTAAATTGTACTAGTCGTGCTAAAATATACATTTTTAGTCCTTTGCCGCAGCTAGAAAAGGTACAAAAATCCTTTATTACCCCTTGGCCTTATTGCCCCCAAATTGGGGACAGTGGGTACCATTGCAAATGGGGGTCATAACCCGAGCATTACACGCATTAGGGAGATGGGTCGATTTGATCTCGTGAGATTTATTATTGTTTTCGGAGATGATCTTTATGGCCCTCGTGATCGAGGTAGTCAAGATGCGAGATTGTTTCATGTTAAAGTATATTTTAGGGTTATTGTACTTTAACCCCTGACGCAAAATGAGGGGTGTTGTAATTCAAACGAATGTGTCGGTCTGCGGTATCGTAACTCATAAACTGGTTCAAATGTTTTTTAAGCTAGGTGTTATCTTCAGGTAGGAGTTGCCATTATATTGGTTTTCTTTCTAATTACTTATAAAATAAAGCGGGTTCTGTCACACAGATCAACTCTACTACAATATAAAGATCATATTTAATTAACTGGTGCAATGTAAATGGGCGTGTCACATCGAACCACCGACATAACGAAGTCTTGTAGGCTTTCTGGTAGAATTAAGTTGGCAACACTACCTAGTACCTTACGTAAAAAAGACGCAATGGAAAGCAAATCTGTATAAGGCACCTTTTTGGTTAGAACTGTGACACCTAACGGATAATGCGGGAAAACGAAAGCACTATCGGTGTCCAGTAGTATTTGAGCAGCATTTTGCATAAATTTAGTACCTATTTATTAGACTTCTGAAATTCTTGTCGAATATCAGAATAAACAGTGTTTTATGTACAACCAGAGAGGGAATAGACAACCGAGAAAACATAAGAAAATTGTTTGCTTTTCTCATCAACTAACTGATATTAAAATCGAAATCAAATAAACAATGCATAATAAAATTCAGAACTATCATATCCACGACAAAACATCTATTCACATGGTAGCGAAAAAATTACAATTTCTTAAAATAACCGTGACATTTCCCGCGGCAGAAACGCCGCGTGACAGAGGCGTTCCGCTTTTCGCGCGCATCAGTTCCGCCAGGGCTTTGTCAAGTGCAAGGCTAGGACGTTTTTCAGCCGCCATTTTAACAATATGTTTTTCCTTTAAACACTTGAAATAACACGAGTATAAATTCACATCGGATATATGTATTTACCGGAAAGGAGGTGACGCTATATGCTGTCAACACTATTGCATCTTTTGTGGTGATGACGTCATTCAAAAATATCTAAAGATAAAGATAAAGATAAAGAGACATTTATTCGCAACATTAAAAAAATCTTATATCAGGGGACAATGTCACACCAATTGACCTAGTCCCAAACTACGCTCAAGGCTTGTATTAATGGGTACTAGACAACGATATAAATACTTACACAGAGAAATATATACTTAAATATATAGAAAACATCCATGACTCAGGAACAAACATTCGTGCTCATCACACTAATATCTGCCCTTACCGGGATTTGAACCCAGGACCGCTAGCTTCGTAGGCAGGGTCACTACCAACTAGGCCAGCGCGTCGTCAATTTGTGCCGGTTATTTCGATTTGTTTTAAACTAATAGTAACCGCGTGTCGAATGTAGATCATTTACGTGTCAGAAGGTGACGGATGCCTTATCCAAACTTTGTCACGTGACAAACGCAGCCATATTAGGGCCCCAGCTTTTAATAGGGTATTTGACAAGAGTGAAATTAAATTGGTTTTTCATTAACAAAAGATAATCATTATCAAAATACTAGGAATACATCAATCTTTAATTTATGTTTGCTATTTTAAGATTTTTAAATTCATAAAATCCAATAATAAGGACGCTGTTTGATTGTGACGTCACAAGATAGTAATCCCTATAACTTCCATAGTAACCGAGCGTTTTTGATGTTTCATAAAAAGAAGCTGATTTGACTTTTGTCAAATATCGTATTATCATTGTGTCTATTTATTTATTTATTTATTTATTTATTTATTCGGAGATAAAAACAGAAACATACAAGTGAAGTAACAATACAGTTAGAATATGCGTAACTCGTACAGAATAGTTTATGATGTTCCCCTGAACATATCTCACTGAGAACATAAGAAAAAAAGAAAATACAACCTACAAATGCACATTTTGACTACACTTTAATTAAGTAGTTAGCATTAACAATAATTTATTATATCTTTTTTGTTTTGTATAGTTTTATAACAGCAGCCTTGAATGAGGCGCGGGAGCAGGAAAATAAGTCTATATCAGAAAGAAATCGGTTGTGGTGGTCGCAAAGTCTATATATAGGAGCGCGTTTACCTGCATTGGATTGTATGTTTGGCAAAGCGAATAAATGTTTAGACCTGGCTGATCTTCGTGGAGTGCGAAACCGAAATGCTGCGAGCAACTGTGGGCAATCAATGTCGGCTACGCAAATGTTGCGCAGCATTACTGCGTCAGCAACGGCTCGTCGGTCCTTCAAAGACAGCATATTATATTTGGCCAAGAGACCGGTGTAGCAACAACGTGGTTGCCTCATCTTATAATTAAGGAAACGCAGAAATTTCTTCTGCAACATCTCTACTTTGTCTACGTAAATATTATAGTACGGGTTCCATGCTATTGAGGCATATTCAAGATACGATCTCACCAAGGATTGATAAAGTAGGTGTCAACCAAATCTTCAAGCTAATCTTGATACATCATAACAATCACAATGTACAATCTTCGAAAAGACAACTAAATATGTCAGTTTAACTGTGACAGTGACTAGCAGCAAGTCAGCAACTCGATAGGTGGTTGGATTATGATAATTTGTAGGTACTTTATGATAATTTGACATGCTCTGCAATTTAAGCTGTAACATTACATTAAGCAACCTAAATCTGAATCCGACTTGACCTTTGATTGTCTTTGTCTATGTTTCGTATAAGGTTTCATTCTTACGTTTCTCTACAGATTTTGAACAATGGCGGCCTGACACACTAGTACCTAATACATTTTTGGGTTTAACCTGTGTCTCTCTGTGGCATTATAGCTCACAAATAGATGGACCGATTTGGATGCAGTTTGTTTAAATAAAGCAATTTTAATTAAGTATTTCATGATAATCGGGTAGGCGGGCCATTCTACTTTTCGTTGTACATAACTTTTAGCCACGCTCTCACTAAACTATTTTTATTTCAACAAACGGTAAAGTGCTGCTTTTTCTAACTTAAAACTAGAAAAGGGACGTTAATAAGCTTATATATAGAATTAAACTAATTCATAAAAAGTTATTTGTAATAACTATAAAGTGAGTAACGCAGTGGACGTTGATGTCCCCGCCTTTTCTATGGAAAATGTGCAATTTACCACTGAGTTACCAAGATTCTTCAGCGATAATTGAGTAATTTAGGATATATTTTTTTGAAAACCGTCAAACGTAAACATTATAAGTTCACGTTATTTGTTTATTCGCGGATTCATCATTTGGTATACTTTTTATCGGACGATTGCAAAAATGTACACTGAAAAGTAGAATGGCCCAGGCCGTTAAAGATATATCTATATACTAATATTATTAAGCTGAAGAGTTTGTTTGTTTGTATGTTTGTTTGTTTGTTTATTTGTTTGTTTGTTTGCTTGAACGAGCTAATCTCAGGAACTACTGGTCCGATTTGAAAAATTATTTCAGTGTTAGATAGCCCATTTATCGAGGAAGGCTATAGGCTATATATCATACTCACATAAACCGAAGCTAAGCGAGGGCGGGTCGCTATCAGCTATAAAGTAGGAGGTTTCTATTTGATAGCTCTCTTAAGGCAGGGTAAAACCAAATGGAATAGAGCTCCGGTAGTCAAATATAAAGCTATCTGTTTTTTTCCATTTAAATTCTAGTAATTACCTTGACATTTGACTACGTGACGCATTGTCTACGTCGTGCTGTTACAATAAACCCACTAATGGATACGGATCTAGTGGTTTCGAATCCTTTCTAAAGAGCCTGTGTTATCTGTGGTTTAGGTTTTTAGTCTTCAGCTGTATTTGATGTTTAAAAATAATAAATAGATACATACACAGCTTGTTAATCATTTTATCAATTATATTTATATTGTATAGTCTTTGAAACCGGCTTCAGATGATGATTTCAGAACTTTTGAACCTCTATTATGAAGCAATGTAGCTCTATCATTTGAATCCACTGTAAAACCATTTTTCCGAATTTAGTTTAGTTCTAGCAATTTAAGTTAAAGGATAGGTACCTATTTCACTTTGTTCTCACTTTTACACGTTTTCTAAACCCTTCAATCACTACATAGTATAAAACAAAGTCGCTTCCCGCTGTCTGTCCCTATGTATCAGGGATTGTAACCGGTTGCAAATAAACCGGTATTTATTTAGGTTAAACCGGTTAATTATTTGGGTTACGTTCCAACGGATTACGGTTACGGTTACGCTCACAGGGAGCGAAATGCATTTACCGGTTATAACCGGTTAGAGAGCGCTTCCGTCATTCACCCTTGTCTCGGCTCACACGGAAGGAGCGCTCTCTAACCGGTAAATGCATTTCGCTCCCTGTGAGCGTAACCTTTATTATGGGTTAGGCTCTCATAGTGTGGCTTTAACCGCTACGGAAAATAAACCGGTTTTCAATCCCTGCTATGTATGCTTAGATCTTTAGAACTACGCAACGGATTTTGATGCGGTTTTTTTTAGTAGATAGAGTGATTCAAGAGGAAGGTTTTTATGTATAATTAATTTTGTTTTATGTACGTGTGTTATAGAAAACTCAAATAAACCGAAGCGAAGCGAGGGCGGGTCGCTAGTAATTTATAAACCATATTGCTATCGAATCGTTAACTTTGTTTAGTTATTTATTACTTCGTAATTAGCTTTGGCCAACTCTATGGTGTGTAAACTATGTGTAGCTGTGGCTCCATGACGACGTCACAATGATGTGACGTCAATTGTTTAAAATCCAGAATGCTTAATTTTATTGAGTTATGCGAAGTAATTTGTAAGAAATCTAAGAGGTGGCGCTATTAGTCAAACATGTGACATTGTTATTCGCACGACCACAGATTATATACTAGTGCACGACCGATGCGTTGTGATAACTTTTACTAACATAACCTTAACCAATATGTCATACCTACATAACGTTATTAGATTCTTGTTTGTGTTCGGTAGTTCAACCAAATAGCGAAGCCTTGAGGGCAAGTTAATGACTTCTACGTGACAATAGACTAATAATGAGTGACAGTGATGGATCGACCGCGGTCAGGGTCGCGTAGATCGCAACACAAGTCATTCATATTTACAAAACAAGATACTACAAAACATATTTAGTTAGTATAAGGCGATGTTGGCGAGATGTAGGGGGGCCATTCTACTTTTCGTTGTACATAACTTTTAGCCACGCTCTCACTAAACTATTTTTATTTCAACAAACGGTAAAGTGCTGCTTTTTCTAACTTAAAACTAGAAAAGGGACGTCAATAAGCTTATATATAGAATTAACCTAATTCATAAAAAGTTATTTGTAATAACTATAAAGTGAGTAACGCAGTGGACGTTGATGTCCCCGCCTTTTCTATGGAAAATGTGCAATTTACCACTGAGTTACCAAGATTCTTCAGCGATAATTGAGTAATTTAGGATAATTTTTTTTGAAAACCGTTAAACGTAAACATTCTAAGTTCACGTTATTTGTTTATTCGCGGATTCATCATTTGGTATACTTTTTATCGGACGATAGCAAAAATGTACACTGAAAAGTAGAATGGCCCAGGGACTGGTGGGAGACTGCCCAAGATATGGCTACGGGGAAGGAAGGGATTTAAATAAATAATAAATAACTGTATAAAGGACCATGGACAACCTTGTATGAAGTCTGAACTGAATGATATTATGTCATAAAACTTACTGAATATAAGTCTTTGTATGGACTTTGTATGGACATCAAGCTAAAGTTTTTTTTGTTGTATTGGAAAATGAGGCCACACCGCGTGATAATGTGTATTTCCGCAGAAGCAACCCCATTTTCAATTACTACAAAAATTATGTGCTATATTAGAAAATCATTATGAACTGTCAAAACCTGGCACGTTCCAAGTAACGAAACTGACAGCTATATATAACTCAAATAATTATAATTCTAATACTGTTCACTAAATGGAACACGGTGGTTTCAACAGTTCATAATACGGCCCTTAACAACTTTTGATTGCTTTCATTTTCATGGAACTCCGTGTTGCGGGGCAGACATTTATGGGCGGCGCTGATTACCCAACAGTTTCTATTCCACTGGGTAAAACCATATTAAAACCATATTACATTTGACATGTTATCATATTTAATAACGTTACGAATCGTAACTTACGACGGCTCTTATTTTCTGGACAGTAATGGCAGCAGAGCTAAAATCAATAAAATAACTCTAAAAAACCAATATGGTTTTACCTAGTAGAATAAAGACCAAGGTGATCCGCTGGCTTTTTTGCCTCCTTAAGCAAAAATAACGTTCTAAACCCTTACTAGGCTTGTTAAGAAAGATAATATTAGTATTTATCGTTTATTTGAGCCTCTACAAGTAGTTATCTACTTTAAATTAAAAATAAGTATAAAGTGCTTCCATACAAAACATAAAACAATTTTTAATTATTTCCTTACTAACTAAAATTACCCTGGCCATCCTCCTCTCCTGGAATTTCCAGGATAACGCACTTACCTGGAACAGAATGGGCAAATTAAAAAAGGGAATATAGAAATGCCAGGGAGTAACAGCATTCTTGGACGCGGGCCTTAGCATAATATGTACGCAAACAAATTTGATTAAAAACACCTGGAGTTTTTTACACATCACTGAGAATTTGCGTAAACATGCTGTTAATTAAAAGAGGGAAATTAAGGTGAAAAATCTGAAATATCTGCGTTTGCGTAGCAATTTTGTTGTTATTTAAGAATTCTGTAATTATCTTTCTCCCATGAAGAACTCAACAAACAGAGTAATTATTATAGGCACGTATAATAAATACCTAATACAAACATAAACATAATTCTACTGTACGCGCGTATGACACTGAACTCCCGGCAGATGTTTTTTTGCGTGTTTGAGTGGGTGGTTCAGATTCACAGTTCGACCCGGTAGGTGGCGCTGCAATCGAATTAAATTATGTACTATTATTCAACCTGGGCAAAGCCAGACCGGGCCTACACTTGTAAATAAATTTAACTGTATATTGAGTGATTTAGGGTCAATTCCACCAACGTAGTATAAGTTTTATTCTAAGGATTAATCGTAAATAATCCGAGAGTAAGCCGATTTTACATTTCATAGAGTACTTAAAGCGAGAGTAAGATATCCATAGATTAGTGTGGTGAAACGAAATTGGAGTCAACCATCATGTAAATCGTTACCATCATGTAATCGGTAGCTAAACCATGCTTTGTCCTTATCTGTCATTGTGACAGATAAATTTGACAGATAGGGATAAAGTATGGTTTAGCAAACCCACGGTTATTCCACGTTTATAAGTAAGGCGGTTAGATTAAATGTTAGTGAAACCTTTAATAACATTTAAAAAAAACACTAGAAAGTTTAAATGTCCGGAGCAAAGTGCATTTTAGATTTATCGATGTAATATTAAATGTAAAGTATACGCGATAAGCGCTCTATGAAAATGCAATGAAATGCATAAATGTTTATTGCAACTGCACCAGCAACGAACCACAAATGTGACTCCGCCAATGCTTATAAAACATGTATGTATGTACAGTCAACCAATTTGATTCCTAGGCCACTATGGACTTTGTCAACGTGGCGTTGTAAACCAAACCATAGGGAGTCTCTTACGTTTTGGTTGACAACGTCACTTTAACATAGTCCAAAGTGGCCTAGAAATCAAATTGGTTGACTGTACAGCTTCTTAATATCTTTCGGCAGGCTATCGCTTAACGCTTGCACTCGCAACTGACAGTATATTTGTCACTCGTGTATCATAGAAAAACGAAGGTTGCCGATCGGTATTAAGAAACTGGTTGCAATGTACGAGGGTGGATTGAAAAGTTCTGAGCCTGGTAAAAAAAACTAACTGGCTCACTTTTTATAACAATTTTATTTTTCGACATAGTCTCCATGAAGGTCAATGCACTTAGTCCACCTCGCCTCCAACTTCATTATCCCATCAAAAAAAAAAGAATCTCTGAGGTCGTTAAAATATGAGTCTACTGCTTCTTGTACCTCCATATTAGTCGAAAATCTTTGTCCTCCCAAGTGTTTTTTGAGGTTTGGGAAGAGATGATAATCGGAAGGAGCTAGATCCGGCGAGTAAGGGGGATGCGGCAGCACTTCAAATCCACAATCATGTATTTGTGCCATTGATTTCGCCGAAGTGTGAACGCGAGCGTTGTCTTGGTGAAACAATACTTTTTTCGACAGCATTCCAGGTCTCTTTATTTTAATTTCCTCTCGCAGACGACGTAAAAGAGCACAATAGTACTCTGAATTTATTGTTTTGCCCTTTTCGAGATAGTCTATCATGATAACCCCCCTGCAATCCCAGAAAACCGAGGCCATTACCTTATTAGCTGACAAAATGACCTTGGCTTTTTTGGGTGGTGGTGAACCTGGTCTTTTCCTTTGCCTGGATTGTTCTTTCGATTCTGGTGTACTGTGGTGGACCCATGTCTCGTCCATAGTTATAAAACGATTGAGAAAATCTTCGGGGTCACGTTGAAACATGTCCAAACAATCTTGGGAAATTGTAACACGTACTCGTTTGTTCTCGACTGAAAGCAGTCTAGGCACCCACCTGGCTGACACCTTAGAAAATCCAAGAACATCGGTGATGATGTTCTGTGCCCGCTCATAAGAAATACCCATTGCTTCCGCTATCTCCACAATCTTCAATCGCCTATCCTTCATTATCGCATCTAATATTTTATTGACATTTTCATCCGTAGTAGCCGTCAACAGCCGCCCACTCCTAGGCTCGTCTTGAACAGTCTCCCGGCCACGTTTGAAATCAGCTACCCATCTTTTTATGGTAGCATACGATGGAGCAGATTGCCCTAATGTTTTGTTCATATCTTCAAATATTTGTTTTGGTGTTAACCCCTTCTTTTGCAAATATTTTATGACAGAACGGTGCTCAATTTTATCCATTACTTGAAAAATCAGTGACCTTATGTAGCAGTTCCAGCATAAAATGCAAAATTGTGACAAGAAAAAAACAAAAGATAGTGCATAATGGCGACTAAATATGGCACTTTTACCTGCCAGTATTTATATGTTTTTTTTTTATTATATACAACCTTAGGCTCAGAACTTTTCAATGCACCCTCGTATGTAAACTTTATTGTACAAAGCACAGAAATTCAAATACAATGTACGAAGGTGAACTTATCCCTTTGAGGGATCTCTTCCTGCTAACCTTTGGGTGCAATGATTGAGGAAAATAAGAAACATAATGTGACAACGAGTAGACATACGAGTAAGTGTCCAAGAACAAAGTATAGTATACCTATACTAATATTATAAAGCTGAAGAGTTTGTTTGTTTGTTTGTTAGCTTGAACGCGTTAATCTCAGCAACTACTGGTCCTATTTGAAAGATTCTTTGAGTGTTAGATAGCCCATTTATCGAGGAAGGCAGGCTATATAGAGATATATCATACTCACATAAACCGACGCGAAGCGAGGGCGGGCCGCTAGTATTATAATAAATACAAATAATGACTTGACCTAATTAATAAACGCTTCATATTATTGTATCCTGAACCAAGTTTTTAACCCTAAATAGACAGAAAAGAGGAGTTTTAAGTTTGTCCACTATGTGTGTCTATGGCACCGTAGCTCTTAAACAGGTGAACCGATTGGGATGCGGTTTTTTTAATTTAAAGCTGTTTATCTAGCGGTTGTTCTTAGCTAACAATAAGTTTCATGAAAATTGTTGGGTCCATTTAAGAGATATCAGCTCTAAAAGAAGGGGTCACCATTATATCGGGGGATTATATCTTTGTAATTATTGAGTGATTATAATTAATAATAACTAGCTGCCCGCCAGCGGCTTCGCTCCGCTGCAAATTTCCGCCGTTCCCGTTGGATTTTTCATATTTTTTCTTACATATAAACCTTATCATGTCAATAACGAACACAACAAAAAAGAAATCAGCCAAATCGGTTTAGCCTTTCTCGAGTTTTGCGCTTAGCAACACATTTAGTGATTCATTTTTATTTATATAGAAGACTAGCGACCCGCCCTCGCTTCTCTTCGGTTTATTTGAGTTTTCTATAACACACGTACATAAAACAAAATTTATTATACATAAAAACCTTCCTCTTGAATCACTCTATCTACTAAAAAAAACCGCATCAAAATCCGTTGCGTAGTTTTAAAGATCTAAGCATACATAGGGACAGACAGCGGGAAGCGACTTTGTTTTATACTATGTAGTGATTGATAAACAGTACGCTAGTTATCGGTATGTAAACCGCGTGTTAGAGGGGGGGTATTGAGGGGGACGTGTCAATACCAATAAGGATTAGCTCTTGGGAGCCAATCATTCGCGAGACGTGGGAAGTCGCGGAGACTATGGCCCTGGATACTTTTTTTTATATAGTAGTCACTGTCCTCTTTATGATAGTTCAAATGAAAATCTTTATTCTGTGAGTCCATGTGGGCACTTCACATCTACCAGGTTTTCAAAGAGGAAACCACTTTTGGAAAGAATCGTTGCAAGAAACTTAAATCTGTGTGGCCCTGAAAACCAGCGTCAAGGCTAGTAAGCCTGACACCATGCTGTGGAAACCAAAGTTTGTATTATTCTTTTTTTTATATACTTAATGATTTTGCCGTTTTTTGTTCATTTTATTTTAACATCGAATAAACGATTTCTATTATATTCTATTCTAAATCTAATGAGTAAGAGGGAACTATTAATCGTATATTTCGTAAAAACGAAGTCGCGGGCAAATTGTCTGAGTCAAAAAAAAAAACTACACTGTAAATAAAATCATAATCTAGATAATATGACACAGTAAAATGTAAGGTTCCGTTATAAAATCCAAATAGGTTCTCTCTAGTCCTTGACAGCTAGGTATCTGTTATTTTATAGTGTTCTTATTTTGAATATCGGGCCATAGAGGCGACGTAGAGGTCTTCAACCTTCACAGTACCAAGTAGGGAATGCTGTTTAACCGTTTTAGTATGAAAATAACCGGTTCAAACCGGTTATAACCGGTTATTTGCATTCCCTAGTACCAAGTCGCTAGTGTTCGTGATCGCCCCGGGGACAGTAAACAACCGGCGGTCGATCTCGCGCTTGATATCGAGGATCAGTTATACGACGCCACAACAGCCTGTAACTACCGGTAATTGCTTATAGCTGCCCAAAATTGCCTCTATATCTATTACCTATACCTATACCGAAAGTTTTTAGATGAGGCTATACAGGACGGTTGGTTGTGTGATACATTTTTTATAGGAGGTGTGTCGTAGAGCACAATGTTTGTAGTAGTTCAAAAGGTCACGAGGTTAATTCGATTGTTTTCACTATAAAACTAAGTTGGTTTTGGCAGATTGCACAATATTAGAACATTTTTTTTTTAAATATCCTGCCCAGCTTTGTTGACACCGTTATCTTGTAATATTCTTGATTTTTTGTTTTATACTCTTTGTAAAATGATGAATTTCAATCCATTCTAATCGAATAATTTATCGTAAATTGCTAGCACAACATAAGTATATACCAGAGCAATAGGTAAAGAACTCCGTTTTCAAACAAACACTACGAGATTGTGGTTCAAATAATTCTCTTTAACTACATACACGATATTCTCAAGGCAACATAATGAACAAGTAATGCTACGCCATAACCGCAAGCGAACACGTCTTGAAATTAATTAAAGCGTCCATTGCTTGTTCTGACGGCGTCAGCAATCGTCTCCGCCCTCATTAAGCGCACTTGTACGCTGTATTGTATGTGCGGAATTAATTCGGCGAGTACAATGGATGGGACTCGAGATAA
This sequence comes from Acleris laterana, assembly GCA_963966035.1. NCBI lineage: Eukaryota > Metazoa > Arthropoda > Insecta > Lepidoptera > Tortricidae > Acleris > Acleris laterana. The sequence continues at coordinate 479,141 of OZ014450.1, forward strand.
GTCACGTAGCTTCATAGTGTATACAGTCGGCGACAGATCTATGTTGATGTCTGGATTCGACTTTAGCGGTAACAACTTAAGAGTGTGTTTTGACGTGTATATCTACATTTGATATTTGCGGCAGGTTGTAACTTGAGTTGTTTAGGAAACCGTATGGCTAAATAACAAGATATTAGAAAAGTAAGCATTATTGTTTCTTGATTTAAACAAACTTTATAGGTCCTTTGTCCGTCTTCAGCTTGGAAACTACCTCTGTACCTACATACATACCAAATTTCACATGTAATTGACAAGAACAAAAAAAATAAACACACACATTAGTAAGGGTTAGAAAGTTTGAGAAGAAAATTGATAGTTATTACAAAAATATAGTTAGGTATTATTTAGTCTCAATCTCTGAACCATGAATTCATAATGGATCAGAATGGAATTATTTGGTATGGGAATCGAACCTTGTCCTGTCCAGTAAGAGATCAGAAGCAACAACTCAACATCCGGCTCCTTCTCTTTCAAAGTCATAACTCATAACATCAATGTTATTTCTCCATTATATACTCAACAATACGTGGACATACTTTAAAACCAATTAGTCTTGGTCTTGGTTTCGTATACGTAAAGTTCTTAAGAAAACATAATATTAACGTCATTGGTATAAAATTAACTTATTGACAAACGTCATTCCGAACGTAAATAGAAAACAAGTAAAATAACAATTTAAGAAGTTATACAAAACATACAAGACATGGTACATAACTCTTCTTCTTCTTTATCTCAGTCTCTACTTTATACCGAGTCAAGGGCTTAAGAGTTGTACTAACAAACTGGTCTTAAGTGAGGTGGTCGTCTCAAGACGCGTCCAAAACAACAGTCTTCGGCTTCGGGCCCATGGAATGACCTCAAAACCCATGCCTTAAGGTGTTATTCCACCGGCAAGATAAGGCGAGATGAACATGAAATTTGTATTGATTTTTTTTCATCGCGTAACTTCTAGTTGTCTCGCTTCGCCTCGCCGTTGGGAGGCTTTAGAGGCGGATATGAACCTACGACACGATCATTCAAATCCAAACACTGCCTACTACCCACACAACCGCGCCTGTCAAGTCATTCATGCGATTCTCCGAAAAATCGCGAACAAACCCGAACGCTGCCGATCTTTGTATCTAACAATCGATACTCGTTCGTAACAGTACTCGCGCATTCTTGCGCCCGCGCCGCCGCCTGGCACCGAGTGGTACGACTCACCGGACGAACACGACACAAACCCAACCTTAAACCTATACAGATAAGACTCAAGTTAAAACGCTAAGCGCTTTTAATGTTACACAAAACGACAGATCCGAACACAGGTATGAATGAAATTTGAACTTTAAATTTCGAACATGACGGTTTCAATTCAATACGACGTTACGCGTACTTGCACACATATAAACAAAACAAACTATACGCCCATTAGAACTTATACCTTAAAGGTAAATGTTTCAGGTTGGTTTTTGCGCGGGACGTTAGCCATCGTACGTAAACATCAAACAAGTAATGAATGCTTAGGAGCTATGTTTGTGTTTTTGCGCGTGAGTTGACGCTGTGACCGATCGGCGACAGCGATATGAATGCCTGATTGATGGCTTTTACTAGCGATTTGTTAGGTCAAGTTGCTTGAATTAGTGTCACAAGATATTACGATAGTTTCTGAATGCTGTTGAGATAATGTTGTTTGGAGATGAGCAATAATTAATTATTAGTAATAACAATAACGATGGAGTTCTTCCCCCGCGGAGCTCCTATTTCAGAGTGTTTCAGCCCTTCGAGGCAGCTGAAAAACTAATATAACCTAAACCTACCTCGTATTTATGATACTAATTTTGGTCAATTGAGCCGTGGGGAAGTCACCTGATGTTACCTTATCTATAGCGACTAAGTATTTTAAAATAAGTTACAATGTAACTCTCATACAAAGAAATAACTCTTATTCGTATGCAGACGCGACGTAGTTGCCATGTGACGGTCATTCATTATTCGATTGTATCGCGATTCGCCACACAAGAAACACAGAAGAGCCATATTTCAACGTATTCACATAGAAAGTGATTAATGCACTGATTAATAATGGAAATTGCCGCGTTTAGAGTTATAATTGCGCGCGTTTATCATTTATATAGCACAAGTAAAAATGCAGTAAACATTGCAATTTAAATATGTATATAAAAGGCAAACCTGACTCACTGACTTATATATCAACGCACAGCCAAAACTACATGATGTAAGTGAGCACTAAGAAATAATTTTCCGAAAATCGAGCCCCAACGGGAAGAAATAGTGGGAGTCACGGGAAAGTAATATATGTTTTTGTTAGTATTTATTCATAACGTCTAAAATACTTCACGCAGTGTCTGTAAACTACGTCGTCTTTTTTTTTTTTTTTTTTTTTTTTTATGTTTTCTTCAATCGCCCAAAGGTTAGCTGGAAGAAATCCCTTAAAGGGATAAGTTCGCCTTTGTACATTCTAATTCTGTAAATATTGTATTTGATTTTCTGTTTTTTGTACAAAAAAGTGTTTACATACATACATACACGGGTGTCCTGTAGTCTAAATAAATAAAAGAAGAAACTGACTGACGGGTGCACTAAGAAAGGATGTTTTGAAAAAAAAAGGGGTAGTGGCGGGAAAATAATTCTACGTGTACGAAGTCGCGGGCGCCCTGTAGTGTTATAGAATATACTAGAATAACTTTTTTCAGGCAAAAGGCCTAAATATTATGTTCTAAATATCTTAAAGAGTAAAATACATACCAAAACTTAAAAAAACCGGTACCGAGGGTTCCATAACGCAGGTCAGTAGGTATTATTGGTTCACCCTATGTTGTGGCATAATTTTGTAAGTCATATTAGGCTTTAAGCATAAACTGTAATCGCAAAATCTACATTCGCATAGTTTGATTTCTCAGAATTTCGTTAGTCAGAATATTATTCGGTCATATTTTTCATGATCCGAATCATTTCTACGCATAATTTAAATGAGCATGAAAAATAAGAACCCCTTTAAAAAGTTAAAGTAATAAATGTGTATTACATGTATTTCTGACAGTCATACACAAATACCTCAACCCACAACTGTACCTAACGGTCACAATTCGGGTCCCATTTCAAGAAAATTATGCTTTAAGTCGTCAATGTCATTAGAGATGACAAGTCATTTGTAACTTTTAGGAAGCTCAACCTTACTGTTGTATTCAAAATTGTTCTCCGTTAAAACGTGTATCCTTAAACCTGACATTGGCGAAATCATAGTGGCAACACAAATGACATATGCCACTAAACAAATATCTATCTCTATCTATCTACCTTATTGTTGTAGAATATCAGATTGACTTTGGACCTAAGGTGGGTACCAAATTTAATCTCATGACTGTACCACCACAGGGACCTTATGAATCTTATCATTATCTTTTCCCCAATTGTTATCATATTTTCAACGTTACCATAGCTCTTGCAAGTGCAACTAGAACGCAACGGCGATCCGAGCGAGTTAAAAACAATACAATAACAATAGGTGTTAAAACAACGCAGAATAAACGCCTCAGTTGAACAAACATAGTGTTGTGCTTTTGGAACATTAGCAGCAGAAATAGTTTGTACAGTAATTAGCACGTACTTTGGTGTTGGACCACAGTGTTAAAACAACAGTAGTTTAACTTGAAATGCGACGCAGGTATAAATAAACAGGTACCGGTCAAGAACAAGGTCGTACAAAATGAACTTACTCGTAGGTACGTCACTTTTGTACGACCTTGTTGTCATCGTATTTATGTTACAAAAGACATGATAGTCTGCTAATTCGTTTGTTACATTTTGTACATTTGACACGCGATAGGTATAGACGCAGCCATACTAGAACCGCTGGTTATTTACCTCTATTCTATAAGTACCTTAAAACCGGGTTAGTAGGGATTAAGGGATGACCTAAAATAAGTCATAACTTGCTACAAATAAGAACAAGTATTAAATGGATAATAACGTTACGTCTATTGGAAATAATTTCAGTCTTATAGTTAGCGATATAAGCTTCATTTTAGGCTGTGTCCCTACTCACCCCATTTTACGGTAGTTAAAGAACTACAGTGTAACATAGGTAAGTATGCTTAGCTGTTGCAAAATCGGGAAAACATGATTGACACTAATTTATATGGACTATGGGAACTAAGTTTTTTTGTCCGTAACGTTGACCAAATAAAGATTTATTAGTTATTTCTATAAATTAAGCTCTATCATTCTACAAAAAAAAAAAACGAACGTGAAACTCCATGTCATTACAATATGACATGAATCGCAAAACCACTTATCAAAAAAACCGTAATTAATCAAATAATCAAACAAATTACAACCCTATCCCCATACAAAACAGTCCATCACTACCGCACACAACTTAATAACCTAAGAAATCCAACAACTCCACATTGCGTCTATTTCGTATGCAAATCAGAGGCCTTGGCACGGAACGTAACTTGTCTCCATAACCTAGAACAAACGAATTTGAATTCTCTCCGGTTGTGATAAGGTGTGTTTGCATGTTAATTGACATGCAAGGAACGAAGGCTCGGGTACCGTTGGGGTCAACGCCCGCGCGTGGGAATCTGATCTTTGCGTCGACAAACGTCAGTGCGTAGAAAATACTATCAATATATCATGTAATCGTTTTAAATAAACATTAATATTGTTTAAATTGATGTAATTACAATCAAGATCAAATAAATGCGTAACAGGGATAAACATATCATATTGTTAGACTCGTATGTTTCGTCCAATAAAATCTTATCTTTAATCCTATGCGTTTGAAAGTATAACATTTAAATTAAACCGACTTAAATTTTTTTTTGGGGATTCTCAATTCAGCGGAATCTTTTGTTTAAGGCTAGAAGCAGATGGCTGACCTATCTCTTATTTTCGATGGGCCCTTTCGGATACATTTCGACACATTAGGATCTTATGTGCAACTAGCGACCCGCCCTCGCTTCGCTTCGGTTTATGTGAGTTTTCTGTAACACCCGTAACATAAAACAGAGTTTATTATACATTAAAACCTTCCTCTTGAATCACTCTAAGTATCTATTAAAAAAAACCGCATCAAAATCGGTTGCGTAGTTTTAAAGATCTAAGCATACATAGGGACAGACAGCGGGAAGCGACTTTGTTTTATACTATGTAGTGATTACCCCTCTTTTACACACTCAGTTTGTTCGAATGTGCAGGTTTCCTCAAGATGTTTTTCCTTCACCGTAAGAGCATCGTGTAATGAACTTATAGAAAAAATCCTTGGTACATGGTGACCGCGGGGGTTCGAACTCTGTACCTTACGATCACGAGTCGACCCTCAAAGCCACTAGGCCACGGACGCTCTTAATGCTAATACGAACACTAACTTTATATGTGGAAGCTTGAAACTTCATGATTTTTGAGGCAAACCGTTCCAAGTGAAACAAAGATTATTAAAAATAGCACACTAGGCCGTCCCGCAACCCACGTGTTTCACCTCCGCACGTGTCCCATTATTTTCATAACACTTATAACGCACACGACTGAACAAATAGTAACAATAAACCGCAGGGCTGTCACTTAAGGGCTGCCCTTCACGTCTTAGGCCCAAGGCATAAGCGCAAGCGGGGAAAGTATTACGTCAAATTAATGACACGTTGAGCCTTGTCTAGTTGGTAAACGCTGCCTACGAAGCTAGTGGTCCTAGATCCAATGCCCGGTATGGGCAAATATTTATGTGATAAGCGAAAGTATTTGTTTCCCATGTATTTAAGAATGTAGTTCTATTTAAAAGTAAGTTTTTTGGGGTCTCGTACTCAAAGTATAGTCACGGTAACGGCGTTGAAATAGAGTCGAAAAGTGACGAACCTTTTTGTACCGAGACTATACAAGGTAAGAAATTAACTTGGAACTAAGTAGTTAAATTTGTGAAAGTTTGTCTCCTGATATTTACTTATCAAAGTCTCAGTTTGACATCACAGTGATTTTAAGTGAATAATTACTGAAAGAAGGTTGTGAATAGTGAATTAATATTATCTTTTATTAATTTGGTCGAGTAAGTTCCTCAAGAGACACAGACACAGACTTTTTAAATAGGTATGAAATAGCAAAATCCAAATCATAACACCGGCGTCGGCGCATTGCAGTCAGCTACAGTAATCTAGCTACTAATACAGTGCTTTATTCTATGCAATACATTGTTATTTAAGGCGATAACAACGTACAAAATGTGAAGTGTTTTAGGCAGCTTTTAGTTTGTTTGTTCACATCCGAAATGAAAAAGCAGTGCATACAGTCAAGCCGTCTAATGGAACTACGATACTATTTTCAAAGCGTGGTTCGACTTAATTTCGCTTGGTAATAGTAGAAATGCCTGGCGATCTTGCAATTTTATGTTTAAAAAATACAGTTTTGTCAAAAACAATACCATAATTAGAAAGTTCAATTTTGGGATTCCGATACGAGTATATTGAGAATCTGATACATATTTTAAAAGTCTGGTTTTTCGTGAATGAGCGCTCTTAACCACCACAATAACATTAGCTAGCGCTTAGGAGGACTTGGTCAATTTGTGTGAGACTGTCCCCTAATATTTTATTATTTTTATTTTCATTGTATTTGACATCGGGTTCTTTTAAATATGATCCCAAACAGCCCAATCTGATGGACACAAGATACATGCCGTCACGCCTTCGTTCCCAGAGTAGGGTAGGCAGAACTACAGAATTACCAACAACTCTAAAAACTTCTTATAACCACATTTACCAGTGTATATTAGTACAGGTTGCAAGCCCATCGCCTAACAATACTATAGCTGCCGCCGTAATCGCCCCTTACGACTTCCACGGCAAGACATGGAAGCAAGATTTAAACAAGAAACCGAATAAAACGCGTTCGCCTAAGACTTAAGCTACTAGCCTCTTCCGTTTCCAGCCCTTTGTACCTCTCAGGCTGAGTCCCCTCGAGTACTCTTCTGCTAGTTGCCGCTGGTATCGGAACTCGGAACTAACTACCCACGGAATAATTGGACAGTCTCGGCGTGGCGACATCTTCCGAATCTATAAGAGGTTATTGTATTTTTAAGTAAAACGACAAATGGCCGAAAAGAGGGGAAGCCTTTGTTCCGAAGTGGGACAACCAAACAGGCTAAGCAAACTTTCATATAGCTTTTGATAGTGACATCTATCTGGGGGCGAAAACTATTGTTTTTAGGGTTCCGTACAAAAAATGAAAAACTGAACCCTTATAGGATCACTCGTGCCCGTGCCCGTCTGAATCTACCGGACCAAATCTGGTGAAATTTGATAAGATGGTGTAATCCTATAACCCAAACGCAGATGTGCAAAGTAAAAGACGCACGAGTGATCCTATATTCTCTCCGATAGATCTCTCTTTAAATTAATGTTCATACTAATACTTTCCAAATACAAACTAGTTCGCAACAAAATAAAGTTTATATTAAATAAAAACAGAAAAAACCGAGGGTTGCCAGTTGTCACCTATATAGTTTCCGTAGCCGTGGGATATCCGCTAAGCCTCCCCTCGGACCGACCAACACGCCTGAAGGATTCACCGTTTAAACTACGATAGGTTTGAACAATTACTGTTTATAAAAAACAAATTGAGCACTTTGAAAAGCTCAAACTAAAAAGTGTATGCTCGACGAGAATTTTAAAAGTTTAATTATTGTTATTCGTTCGTTTGTTCAACTACTTTTTTCAAAGTAGAAAGAGGTGAACGCTGACATGACGGCTAACAGGGATGTGTGGAAGGAAAAATATGCGCCGTCCCCAGATGACTGGGATATGGGTAAGATCACGGTGATGATGATATAGATACGTAAGTACCCTTCTATATTTTTCGAAATGAGATGGAAAATCAATTCTAACTAAACAAGTCGCACGCAATCTACTTAAAATAATTACACTGACGAAGAATTATTATTTTATGAAACAGTAAAAGTATCTCATAAATATCTAAACACCTTTCCACTTAAAACCCTCCACAACTTTTTATAAAAGAACTTCACAGGAAGCTAAATATCTCATTACCTTTGTTTACAGGAAAAAAATAAAGGTACCAAAGCCTTTGTGCAAACATCCCACCCTAATGCCGTAAAAATCAACGCCTCCAGAAGACATTATATTAAATGTCACTGGGAATCCTCAATTTGCTCCACTGTCTAACAGCCTGTTTACTCTCTCGCTCTAGTTGGGTGTGGTATAAAGGGGTTTCGCTCCTGCATTATTATTTTTTACGAGGCTCTTTGAAAGTGCATCGCGGTTCGTTGCGGGAAAGAGATCCGGTTCGAATCCATAGCCTAAATAAGAGAGTTGACAATATTAAGTATTTTATGAGGGTTTCGTGTTTTCCAGTACCAAATAAAGATGAAAAGAAAATTACTTGTGCGCTACATTGGAAAGATCTCGCACATTATATACCTTGACGCCTTCATTCCCAGAGCGGGAGAGCTACAGAATGACCAATTTTTTTTTTTTTTTTTTTTTTTTTTTTTTTTTTTTTTTTTTTTTTTTTTTTATGGCATCGAGTAGACAAACGAGCACACAGGCCACCTGATGGTAAGTGGAAACTGTGACCCATAGACATTCGCAATCATAATTCTACAAACCGTAAGAGCATCGGGTAATGCATTGAACTTAGAAAAAGTCATCGGTACATGGTGCTCGGGGGTTCGAACTCGGTACCTTACGATCACGAGTCGACCTCCAAAGCCACCGACTATCTACTTAAATACATAGAAAACATCGACAACAACATACTATACTCGTGCTCCTCAAACAAACGTTTACCAGAACCCGGAACCGCTAGCTTCAAAGGCAGGGTCACTACCAACTAGGCTAACACGTCGAATAAGAAGAACTAAGTAATAAATAAATAAAATAAATATAAGGGGACAATCTCACACCAATTGACCTAGTCCCAAACTAAGCTCTAGGCTTGTACTATGGGTACTAGACAACGATATAAATACTTATATTTATAGAGAAATATTATACTTAAATCTAGGGTGTTTCACATTGTTAGGGATAAAAAAAAATGCCTCAATTTTCCAGACTTTGCTCACTTTTCGAGTCTCGTTAAGTTTAATAAGGTATCTGCCCAATTTCAAGAAGATAAGAAAATATTTAGGGGTTGCACAATTTATAAAAAGTTAGTGAGAAAAAATTTTTTTTTTGCTTATTACTTTTATTTTAAAATAGCACAATGTAATGGACACGCATTAATATTAAGTAAAAATAATAATTTTAGCTTCATATACAATACAATCATTCATATTATGTACCAACATTTTGATGTCAGGACCACTAGAAGGTACAGAATAGCACTCATCAAACACCCCTTTCAAGATTAATTCATGGGTATGATGACGACAAGCTAACCACAGCCAATTTCGTTCAATTTTGTTCTCAATTCTAACACATGCTCCTTGAATAAGCCCTGTGTTAGATGCTTTAGTATCAAAACAAATACCTATGATATGGCAACGCAGATCAAATCGGTCCACCTCTTGAACCACAACTTTAGCCATTTCCTCACCTCACCGGTGCCTTTCGATGCAACTGGCACACCAAGTAAATGCTCAAATTTTTTACCAGTTACAAGAACAGCAACTCTGTCTTCCAGAGTCTTACTGGAAGAAACCGATGGCAGCAATTTACTGTCCCAATGTTAAACTAATGGTGGAGGAGTTTCAAATAAGGATTTATCAATTTCTTTAGCCATTTGGCTTCTGTTGGCAACCCGAGCTCGGTAAACGGTAGACGGCGATATAGAAATTTCTGAGACATCATGACCAAGGCTGTTAGCAGTCGCAACAAAGGAAGTACTTGCTTGTCGATTGGAAAGTTGTTCCCGATCCCATGTAGCTGTAAGTGTCTTATCAAGGGGCCTTAATTTACTGATAATAAGGCGTGGTATTTTTGCTGGTGCTTGCCCGTAACGGAATTCGTCATGTTCGTCACTTGATGACGATGATGAAGTAGAATTTGGTTCCAACTCCGCTACCGATGCTACCATGTTGTGTTCTGCGATCTCTTTATAGTGTGTTATCTTAAAAGCATCATTATTTTTTTGTTTCGTTATCTTTTTTGTAATTTTTGACGAAAACTTTTTGTCTATACCACTCATTGACGAACTCATGCGATCCTCTCTCTGTAATATCAGAAATTCTTTATCGTGTTGTAATACACCGCTCATTGTCATTACATGTCATTTTGGCTGGCAATATCAAATAATTTATCAAGACCACTTATCCACTTTTGTCGTTTTATATTTGCCGCGTCCGTGTTTCTGGATTTATCTTTCCCCAAGCTCTCTCTGTCTTAACAGGGATATTAGCTTTCTTCCATACCTCTTGTAGTTTTATACTTGTCGACTTAGCGGCATCAGAAAGTGTTTCTTTTATTTCTTTGTGGTGATATATAAAAACTAACAATACTTGTTCTTTGGAAGGGACCTAGCTCCTAAAAAGTCTTCACATGGCATCTTATTAAGTAACCAAATCCCCCGTCTTATACTCATTTTATAGTTTAAATATGTTGAACTTGTTCACTGCAACACACTTGAAGCACTTACTACCCTCCACTGCAAAAAAATGACACTTGAAGAACTTACCCTCCACTGTAAAGATGTTAATTGTATGAGAAAACTTTAATGGTGTTGTGCAACCTCTAAATATTGATTAATTTTCCTTATTTTTGACATATAAACCTTGAGCATGAGTGGGATTAAGAAATAAAGCAAAGTGATATGAAAAAAAAAAAAAAAAAAAAATGAAACACCCTATTAAATACATTAGAAAACATCCATGACTCAGGAACAAATATTCGCGCTCATCACACAATAATCTGCCCTTACCGGTATTCGAACCCAGGACCACTAGCTTCGTAGGCAGGGTCACTACCCACTAGGCCAGCGCGTCGTCCAACACACATATATACACAGAATAACTGTTTTTCTTAAGGTCTCAAAAAAGAACCATTAATTTTAGGCAGATCAATATGGAAGTTGGAACTGCAGGTAAAAAAAATCAGTAGGAGCTTTGAGAGTTATTTTTGCAGTCGATCAATTTGATTTATGGCTTTTGTAGAGTTTTTCTTACAGAAAATCGATTATTTACTTTGACATAATTTATTATGTTGGGATTATGAATAACTTGGCTGTAATGAGTTTGTAACGGCATTCATAATTCATATTTTTATATTTATTTATTTTGTAACTTAATAGTAGACATTACTACTAACTCAAGAAGCATTTGGAGTCTTAGGCCCGTATTAATAAACTAATCTCAACTCTAACGCTCGTCTCGAGATGCGTCAAAAATTACAGTCTCTATGGTTTGACGTTTACTATGACGTATCTTGTGACGGGTATCTCAGCCAAGATGAGCGTATTAATAACTAGCGACCCGCCCTCGCTTCGCTTCGGTTTATATGAGTTTTCTGTAACACCAGTACATAAAATAAAAAAATAATATACAAATAAACCTTCCTCTTGAATCACTCTATCTTTTAAAAAAAACCGCATCAAAATCCGTTGCGTAGTTTTAAAGATCTAAGCATACATAGGGACAGACAACGGGACGCGACTTTGTTTTATACTATGTATAGTGATCTAATATTGCACTCCTAAGTTCGTAGGTTAGAGAATGCAAATGTCTATGGGTCTCATATCCCACTTACCACCAGACAGCTTATGTGCTTGTTTGCCTTCTTAATTATATTTTTTATACATACTTACATAAATACATTAAATCACGCCTGTTTCCCAGAGGGGTAGGCAGAGACCACTTCTTTCCATTTGCTACGATCTTGACAAATTTCTTTCGCTTCTTCCACATTCATACATCGAGTCATGCACGCACGTCGGTTTCGGGTACTTGTGATTCGGCCCTTTCCCAGTATTTCTAGGATTTGGCTCGAAAAAGTACGCCTAGGGCGGCCCCTTCCGACCTGTCCCCTCACTTTCAATCTGTATATCTCTTTCGTCAATCTTCTTTCATCCATCCTTTCCAAATGACCGAACCATCGAAGCATGCCCTTTATTTTTTATTATTTAAACTTTATGCGAAACGATACTTGAGCTTCCTGTGGTCCTAGTCGAGATCCATTAAGCTCACTGGCGATTCTATTCGTTTCGTTTTTAAAGCAATCACATCACCGGTATATGACGTGATAAGAAGAGTCACGTGATCTACCAGTGACGCGATTGGTTTAATGCGGAAGCGATTTTTTGCTAGCGGATGACAGATCAGAACTCCATACATACCAAGTCCATAGAAAACACGAAATTTAAATTTATTTGTAACACTGAACACGGACAAAATTACTTGATTCTTGTAACGTCACCATTTATTTTCTCACTCTACAAACTCGTTTTTATTAGAAGGAATACCACCCCAGTAATCAGAACCCTCTGCACATAGTAATTGAAAGTGTTCATTATTCCCCTGGCAGGGGTTAGTTTTCTCACTATACCACCAGGGAAATCAGGGCAATCAGCAAGGATGCTCTACTACTGCCATTTCGAGCCACCTATCTTAGGTAGAGTATGTTGCATGCTGAACACATTCCCTACAGCAATTTCCTTATCTGTTAATTGTTACGAATTACGCGTATTGCTCGATCGAACTGTCTAATTTGATCCCTGGTTGCGCAGCGATTCGTGTTTGTGACTTTGGTTCGACATAGTCTCCAGATCTCCAACATTTTAGCAATCCTATTATAATACAACATTATAGATGCGAAAGTTTGGAAGTTTGTTACTCAATCACGGCAGGACGGCTAAACGGATCTTGATAAAATTTTGGCGTAGGGATCAATTATAGTCTACTTTTTATTCAGAAAAAATTAACGATTCCTGTGGGATGTCAAAATTAAGAGTTCCACGAGGGGAAGAAATGACACCATAATAACACTGATGTTTTTTGGTATGGGTTGTTAAAGGATGATTGGTGGTTCTTGCCATGCATTTACCAGTAATTTCCACTTACTAGAGTGAATTCCAAGTGAGGATTTTGTAATTTTGGTACTAGGATTATGAAGGGAAAGGTAGACTTTGTCTTAAGACTGTTTTTTTGTAACAATAAATATTAAATATTATTCGTAAGTTGAAATTCCATCTGGTACATTGTTTTTGTAAACTTTCTAGAATCGACGAACATATTATATTCTATTCTTTTCTACCTACTCGTATTATCACTATTATCAGTGTTAATTTTTGTTTCTCACGGTGACTAATGTTCTCACACCTACTATCAAATCCGTAAACAAGATCACCGCGTCACTTAATATTCTTTTCCTACTCCTGTACTTTTATCTGTCATTTATATAGTCACGAACACTAATATAAGAACATACATAATATGTCCGCAGAATAATCCAGAGAAAAGTCTATCTTGTCTATGCCCCAAAACAGCACTTGTGCGTTTTTGAGATAAAACGATACGGCCAGCTGCCAAAGCTTAGCGTTGCACAATCGATTTAATCATATTTTAACGATTGTGAAATAGGGACTATAAATCACCTAATGTTTTGAGAAATGATTTCAGTTACCTGATTGGTCGATTTTAAAATAGCTGTATTCTGGTTGGTTGATACGAAATACAAAGTTTTTTTAAAAGATTTAAATTAGTTAAAGAGAAACACGTACCTAAAAGAACCTATCGTTCCGTTTGACAGTCGATGTGTATTGTGAATGGTGGATTTAATTTGGTGAAGTATTCTGATTGGTCAAATTAAAATGTTTTGGAATTGTAAATAATTCTATTTTCCATTCCGTCAATTTAAATACAAAGTAAACCATAGACACATATTTTGTCATTTTCTTGTTTCCCGCTCGTTTGTTGTTCTTTACTTCGTTCGTTCGTTTGTAAGTTTTTCGCTTAGTTTTGCATTTCATTTGAAACCTAGTCGTAGAAAAAGTATTGTATGCAACGGTGTATAACTAAGTCAAAAAACACTCGTGGCGCTTACCTTTACGATGTTCGCCTTCGGCTCACATCGTAACACACGCCACTCATATTTTTTGACCTCTCTTATACAACTATTGCATAAACTACTATTATTGCACACTATCATGAGTAATAACTTTATGAAAAAGAAAATATGTCTCCGATAACTAACACTTACGCAACAAAAAATCTGCATTGAAATCGGTTCATCCGTGAGCTACGGTACCACAGACTGATACCCGTCAAACACCCCTCTTCTTGCGTCGGGGGTTAAAAGTAACAACGCGTTTCACTAGTTTCTTTCCCGTGTAGTAAAACCATTGTAAGCGACACGTAATTAAATAACGCAGGCAATCTAAACATTGATACCCTTGTGTCAGAGCGGTACAATGGAGCGTCGGCAAAAACGTGATCAAGGTCGGCGGCGGGAAAAACGTCAATTAAACACGCCATTAACTTTTTGCACACCGTACCTTCGGGTTTTTGTTGACGCTACTTGGAATATGCGGCTCGGGATGGAGGGGTTAAGGAGGAAATTAGAAAGAGGTCATAAGGATTTATATGTCATAATTAGATACCTAAAAAAATTAAGATTTGGGCACCCTGTATTATGATCAACAGGGTGATATAGAGGGTGTCCTAGAATTTGACGTAAATATTAAGAAGATTGTGAAGTTAAAAATTTCCGTACAAAATGCAATAATGTTTCTCGCCCCTAAAAAACTTTTTAACCCCTGATTTTTGTATTTTGTAGATATCATGAAAAACTATTTCCGTACGTTTTCCTTTTTAAAAGACAATAAACAGAAACTTAGAGACCTAGTTCTTGATTTAGGGGTGAAAAACGTTATCGCCCGGAACTAAAATGGCGGCGGCGCTTCACAATCCCTGTATGTTCTGATATAAAATGGGCTATGTTTATTAATTTGACCACAATATTTCCTTATATTACTCGTAGATTGTGATTACGTAATACAAGAATTATACCAAATAACTAAAAAACTGTTATTCAATGAAGGATAATGTACTTACTTAAGTTTACAATAATGAAGTACTTAGATGCACTACATACCTGAAACAATAAATATAAAATTGAACACATGTAATAAAATAAAAAATGAACATTAATTATATTAGACAAAATCCAACGAAATAATACTAACCTCACTTTTAAAGTTAAAACTTCTAAAGCAACCACCTAATTTTCATCAAACTCAACTAAAAACCAGCTCCAGTTAAACTACCTTTTACAGTTCGGGGGTTACGATGCCACAAACAGATTCACACGTTAAACTAAAAACACACCCTTGATTAAGTGGGTGGGGGGGGGGGGATAAAAATAAGGTTATAAACAGTAGATCGCATACTTGTTTGTTTGCCAACAAGCATGTCTAGGAAAAATGTTTTATTTTTAAATAATGAATGATAAACACACATTGTAATCAATCGAGTCGGTTAAACAAGGATGCTGCACCCTTTCACAGATCTTTCACAAAGAAAGAACATTATTCTAAGAAGAAGAAAGAACACTAACCGTCAAATGTCACCTGATACTAGATGGGCAGTCTTATGGACATTAGTGAGTTCAAGACAGCCAATGCGTTTTTAACCCGGAAGATTAAGAAATAGTGTTGTTTGCTAAATAGTTATAACAATGCGAAAACTGTAGCCTGGCGGCAGTTTGGCGGAAGGATGGTAGTGGCAATCCGGACGGACTGACGGACCGTGCACATGGTCTAGTAGGCCCTAATACTACACATCAGCTCTATAGCTTCACTTCGATTTATGTGAGTATGATACGAGTATATAACCCAAGCTTTCCTCGATAAATGGGCTATCTAACACTGAAAGATTTTTTTAAATCGGACCAGTAGTTCCTGAGATTAGCGCGTTCAAGCAAACTCTTCAGCTTTAAAACATTAGTATAGATTAGTAATGCGTGCAACTTCCCTCCTATTTTTTCTCACAATTGCATCTGCGTTTTTTCTAGTAAATCAAATCAAAATCAAATCAAATCAAATTTATTCACTTGCGAAGCGGTTACAATGGTTTTTTTAACATAGAAAAGTACAGCGCTCTCGCTGGCGACACCAGCATGTAAATATGTATACCTAAGTATAGAAAATAAAACAAACTTAAAAATTACTTCTACTAATAATCTTAAAAATCATTAATATAATTCTAGATTTCATGCGTTGACACTTCAATCCGTAATACTTAGTGCACAATATTACGGTAACATGCATGTGTGTCTAGTTGGCTTGACTGAACTTCTTGTATAAAAGCCGATGGACATCTCTGTACCTGTCACTCAATTGTCAGTCAATTTCGACATCCTTCCGTTATCTCCGCTCTTTCCATCTAACTTGGTAATTTGTTGGATTGCGCAAGTTCCCGGAGCACCCTGAACACGTATTCATATTCCGAAAGTTTTCAGCTTATTTTAGTTTCGTATCAGGCGAATAATGAGTTACTTTGTGAGGAAGGTGCTCTTAATTTACCTGGCGGTTTATTTAAAATGATATTGCGTTCCATTTCGCGTTTAGTATCGGGTTTTAGCCATTTTAAAACACTCTCCAGTTTTTTACCACTATACAAAGAATATAATTGAAAATGTTTAATTTTATAAATCCCTTACAATAATAATATAAAACCTAGAACTATCTATTTAGGTGACGAAACAGTGTGGTCTGTTTGCTCAAAGATGACGTTGTTCTCTCTTTCTCTCTTACGCTGCTGGAAGGCCGCTCCATAACTCCCAGAACACATTATCTTTCGGGCAGAATTCTGGTCATTCCATGGTCCCCCACTCACTTCGTACGAACAACACCTTTACCCATAATAAAGGTAATCATATCGTATCTTATCTTTTCTTACAGATGGGCCTTTGTGCAATACACTTCGACCCTTTTTTGCAATTACCCTCTTACATTAGGTATTTGAATGCGGAGGTTTCATCAGGAAGTTTTTCCTTCACCGTAAGAGCATCGGGTAATGTACTTAAGATAGAAAAACTCATTGGTACATGGTAACCGAGGGGGTTCGAACTCGGCAACTTTCACAGGTATTCTTACACACGTTTTAAACTTCATAATTTTAAAACTACGCTTAACCGATCATCATCTAACTTAACTTAGCATTTAGCATAGTTTTTAGCTAAAACAACCTATCTAATCACGTACAAATCTATACGTTTAGGAACTAAACCACAGACAGACACACTGACATAGGCGTCCAAGTTTTAACGATTATAAGCGTTTATCTTCCAGTTATAATAAATAAGTTTCTCATTATAGCTGAACTAATAAATGTAATACTCCGCACCGCATGTTTATCGTAGGTTCGCGGCGTGTGGCGGCGTGTTGCGTGTCACACTTTTTCCTGTACGAGCACAAGTTGTATTTTCTCGCTTGTAGCTCAGTGCGTCTCTATCGTAACAGATTGGATAGAAAGGGAGATCCGAGCGACAAGTCTCGAGATTCGCGGGCCACTTGTGGTAGCCCTCTGGTGCAGACCGGTCGGGTGGCACTTCATTAACTATAGCGGTTTCTACGAGCGTGTTATGTGCTGAACGTTTTCTCGCGTTTTTATGTAATATGCTCGCATATATACACCTAGTCGTGTGAGAACATGTTCGCATTGTAAAGTGGTTTAATTAAAGATTTATTGATAGTAGTCGTTTTGTCATGCATTCGAATTATAGCACTAATTTTGTGGTTTCAAAAATTAAGTAAAGTGAGTTATTATTATTATTTTATATTTAATTATGCCGTTCAAAGATCTCATATTCAAAATTCAAAATATTTATTTAGTAAATTGGCCACATGAGGTAAAAATATTTTTAAAACTAGCACAATGTAAAACATTACAAAAGTAAGATCTTAAAGTAAAATTTCCTAATGACCTATATTACGAGTACTATAAGTAGTTTAATAATTTAAAACGTTGCGATGCCTGTGCGTTTTAACCTAGCACAGGATTGTATTGATGTATGTATTTCGATTGTTTGACCGTAAGGCCAGCCAGTTCGGAGTCTACCCGTTACAGGTTCTGAACTCCTAGTAAAAGGATGACTAAAACCGGGCAAGAGCATGTCGGACCATGCTCAGTGTAGGGTTCCGAAGCCGTAACGACAAACACAAAAACCGGGCAAGAGCATGTCGGACCATGCTCAGTATAGGGTTCCGAAGCCGTAACGACAAACACAAAAAACTATCTCAAAAATCAACATGTATGAACCAATTTTCTATTTAAAGTTATTTGGCGCTGTCTTAGATGATTTTTAGTATTTAGTTATAAACCCGTTAGTCGCCTGTATCTCAGGAACTAATTAAGTCTACTAAGTAATGATTCTTTTTCTTATAAATTCGTATAAACAAGAGCCAAGCTTTTAAGTGTGAGATCAGTATACCTAACAATGTAGGAAGTTAGGTATCTAAACTGCTTCAAACCGACTTTAAATTACAATAAAAGTTTAATCTTTTATAAAGTAGGTAATTAATAGAAAGTGAAAAAAAACAAGGGCCAGTAAATAGAATTTTAAGTTTTCCAAACGATACTCGACTCAAATCAATAATCTAATCGATTATTTGTAAACTTTCAGATCGCAAATCGCAAACTTGTAGGTAGCATTTCGGGGCACGTCCGAACAGCATCTAGGCGCTCGCGCTTATAAGCGCGGCTGTCGCTCGATTTGTTACATGGACAGTTCGACTCCCCCCGCGCGTGCAGCCCCCCCCCCCCCGTTAACAATTTTTCTATCAAAGTTATCATAGGCGATTTTGATAGGTATAAACACTTTAGTCGCCTGTATCTCAGGAACTAATCATGTCTACTTAGCCGTGATAGTTTTCCTTTAAAATTCGTTATATGCGCTTTCGTTGAAGATATTTTTCAGATTTTTAGTATTTGTAGTTTTGGCTGTAGGGGGGGGGGGACACTTGACTCTAACAAAAAATAGCGCTTTAAAGCTTAATATTTCGTAAACGGATCCCTTAATCGAAAAATTATTGTTATAAACCCGCAATATTTTTGAAAGACCTATCCAACGACACCCCACACTATGGGGTAGGCAAGAAAAAAAAAAGGCATCCTCACGTTACGTGTAGGGGAGGTGCATTAAAAAAAAATATTTTTCAAAATTTTATTTTACCACTTTGTTGGCGTGACTAATGTGTATATTCATGCCAAATTACAGCTTTCTAGTACTATGAGTCTCTGAGCTAGACTGGGGACGGACGGACGGACGGACGGACATGGCGAAACTATAAGGGTTCCTAGTTTGACTACGGAACCCTAAAAACCCTAATCTGAATGATTGTCAAATTAGAAACAGCCTGACGAACAGGATTCCTTCAAGGAGAAGTCTCCTCTACAGTCATGTATGGTATGTCGTGTCGAATTTTATCACATTTATTATGTTACGGGTTCGAAGAAGGCTCCATTGCACCGCCTGTAACCTAAGACCGTTGTAAGTGTAACAGCTCTCGGATTTGTCTCACAAGCGAGCTAACAAGCTCCGAGCAAATACTGCACATTATTAAATGTTACTGTTAGATATTCCAGAGAAACTGTATCGTGTAGTCCTTTAGTAGGAATTGTATGCTTGTATTTACAAAGGCGCAAAACAAATAGAGATTCTAGCCATTGCAGTGTAAACACTGTTATAAGAACGTTGGTTTGTGTTACAGTGTTCTTACAGGGCCTGTATTCTTGGCGGTACAAAACATATCGTCTTTGACCTGTTATCGTATTGTCAATGATTTGATAGCTTTTATTTACTTGACAGTTATAGCGGCTGTTTAAAAAAAAACATATTATGTCATAGTCTATATGGTTTTACCGCCTAAAATAGAGGCCTAGATCATATGCCAGTATAAACTTGACGAAACCAGCCAACAATATCCTTTTTTTTGGAAAAGGACTAACTTCAATCCAGTTTTAAGTATTTTGGCAAATTAATAAGTTTTAACTAAGTTAAATATTACCTAGTTGTATTTTTTTTGACAATACGTACGAATTCAGGACAAGAACGAATAGTCTAATTGTATATAAGAAAACAGAGTACATAGTAGACAATATGTATATAAATGCTACATAACATAAATTATTCCATTTACGTCTCCAATATGCGAATAGAAACGTTCGCACCATTGTACACGTAAGTGCACAAGTCATCAGGAACTATTTATCAAACCACGTTAGTGGTAATGTACGCGACATTACCACCTGTGCAGTACACAGTTTAAGATCAGCAAGGACCGTTTCATATTCTGGGCTTGAGTACGCGTTCTAAGAATAGATAACGTTAAAGACTGCTATATATGTATGTGTATGTATGTATGTATGTAATTTCCAAAGAAGACCCAATTCTGTTCGATTGGATTAGTTTCTTTTGAATAAGACAATACAATAAATACAATAGGTAAGTAGGTACACTACAAAACACTTTATTGTACACCAAACAAAAATATTGCAGAGAATGATAACAATTAAAAATAATACACATACAAAAGGTACTGTTGAACCAATTAAGGTTCCAGGTTCAGCCAGGTTCACGGCTAATTAATTTTTCTGGTTTTGTATTGTGACGATTCGCAGGGTAACATTTTTTGATCAAGGCCTTCGGAAACATCGATAAAACTGTATTTTTCTTTTATTAAATAAATGGTCAATTTAATAGCCACTTTCTGAAATGCACTATTAGTACAATCTGTGTTATTATCTTGATTAAGAACTAGCTTGCGTTGAAAAAAGCTTCTTCTGAAACCCAAACTTTCTGCATTCGCATACTTCACGTCCACCGAAGCTTTTACATGATTGCTTTTACATTTACCAGAAACCTGAGTAGTAGTAGGCATAAGGGCTACCTACCAACTACTTGGCTTGAGCTACGTCAAAGTACGGTCAAGGTCGAGACACATCATTGTGTGGTTTATACGAACTAAGGTTAGTCAGGTTGGCAATCGGACTCAGGCACGAAGTGAGCACGAGTTATTCTCAAAAAATACGGGTGCCTAAAGTCCATTCCAATAGACTTGTTGTTTAGACAGGAACATAGGTAGCTCTATAAACGAAACGTACCTACTGTTTGTGACAGCTGTCAGCTGTCAATAGGAAACCATCAGAATCTGTGGCTCTCTTACCTTTTGGCCTCCGCACTGTTAACATAGTCTGTCTATGTCTGTCTTGTAATAAAACTTTAAATCTCGAAACATCTCCTCCATTTTATTTATAAAAACGTTCACTTGTCTTATTTTGTAAACAAATTTATAACCTACAAATTCATAATTTTTGTCTAAAACGGCCGTTTTCTGCTGAATAGAGCGACTAGAGACTAGATTTTGCACACCATTTTCCTCATTTTACATCATGGATGGTCTTTTTTGTGACAAAATTGTTATTTTAGGAGAAAAGGGAGCGTTTTGAGGTTATAAAATTGTTTACTTAATAATACAAGTCTTTTGGAATGGACTATATACACGCATTGATCCCACTACTCGCTCGTCTGTGTGCTGTAAGCTACACCCTGCTAGTCGTTACCCAGCAATTAGTGTTACAAATGGCCCCGTGCCTGACTCCCTGCGCAGATTACAGCGTCTTTCAATGCGAGCAGGTAATACCTCTGGAGCTAAATTTGCGATCTTTTGTGTGATAGAGTGAGGTGGGTGATGATGAGCTCTGTGTACATACTTTAGGAAAAAGCAAATTATTATACTGATTCAATGTAAGTAAGTAAGGACTCTCGTACGTAAACAGCAATTGTTTGAACACATGCACTTATGTGACGATGTTTATGTACAAAGGCAAATTTATCCCTTTTATTCATATTCCTGTTTGTCTTGGAATTAATTAGTAAGAACGAAAAATTGGTCAGTTAATATTTAAAGACAAACACAATATTACATAATAATATACATATCGTAATGTGAAATATGACATTTCTAAGAGTATTTCAAAATGAACATCTAAATCTGAACAACATATTTTCATAAGTATTATTTTAA
Source organism: Acleris laterana (assembly GCA_963966035.1). Lineage (NCBI taxonomy): Eukaryota > Metazoa > Arthropoda > Insecta > Lepidoptera > Tortricidae > Acleris > Acleris laterana. Next base: position 501,146 of record OZ014450.1, read on the forward strand.
TAACCTGAATCCACGTGTTCACGAGTCCACGTGCTTTGTAATTAAAAACATTGGCTTGGATTCCCGCAGTAGTTTGAACACGCGGGTAAATCCAGTCGTCAGTATAGGTATGCTTAAAACAATCTAGTGATATACTGCTGACTGCTTTGTCCTTATCTGTAATTGTGACTAAACTATTCCAAACTTATTCCACATTTATAAGTAAGGGGGTTAGCGATTAGAAATCTTGTATCACAATGAAATGGACACAAATCAACGTTCATACGGAACCACAAACTGTTATAAATGTCGCCATATTTACCCCTGGCAGTAGTTTACAAAGTTAACAAAGTATTTTCCGGTACGACGGCTGAACATTTAAGAAACGCTGCAAGCTGCACCCAGCGAATACAAAATTGATTCGAATCCTCTCCGAACTTGGACAGACTCGAGCTCTTAGCGAACTATTCCGACATTCATCTGTATTCATTGTACAAAGTTTGTTTTTAATCGGTTCAGCGGTTCCAGTGGCACTGCGGCTCCTCTGCTACACTAACTTCGTAGCAATAAATAATTAAAGCATTTAAAACGATTCCAAAGTGAATTAATGTCAAACAATTCCTGGTAAAGTTTATCAAACAATTGCATAATGAGTTGAAACACTTAAAACTTAGATGTGTCTCGTTCGTTACAAAAAGGTGTTTGAAAGAAAATAACTCGGCTACGACAATATCTACAGATTGCTTAAATAACCTGTCTAGCAAAATCTAAAGAATACGACAGTTTTCTTTGAAAAGTTTATAGATGTTTTAATATGATATTATTTTTAAAGTGCCGCATTGGCTAGGAAATGTCCTGCATAAGGTAAAAGCTCCTATTATGGACAGTGCTCCAGTTATGAACAATTCCATAAATACTCGTATAAGTCTCTGAGATTGATAATGCTTTTAGTGCTACAATTAGATTATATTAAATTATTCGGGATTACGACTATTAGAATAAAATGTTTAGTACTGATATGTTTTCATTTAAAAAAATGATAATGTTCATCACTGGAGCCTTGTCCATAATAGGTGCTTTTACTTTACTCTCGTCCCAACATAATATAACAAGGTCTACAATAACCAGAACATAGCACTTTCATCCGCAATTAATGTTAAAAGGGGAATGTTTAAATGGTTGCTCACGCCATCGTACACTGATACCGAAAACTTAATCTAATTTTATACTGCATCCTAGTTTTTGCCTGAATGTTGTTGTTGTACGCTCACAAGCACCCAAACGCACGCACACACACGCACACACACACACACACACACACACGCCCTCATGCACGCATGCGCGCAAGTATAGTTTTAAGCATTGTTAATAATAAGTACCTACCAAAGTAAAAATATCCTATCTTGTTTTTAGAGTTGTTGGAAATTCTGTAGCTCTGCCTACCCCACTCTGGGAATAAAGGCGTGATTTTATGTATGTAATGTATTTATGTATTTTACTGTCGTTAATCATGTTACTCGCACTCGCAGACTGCCAAGGTACAGGCCCAGCCTAGTTTGGAGTTTAATGGACAAACCGCATATTATATGTAACAAATTGTTAATGGTTAAATGAACGATTTATTATTATTATTATTACATACATACATAAACTCACGCCTTTATTCCCAGAGTGGGGTAAGCAGAGCTACAGATTTACTAACAACTCTAAAAACTTGTTAATAATTCTGTAACCACATTTTGCACAATTAGGCGAAGATGTTTACCAGTGTATTAGTGACAGGTTGCAAGCCCATCGCCTCAGTACTACACGCCTTTATTACCTTAGTCGGCTTCTACGACATCCACGGAAAGATACGGAGTGGCACTATTCTAATCCGGCTACCACACTGTTTATTATTATTATTGGTAAACGCTAAAATCACACTAACAATAAGGATTTTCGCATATGCATCAAAACTCTCATACATCATCTATCTAATAATGATTTTAATATACGGCCGTTTAAACACGAATGTCATTTGACGCAGCAATATCACGTGATTGCCGCAACTTATGTCCTCTAGACCACCACGTAGAAAACTAACCCTTATTCCGAGGCAGTAAAGTGCACGAGTAAGGTAAATAAATCTGTGTAAATGAAGGGGTGCCTCTTGCACGTGATTTATATGGGTCTTATTTAATTTCCATACGCATTTCGCCATACACGAGTGGGTTACTCTGTAACGCAAAATTCGAATCTGTCAGGCTGTGTCCCTCTTTCTCCTCATTTAAAGCAGTACCGAATGAAGGAGAGAAATGATATATCGCACCTACGGTGCGACACTGTCACTTTTGCAAAACTTTGAAAATTGAGTTAAGTATGATATAAAGTCACTTAAAGTACCCTGTCCTTGAAGCGACAACGTCATTCAATTAGTACGCATAGTTTCCGCACGAGAGCGCCAGTGACGTTGTGGTTTTGGCGCGAATTAAAGAACTAATGGAGAAACAACGTACATATGATTGGTCAGTTGCGCGCGGCCGCCCGCAGGTGGATGGAGTGTCTCGGAACTATAACGTCTTTAAGGTAATTGTGTCATTTTTATTTTATGATTCTGGAGCAATAATGACCCAAAATACAGTTGTGACATTGTTCTAACTAACGTGAAGTTCAATCAACACTTATGTTTTATAACGACAACGACTCTTATGCATAATGGGACAATATTGCTCCAATATGATTCTAACTAATAAGTTATGTTCGGGACGTCAACTGCCTTAATGTACATACGACTTTTTTTCTCCAATTATTGTAATTTTAGCATAAAAATAGTACAGTTGGGACATTATTACTCCAATATGATTCTAACTAATAAGTTATGTTCGGGACGTCAACGGCCTTAACGTACATACGACTTTACTTCTCCAATTATTATATTCTTATCTTAAAAATAGTGCAGTTGGGACATTATTGCTCCCATAATAACTCTAACTAAAAAGGTATGTTTGTGACGTCAACGGCCGTAATGCACATTATGACTTTACTTCTCCATACCTTTTTTATTTTTCCAAAATTTAAAGCCATTGTGACATTATAACCCTAAAATAAAATTAACTATTTAGTTTTGTGACGGCAACAAGCTGAAGTACATTATGTTATAAAGTTGCTTCTCTAACTTATTTTATTTATGTTATATAATTATTAATAGTAGTGAGTTAAAAATGCATGTATAGTTAATTTTACAAAAGAAATCAATATTTTACGACATTTAGTAATTACTTATATACATTTTTTTTATTCTAATTTTGAGAATATTATTTGTTTATTTTAGAATTTTCGAGGATGAAGAAAAAATTATCACTCGTGGTAGAAAACTGGTAATGTTGGCTTGTCCCGATGACACATCTATCCAAAATAGTCCTAAAAATTTCAAAGTAGCTGCGCCAGAAGTCAACACTGAATCTGCTGCTCCAATTTCTTCTGACAGAAATCAAGCACAACAGCCGACTTATAATAATGACCCAACGGAAAGAGACAACGAGTCCCCAACTGGTGATTTCTCTGGTTTGTCTTCCAGCGATGAGTCCTGCAATTGGTTGCAACAAATATTGTGCCAAGATACTATGAAAACTTTTTTAACGATCTCATTACTTAAGAAGTTTATTATGTTATAATTACGTTTACGTTTACGTTTTGGGGCCCTGTACTCCTTTGTGAGCAGACAGGGCATTTCACAAAAAGCCCGACTGGCTGTTCACAATGGTGTGATGGCCCCGATGTATGGTAGTGAATGTTGGGTGTGGCAAGACAAGCATAAAAGTCGTGTAAATGCAGTTGAAATGCGCTCTTTGCGTAGTATGTGTGGTGTGAAACTGATTGATAGAGTAAGGAATGAATAAGTCAGTGAGAAATGTGGAATAAAAGAAGATGTATTGACTAAGATTGAAAAGGGCATGCTTCGATGGTTCGGTCATTTGGAAAGGATGGATGAAAGAAGATTGACGAAAGAGATATACAGATCGAAAGTGAGTGGACGGGTCGGAAGGGGCCGCCCTAGGCGTACTTTATCGAGTCAAATAGGTGAAATACTGGAAAAGGGCCGAATCTTAAGTACCCGAAACCGACGTGCGTGCATGACTCGATGTATGAATGTGGAAGAAGCGAAAGAAATTTGTCAAGATCGTAGCAAGTGGAAAGAAGTGGTCTCTGCCTACCCCTCTGGGAAACAGGCGTGATTTAATGTATGTATGTATGTACGTTTTGGACTAATTTGATTTACTTTGATAATAAGACCAAAATGTATGATTAGGACAATGTTATTTTTCGAATACTTTTGTTAAGACGTTTATTTAGTACTGTAATTATAGTATAAATTATGATTAAGTACTTATAAGAAATTTACTTGCTGAGATTTCAGAAGTCTGATTAAACTTAAAATACAAATTATAGAAATATTCGAATAGGCCAAGTACGGGTAAAGAATATGCCTATATAATATTGACACAGACTGTTTAGTCATAAGCAACCATATCTAGCTCTAAGTTAGATGATTAACTTGATTATTAATCGGAAAGCTACACTCATAGTGTATGTCAATGTTCCTATTTATGTCATTTGTTACAAATGGCAATTAGTTTTACTTTCTAAAAGTTTAATTTGAGTATGAGAAACAATACTATTTGTGAAGTTGTTTTTTTTCTACTGATAAGATTAATAGACTGTTTAAAAATGTCGTTTTACTAATTTTCACAACTCTTGTACTCAGCAAATAGAGTTATAACTTTTAATAAATATTTTATTTCCTAATTACTAGATTTTTATTTTAGCGTTACTTTGTCATAAAAGCGTTTATTATTTTAGTTTAGTGCCACAATGTCACAATTGAGGGGTTGTTCAATTTTAAAGCAATGATAATAATATTTCTTTTATATTTAAAGTGACTTTATTTTTCTCATTAAAAAGCTAAAAGAAGCAGTAATCATATCAAACAGTCATCTTTTCTAGATCAAAAAGTATAATCATTTTATACCACACTAAATCTTTAAATGCTTCTCCTGGAAAAATGCTTTTTTGCATAAGTGACAGTGTTGCACCGTAGGTGCGATATGTCATTTGGAACTTCGTTTTCTAGAGTAGGTCCTGAAGGTCTGAATTTATACGAAAATGACGGAGGCTTAAAATCGAAGGTGGTGTGTTATAGCTTCTTGAATTCAGAATATAACTCAGTTATGTCATATTAATGCCTACGAAGCTAGTGGTCCTGGGTTCGAATCCCGGTAAGGGCAGATATTTGTGTGATGAGCTCGAATATTTGTTCCTGAGTCATGGATGTTTTCTATGTATTTAAGTATATATTTCTCTATATAAGTATTTATATCGTTGTCTAGTACCCATAGTACAAGCCTAGAGCTTAGTTTGGGACTAGGTCAATTGGTGTGAGATTGTCCCTTATATTTTTATTTTTATTATTATTATTAATAACCAATACAAACTATTTTCGATTTGAAATACAAAACAAATCACGTAAAAACCCAAACTTTGCTTTTCCATAGTAAATAAAAAAACATTCACACGTTTTTCCGCGCGTCGTGCGCTTAGAACTATAATTATAATTTTCCTTGAAAATATTGAATACCTGGGAATAAATGACGTCATAAACTAACAACAGTAAAGAAGAAATTCCATTGTTTATGTTTATGTCAAATGGTTAACATGTTTAGCAGCCCTTCATACGGCCATAGGTACATACATTTATAATCAGCTTTTTGTATCCGTCAGTCAGCCTTGACAAATACAATGCAAAGCTTAAAACATGACATTACAAATAGTAAGTTATTTATAACTTACACAGTATACCTACAACAGTTGGTGGTCTTATCACAACAAAGTGTTTTTCTCTAAAAAAAATGCAGAAGAATTGAAACCAAAATAAAACATGGCGAGCGGTGCCAATGAATAAAACAATAAAAGTATTAGTAAACAATAAGTACCCGCGTTTAATAACAATAACAATATTAAAGTAACAAAATACTACAAATATTTTTAAATACTTCAATTATCTGCGACGTCCATCCTCCATTTCTTCCCACTCCATGTTCAAAACCATAATAACTGTCTAAAGCCCAATTATACAAATCAATAATGTTCCACTAAATTAAAACCTGTTCATAAATAAACATGGGGCGCCAGCGCCATCTTGCGTCCGCGGTGGAACCTTTCGACACGGTCCGCAAATTGGCACGAGTACCCGACGGTAAGGACGAGTTCATTTACATTATTTTACGTTATAGCCTGGAGCATATTGACTGATATGAATAATAAGATACACAAGTCATACATACGTAAATTAAATCACGCCTGTTTCCCAGAGGGGTAGGCAGAGACCACTTCTTTCCACTTGCTACGATCTTGACAAATTTATTTCGCTTCTTCCACATTCATACATCGAGTCATGCACGCACGTCGGTTTCGGGTACTTAAGATCCCTTTCCCAGTATTTCACCGATTTGACTCGAAAAAGTACGCCTAGGGCGGCCCCTTCCGACCCGTCCACTCACTATCGATCTGTATATCTCTTTCGTCAATCTTCTTTCATCCATCACAACACAAGTCAAAATCTCATTAATAGTTTAGCTAGCCGTCAAATTACAAAACATTACTACGTTTTTTAGTCAAAGCACATAATTGGGGACTTCGAATGCCCGACACCTTTCACTCTTTATTTGTGACTAAATCGAGAAAAAGAAATTGAACACGGAGTTAAGACTGCGCCGAGCGTACGCCGGATGTACAGTGGCGCCCTCATTACTATTATTGTGTTTTCTAATAAACTTAAGTATTTTCTTGAAATTGGTCGGTAGGTTTTTGTACGACAAATGAAAACACAACTTATAGGGTATATCACATAGTTTAATAACAATTCACCTTCGAGTTACCAACTTAACGGAAAAAAGTGGCCACATTTTCCCGTTAAGCTGACTACTCAAAAGGTAATAGTTATTAAAGTTGGTTACGTATCCCATAAATTGTGTTTTTACTTGCGCTACAAAAACGTATCGTCTGATTGCAAGGAAATTCTTTAGTTAATTAGAAAACACAATAGTAGTAATGAGGGCGCCACTGGACGCTCGACGTTTGCTCGATGCAGTCTTAACGTATCTTCCGACTTCGATTTTCAAAGTGCAAAGTCATTATGACGGGCAAATTAGGACCTCCTAGGACAACTTCCTGCTGCTCATTTGCTTATTTTTTTTAATTATTTCGCCTGCTATTGTAATGTAACCCACCCATCTAAAGTCAATCTGACTTCTACAGCAATAAGCTTGAGTTTCCTATAAGCTACAAATGACTACGCATCGCGCCATTTTTTTTTAAATGTCCTAAATTTACATTCGTGGCCGTACCTGATGTACGCAAAGATTACTGTCCTCATAAGCCAGGTAGTATTTCACATTCAACAGCCAAAGCAGATTCAATTATGTCCCTTCAATAACAAGGTTGCGTTTGCTAAAGGAGTTTTGTCTGAGATACTGCCATTTGTCTTAGCTGGTCAGATTACCGCTCTCTAGCCGTCTCCACGTGTCTCACGCGCGCCCCCGCCGGATGTCCAATCAATCCACTTGGCGGTCATCGGTAGGACTTCCGTCCGAGTAGACGGGTCAATGACAAACAGGACGGCAGCGTGTCACCGCAGGTTTGTACAAGACGACATAATATGTAGACGGCCACACAAGGCAAATTGGGATAAGTACACCTTATTTTTTACATATTGAAACAACACTTTGAAGATCTTGTTTACATAACCATATAATTCTTTTAGTTTGTTATTCATTTGTAAATTGAGTACTTATTATATTAGGTTTTTTATACTTACACAAGAGATCACAAGACATCAAGGTGCCGAAAATGGTCATTGAAAAACAAAATTAATTAAATCAGTTTCTCGAAATAGCTTATTCTGGAGATATTAAATTAGAAATAGCTTATTCTGAAGAAATATTGGAGTTTTTTTTTAGATATTAGATGTGGCATTAAATCCTGACAGGCAATTTCCCTCCAATAAGCTGTATAGCCTTTTGATAAAATTAATTAAATTGACTTTTAAGAGTATGGAGGCAATCATTTCAAAATCACTAAGAACTTCCTCTACTGGGTCATATAAATAAAAGTGAAGGCGATTCACCTAAATTTTCCGTGGGGTAATAACTCACTTCGACGCGGAGCTATTTATATTAGATCAAGGTATTTTATTGCGTTTACGCATGTTTTCAATGTCCGACGAAATAAAAGGGTCTTATAAGTTTAACGTATGTATCGATGTGCCTATCTGTGTGAATGTCTGTGGTATCGTATCTCCCAAACGTATGGACCGATCTGTATGTGAAATCTTAAAATAAACCTAGTTTATTTGGAATAGTTCTTAGCTAACTTTCATGAAAATAAATTCGGACTTTTAAAAGCTAGCTCTGGAAGAAGGATTAGCTGTTACATCGAGGATTTTATCAATTAAATGTGTTTATTATTATTTTGACGACGCGCTGGCCTAGTTGGTAGTGACCCTGCCTACGAAGCTAGCGATCCTGGGTTCAAATCCCGGTAAGGGCGCAGATATTAGTATGATGAGAGATAAGCGCGAATATTTGTTCTTGAGTCATGGGATGTTTTCTGTGTATTAAGTATATATTTCTCTATATAAGTATTTATATCGTTGTCTAGTACCCATAGTACAAGCCTAGAGCTTAGTTTGGGACTAGATCAATTGGTATGACATTGTCCCCTGATATTTATTTATTATTTAGCTTACAGTTATTATACCGGAAAAACGCGGAGATTGTAGTTTAGGTATACAGTGGCAAATATAATAGCACGTCACAAGTCTAGACATGATCGTCACGGCTGTAGGTGTAGTTGTAGTTTCCCACTTTTTTTTAATCCGTCAATTTAACTACTCCGCCACATAATTCGTGTCGTTTTGTACATGACTTTGCGCACTTTGGTACCTTGTCGCATTAACGCCTTTGACAGGTTAGAGCAGCAGTTCAAACATGACTTTAAAGTGGCAAAGCAGTAAAATGTGCATTATGCGGCTACCTATAAAGCCGAACTGTCACCGTGTCAAAGTGTAATAAGAGTTAATTTAGCATAGATTTCACAATAAACATTGAATAATACCCGTGTATTTAAATCGCATCGCAAATACTGCTTATCGTGAAAGGGTACGCCACTTAAATTGTTTTATCGATGGCCGGGAATAAACATGTTAATATCGAACAGGCACATAAAAAATCCCTTTATTGATAAAATACATCGAGGTTTTTCGGGAAATTACCATTTCCGTGTAGGGTTCAGTAGAGTATCAGAACAAATTGATAAGTCAGAGGTTTCTTTGAATGACAGTATTTATTGTGCGAGCAACTGCCCTTTTTATCCGACTGCCGAAAGAGGAGGGTATGTTTATGACCTGTATGTATGGTTCTTTGTTCCTAAGTAAAGACTGAATGTAAGGCCCGATTTCGACAAGCGAGCGTGTCGTTAGAAGCTTCCTAGCGACGCATGTTCAACGGGTACTTTTTTTTAAATTTAATAGATCTCCGGCTGTAGTTACAATTTTACAATATATTTGTACATTATTACTAGCACGGGGACAGGAGTAAAAGGTTACCGAGGAGGATAAAGAGTATAAGGAGAAATTACAAAAAATCTGATTAATGTCTCCGAAACTAGTAAAGATCGCTGAACATGCATACGAGTTAAATCGATAGCCCTAGGCAGGTTGACATTGGTTTTTGTGACACACTGTATATAAATCATTAGCTCCATTCTAAATTTCATTCAAGCACCTTTCTAGCCTTTAATTGTCAAAAAGTAACAAATCGGAGAAATACTGGAAAAGGGCCGAATCTTAAGTACCCGAAACCGACGTGCGTGCATGACTCGATGTATGAATGTGGAAGAAGCGAAATAAATTTGTCAAGTTCGTAGCAAATGGAAAGAAGTGGTCTCTGCCTACCCCTCTGGGAAACAGGTGTGATTTAATGTATGTATGTATGTAAGTAACAAACATACAACGTACTTTCACATTTATAAAATTTGTTATTTGTTTGCACAAATAAACAATCAAACAAACTTAACTATGAACATTATGTCGTTGTGACCAAAGTAAGGGTCTTGAACTTAATTTAACGTCACTACTTGGTAACCATGCCTGTCAAATGGCGACCCACGGTTTTTTCTAGCCTGCGGATCTCTAAAAATGATTCGTGAGCTCGTATGTATAAGCCGACCCACTGAGCAGTCTCCTTTGAATCGCACACAAATTTCATTACGCCCTTGTAACGACGCAGAATATTATATTCTTACCGACTGTACTGAGAGGGCGCCCAAGGGTTACAAAAGGCTTTTTACATTAGCGCTGTATACTCGGTTATGTTATTTACTTGCAAGGACTTTTTTCAGCGAGTTCGTTTATCACATCACACTACACCAAAAGTTCGAAATTGATTTTTCCTTAACTTAAGTAACTAGTCTATGATATACTAAAAAAAAGACGCTTCTAACAAAATTGTGATTGTTGTGCATAGAGTCTTGATTCCATACGAGCCTGACAAGACGATAGACACATCAAGTAAGATGTTAATTGAATCATTAATTTGTCAACTAAGATACAATCACTCTTTGTTAACTCTTAATTTTTCGAGTGTACAGGGTGGAATAAAAGGGCTCTGGAGGGAAACTATGTCAAATCCTTCAGTTAGATCATTTTACTTAAAGAAAACATTATTTTATTTAAAAAAAAAACTCCATTCGCCTTTGCTTGTCTCAAAAAAAACACTCGCTATTTTATTCTACTAATTGAAACAACAGAATAAACTCTCTAATAAACATTTGATCATAGAAATAAAAAAGATCGTGAAATCTAACATTAATTAAAGTGAGTTTTATTTTAGCTGGTTTAATTCCAAGTGAGACTTTTTTTTCCAGATAAATAAATATCAGGAGTAAATCTCACACAAATCTTATTCCTACTAAGCTCTAGACTTGTACTATGGGGACTAGACAACGATGAAGATACTATATAAAGAAATACATAGAAAACGTCCAAGACTCAGGAACAAACTCAGGGGGGGGGGGACTCAGGTACTCGTGGTCATGCTCATCACACAAATATTAGTCTATCGGAATCGAACTAGGAACTATTACCCTTACCATGAGTTACAATTACCGTACTCGGTAGCGAGTCGAATGCTATGTCCCTTGCACTCTATAAGAATACTGGGGCCTGCGAAGGGCAGAATTCAACTCGCTAAGGGGCTCGCATGGTAAGGGTACAGAGTCTCTACCCTTTGTACATCTCCGGGCGTCTCCAGGGTCAAATCTTGTCGAGCTGTGCTGACGGAACCAACAAACAAACATACTTTCACATTTGTAAGATTAATGGATAAAGATAAAGTTCCAATTCAAATTCTGCGTAAACATAACAAGAATTTGTGTACGCCATGTGACACAAAGTTTCGTTACGTCCGCAATTAAACTGGCGGCTGGTTTCCGGATCCGGTTACACCGCAAGCCTCAAAATAAACACTGGATGTTTGTTCGACGCGTTTGATGTTCGAGGTTTTACCGTTTTGGGGGGTGTACGGCTAAAGTCGCTCGGGTGTGCGTTTGTATTTACATTTATATGATAATTAATTTATGGTACGGCCATGCGTACATGTCACACGTTCTCGCATGACGATCAAATGCGAGGGTGTTATTCTCTTAAAAACGGCGCGTTCGGTCGATCGAATTCTATATTATACAAGGTGTTACAAAAATACCCGTAAAGCCGAAAGGGGGTTAAATGGTACCTTATAATAAGTCCATTTACAATATTTGAGAACCGTACTATCACCGCATGACTTACCGGCAAAAAAAAGAAAACCATTATTGCTTTCATTGATGTGAAAACCCTATTTCAGTAAAATTAAACAGTAAACTACGCAGATTGTTTATGTACATTTTTACCTAATTCGTGAAACGATTAAGAGACATACTAACAAAATGTACAGAATTCGATTAGATAGATATTACAAGTCGAGTTTTGGAAGATTTTAAAAGACCTAAACTACTTACGAAGAAACCTAAACTAGCACTTACTTTTTCGTAAAGAACGTCAAAATTACAGGAACGGCTCAAAGTGAGCTCTGCCTTGTTCAATGCACAACCTCGCTCGTCGGGATATGGTTTTACACCCATTTAAGTAGAAAAATTATTAAATTGGTAGGTAGGCCTCTCTGTTAAAATAATCTATGCTAACTCCGGTTCCCTGACATGACAGCTTACTAGGGTTGACAATATTTTAGGCTTTGATAATTTATTAGATTTTTTACGGGGTATTTTGTAACACGTTGTATATAATATGTATATCTATATTCGAATATCTATGTTTTAGACTTGTTGGTAATTCTGTAGCTCTGCCTACCCCACTTACAATGAAGGCATGAGTTCATGTATGTATGTATCAAATTCAAATTCTAAATATTTATTTGACAAAAAACACACACTGTTTTATCTGTCACACTCGGATCGGCATTATGCTGAGCCAGTGTCCGATTCACTGCCGCGAAGACATACCTACTAACTATACTTATTTATTGCTGTTTTCTGTTTTTACTTTTTTCTGTGAGAACCCAAGAGGTCTGTAGGGAATAAATATATTTTTCTTTATTTTCTTTCTTTTTAAAAGTGTTGTGTACAACTGTATTTAAAAATTTACTTTAATAGAACTTCTGTGACCCTAAAACAGCACACACAAGTTTACCGAGTTCAAGGTCGATTCGAATTGAAACTATTCTACCAGTGCGTATGAGTATTGCTATTTCTGTTACTATCTTATAAACCGAACGACTATTATCTACTACTATTTCAAGCCGTTAGATTACACACAGACCAACTTTAATCTATACTAATATCATAAAGCTGAAAACTTTGTTTGTTTGTTTGCTTGAACGCGCTAATCTCAGGAACTACTGTCGGAACGTCCGATTTGAAAGCCCAGTGTCAGATAGCCCATTTATCGAGGAAGGCTATAGGCTATATATCATACTCACATAAACCGAAGCGAAGCGATGGCAGGTCGCTAGTACTGATATAAAGTTAATAGACTTAGCTATTAGACATTCGTCAGTGATTTCATTATAATGTCTTTATTCATCAGCTTATCATTAAAAGGATGCGGTTATCCATTTCTAAGTAAAAATGATTATTTAATGACAAGATGAACTTGAGAAAAGCCGTATACAGACATTTTGTAAGCGGAATAATCTGATACAAAAAAACCCTGCAAATACCTACAATAGTACAGTCACGAGATTTAATTTGGTACCCACCTTAGGTCCAAAGTCAATCTGACATTCTACAACAATAAGGTTGAGTTTCCTAAAAATTACAAATGACTTGACATCTCTAATGACATTGACGACTGCAAGCATATTTTTCTTGAAATGGGTCCCAAATTAACGCTCGTGACCGTACCTAAAATAACAAAATGATCTCATACGAGAATAAAATCTTCCCTCACAATGTCCGCCAACAATTCACAAAGGAAGTAACTAAAATCAATGATAAATACCGGAAAACTGACGGAAAATTTGCCGGACGACATTGGGTACACAATACACATTTTAGTTCCGGCAGTAAATATTTAGTTTGCCTCCTCAAACACGCGTGGACGGTAAACTAGGCGCGGGTTTGAGGAGGCCGCGTTGAAAAACATTTATATCTATACTATGGTATAATAATTATGGTAAAGTCATATCATATTCTGAGGTCTTATTCTTTAAAACACTGCGTCTTGTCGAAGGGTCGATTGAGCAAGCGAACGCAGACAAGCTATTTCTAATCTTCCTAAATGAGAGCGCTCGCCCTAGAATGTTGTTTGTACGCTCTGATGGGACAACTTAAATTCGTTGGTTAATAATTCATTCGTCGAGTTGAAAAGTGAGTCCCTTAGAGGAAAAATATAAATTTAAAAACCCCCAACTCTACACAGTCGGTCCTCCGACGTTTCGAAGCTTGAATCAAAATATTAATACCTACTATAATTAAATTAAACTTATAGGGCCAATAATTATTATTTTTTACTTTTTTGACGTTTTTTTACTGACTGTTTAGAGTCGGAAGTTTTAATTTTTATTTATGTTTTTATTTCACGCTTTTCAAACTTTAAAGCTCAATATCTCAAAAACGGCTGAACCGATTTTGATAAATCATGTCTAAGAACACTCCCGACTAATTCACCTTTCAAACAAAAAAAACAAAATCTAAATCGGTTCATCCGTTCGGGAGCTACGATGCCACAGACAGCCACACACAGACACGTCAAACTTATAACACCCCGTAAGTTTTTGCGTCGGAGGTTAATAAAATGGTTGCGCTCTAAGCAGATAAAGCAGAGATGTGCGTGAAGAACCTTCCCAAATGACACATCAAGACAAGACTAAATAAACAAGGCTGGACCTATAAATTTCTGAGTTCTCCATGATGATTATACTAATTAAATTATAACGTCACAAGGCTTACTTCACATACCATAAGAGCTATTATAATAATATAATAATAATAATAATTAAAGGGTAAGTAAGGACAGAACCTAATATGAATCATTATGTTACTAATAATAAGACTGAATTATTTCCAATAGACGTAACATTATTTTCCATTTAATACTTATTCTTATTTGTAACAAGTTATGACTTATTTTAGGTTGTGTCCCTACTTACCCCTTAATCCCTATTAACCCCGATTTACGTTAGCTGATGCACCCTGAAGATGAAAAAAAACTGACATACATACATACATAATCTCACGCCTTTATTCCCAGAGTGGGGTAGGCAGAGCTACAGAATTACCAACAACTCTAAAAACTTGTTGATAATTCTGCAACCACATTTTGCACACTTAGGCTAAGATGTTTACCAGTGTAAAAAAACTTATTTATTTTAACGCATTCACTCCGCTTATAAATAATGTTGTTAGAAGTCATTTAACTCGGAGAGTACAACCACAGCAGATTTGCCCTGAAGTCATTTACAGACAAAGCAAATCGAGAATCAGCAGGATATAGCCGGAGCACACTGACAGCCACTTCCGGGCTGCAGTTGGGACGTCTTTGGCCTGTCTCGCCCAAAACAATCTTAGGATTAGGATCAATGTTGGGATTAATTCGTAATGAACATTTAGCACGGTCGGTCGGTTATAGAACCTTATCGCATGAAACCAACGATTAATTTCTATGTAATTTCTATCTCGTCGCTTGAAGCTGTTATTATGACAAGGTCCTATGGTGGATCAACACAAGTCAAGTGACGATGGCTTTTGCCCATCACTCCGTTTTCGGTTAAGTTGTTCATCGATATTAACTTGGGTGCTGTTTCCAGGATCTATAGAATTCTGTTTTAAATATTTCGCAATCGATAAAAGGTGAACTGGAAGAGATCCCTTAAAGGGATAAGTTCGCGTTGGTTCGCCAAAAACGCTTTTAACTCAGCTGAGCCTGTATCTTGGGACCCTGTGAGTCGGTTTACATTGATCACAGGAACCATTTAAAATATAGAATTTTAAAAAACCGTCGTTCATCCGTTTAAGATCTACGGTGCCACAGTAGACACGCACACTTAAACTTCAAACTTATAACACCCCTCTTTTATGCGCCGGGGGTTAATAAAACAGAGAATTAATAACAATAGAAAAGTAGACTATGGTTTACAATAACTATATAAGTAGCTTGCTCCTGATGAAACATTTAATAGAATAATTGAATATTAAAACTAGTTTTTGGGGTGGGCAATGTAACCCCGTAAATCAAAGTAACCCCAGTTGACGTACTATTTTTTTTTTTATTAGTTTCGCCAACAGATATAACACCATTAACTTAATTTTGAAATTATACGTCTAGGGAAAAGTGACAGGGTGTTTTGTTTACCCAATTACAGGCCAACTCAGCTTGCGTAAAACAATAGCATTTGTGCCGATGCGGCTCCATAACACACTTAACGGTCTAAGTACTTACCTACTAGTATTTATAACATTATAAAAGGAATGAATGTTACAGAGTAGTAAGGATAGAAACGTTCACAATTATGTGAAATACAGAACCTATTACAACTGAAAATCGGTAATTTTGTGCGAATATTTACCGTTGCTCCGTATCCAGCCTGACGCACTGTCCCGTCCTGACACAGGCCTCATTAGCTGCGGCCACCTTTGATCCATCATCACAAACAATCTAACTTAATCAGGAAAAACATCACACCTGCCGCTTAATTGCTAATGCAAACTGAACCCTCCTAAGACACTATTACGTCGGAATATTACAGGAGGTCTGTGAGAGATGGGTTTCTCCTGAACCGAACAATGTCCGTGCGTTTGTCACCCTAATTGGTGCTAATGCTCCGTGTGCAGTCATCCGTAGCAGTTCGCAGTTGCACTCGGAAAAGCAGTGACAACGTGTGGTATAGTTCAACCTCGATTCTATAACAGGCAACCAGATGGGAAGTGGATTCCGCATCAAACTGACATTCGTAACGTCAAAACTGCAAGGATGTTGCCAAGTTTGAGGATTAAGACGGAATGCCTCTATGGGCCGTATTAATAAACTAATCTCAACTCTAATGCTCGTCTCGAGATGTGTCAAAAATGACAGTGTTCTATGGTTTGACGTTTGTTTTGACGTATCTTGTGACGCGCATCTCAGCCAAGATGAGTTTATTAATACGGGCCTATGATTTAGATCTGTATTCATTTCGGTAAAACCATATGGCCTTTAACGTGTTATGTTGAGTAAATCTATACTAATATTATAAAGCTGAAGAGTGTTTGTTTGCTTCAACGCGCTAATCTCAGGAACTATTGGTCCGATTTGAAAAATTCTTTCAATGTTAGACAGCCCATTTATCGAGGAAGGCTATATTAAGGTTATATATCATACTCAAAGTTCGAGAGCGGGTCGCTAGTAAGAGATAAAAAGACATTGACAATACGGAAATACGTCAAAATTAATGAGGTTTTACCATGTAGTATTTTATTTCCGGTCAACACCGGAACACAACACGAACATTGCAGATTACAGAGTGATTTGACTCCACCATAAAATAAAGTCGCTTCCTATGTCTGTCTGTCTGTGTATTGATGCCATTTTTTTTCCATCATTTGGATAATATTTCACGATGTGTTTTTACCTATGAAAAACCTACGAATGTTATGGAATACACATAAACCGAAGTGAAGCGAGAATGGGTCGATGATTGCACAAAAACAAAAAAATCCTTTAATCTTATGACCAACCAATTCATGATAGATCAATTTAATCAGACACATCCAGCCTTAAATACTCTACATTATCAACACCTAACCTTTATCACCTACTAAACCTGCCGTAACAACATTCTGGCCACAAAAATCCTCTGTCATATATCGCCTTTCTGGCTCGTATCGCGTCCACGGAAATTGAATCAGGCAGCGTTCTGATATCGCCTCACAGGCTTAACTAGTTTTAGTGCAGGTTTGCTGGAGTTTCCGTCGCGTCGCAGTTTTAACTGAATTAGGCGATGTTTAGGGAAAAATTACATTATACAATTTTCTTGTGAATTTTAACGCAGTGACTCTAACAAAATTAGCGCTTAAATGTAAATTTGGAAGTGTTGACGAAAACATCGCAGCACTAGAATTAGGTAGGAACATTATTCTTCTTACTGGAAATGTTTTTTTTAAATAAAATAGCCATTTCTTTACTGCTTAGCTGTTTATTAACAGGAATAAAGCTTTCTACTTAGGTTTATTATGAAGATTGTAAATATACCGATACTCGTAGGTTATATTATCCATATCCATAGGTACTAATATTATTAATGCGAAAGTGTGTCTGTCTGTCTGTCTGTCTGTTACCTCTTCACGCTTAAACCGCTAAACCGATTTAGGTGAAATTTGGTGCAAAATTAATTTGAATCCTGGGAAAGGACATAGAATAGTTTTTTCCCGAAATTCATCCCCTAAGGGAGTAAAATAGAGGGTGAACATTTGTATGGAGCTACGATATAAGGCTGCTTAATTGAAAAGGCACGCGCTAAAAAGTGTTTTGTTCGCTCTGATGGGATACTTAAACTCGCCGCTTTGACATTCACTGGTCCGTTCGCCCGACCGCGTTTTTAAGAGAATCACACCCGTGTCCAACACGGCCGTCCTGATTGAACACCCGTCTTCGCCTGTCAAACAACTGTACAGTACACGCCTCTTTTATGTATCGATACTGGCGTACATTTAAGGCGAAACCTTGAAACAGTATGTAAAAGAACCTCATCACATTGTTGTCCTGTTTGAATAAATACATACATAAGCTCACGCCTTCATTCCCAGAGTGAGGGATTCCCAGAGCTACAGAGTTACCAACAACTCTAAAAACTTATTAAAAATTCTGTAACCTCATTTTGCACAATTCGGCTACCGTAAAATGTTCGTACTTTCGTCTTTCCCTAGCGTGTGTGAATGATAAATTATAATTATGATAACATCAACAGTTCAACACTAATATTAAGACATGTTACTAACACTCGTATGGATCTTGTTATTCGAAATATGTAAATGTATCTTGATTGATTGATTGATTTGCTCCCTCATGGGTAACTATGCTCCATAGTGACTATTTAGTTCTTTACCTTATAAGTCAAGGTTGATGAAAAAAAACTAAAAATTATCCAGATACGAAGTAAATGAAAGCATTACAATGATTACCTCAATATAACCATGGAGCATAATTACCATGTGGGGAGCAAAGTAGGCACATTTTACGGTAGTTAAGATGTGCCAGTGTATTAATGACAGGTTGCAAGCCCATCACCTAACAGTACTACAAGCCTAAAACTAAAATAAATATCAGTCAATAATCTCAAACTAACCTGACCTAGACGCAATCTTAGTCAATTACAAAGAAAACAAGACTAAGGAAACTGGGCTCATTATTAGTCAAAATATTTGCTCATAGCAGAAATTGATCCACTTAAGCTGCAACCACACCGCTGCTTAGAATACGGCGACGGTACGGAATCGCAGTGACGCGTCGTATCAGTACCGTTTTTTTTTAATGGCTTAGAGAAGACAAACGAGCACACAGGCCGCCTGATGGTAAGTGGAAACTGTGACCCATAGACATTCGCATTCACAAGACTGCAATGCAATCCTAAGACTGCAAAATGCGTTGCCAACCCTGAGGACTAAGATGGAATGCCTCTATGCTAGTCATTTCACCGGCTGTCTTATCCCCAAACCGGAACACAACAATGCGAACACTGCTGTTTGGCGGTAGGTGGCGACGGTACGGAAACGCAGTGACGCGTCGTATCCCTGTCACTGCGATTCCGTACCATCACCGTTTTTAAAGCATTGGTGTGGGTGTAACTTTAAAGGGGTACTCACTAGCAACACGGCCTAGTCTAAACCGTGTCGTCAAAAGTTTTCTCTGAAACAAATTACTATCAGAAAAAATATCCAAAAAGCAAAATGCGGAATCGCAGACTATTTCAGAGAAAAAACTTGACGTTTATCGACACAGCACCTTAACTCAAATGTAATTAAACCCACATTGGATTTAGTCAGACCGTCTTCATGAACTAAAAGGGCTCCATTTGACTGTGTCCCTCAATTGGCTTAAGGATCTATAACTCATTGCGTACCTCTCTAACTCACCAAGAACGAAAGAGACAAAACGTCACGTTGTTTACCAAATGGACGTAGCTTAAAATATAACAGGATCAAGTTATAATTCTAACACGTAAGATATAAGTTCAAATTCGATTGGCGTCTCAAATGTTAGTTATGTCAGTTTGATTGTCGAAAAAGGTTAAATTTGTGTTATTGTGCAAAAATGGCGTAAATCCTGTTCGCTCGTTGATTTAATTGAGTCTAAAAGGGTTGAGACGGAATAGGGTTTATAGAGACTCATTTATAGCGCCTTTAGAAAGTATTTAGTGACAAAAATGCAAAACTGTTAGGGACTCAATGTTATTAGAGAAGCGAACTATGACGACAAAAATAATTTTGTAGGGGATTAGTACAATTTGTTAAATTCAATATTTGTCCTATGTTTTCATTACCTATGGATTTAATTGTAAAAAGTAGGACAGGAGGAGGTTGTGGTGGTAGGACCTTGTGCAGGGTCCGTCCGGACAGCAGTGTTCGCATTGTTGTGTTCCGGTTTGGGGATAAGACAGCCGGTGAAATGACTAGCATAGAGGCATTCCATCTTAGTCCTCAGGGTTGGCAACGCATTTGCAGTCTTAGGATTGCATTGCAGTCTTGTGAATGCGAATGTCTATGGGTCACAGTTTCCACTTACCATCAGGTGGCCTGTGTGCTCGTTTGTCTTCTCTATGCCACAAAAAAAAAAGTAATAGTTTATTAATTTTGTACGTCTATTTCTATACATTTCACAAAGATTTTGGTGGTTTTGATTTTTATAATACTGTTTATACATATATGAACTCTCTAGTATGTTAACATTTTTCTGTATATTTCTCATATTTTTGAAGTAAAAACGTTTCGTTCATGGTTTAAATTGAATTAAATCTTATTTCCGATACAAACTTCGGCTTAAGCTCTAGCCGTGATGGAATATTTATGCCCAGTAATTGAAGGATGAGTCTTGGAGATATTTTTAATATGAATTGCAAATTTAAACCCCCATTTTATTTATAGGGGAGTTCCAGTTGCTTGGGATTAGGGGAAACCAACATTCGGAAAATATTTTATACAATAATTATTGTTGTAAATAGTACTCAGTGGAGTTAATAGGGTAAACTTTTTTTTCAGTTTACACTCAGAGTGTTGTGTGAAATGCAACAAATGTAAAAGGTGACCCTGAAAATTACTTTGTGGAATTTTGGGGTGGGTAATATATTTTACGTAAAATCCAAGAAAAATGCGGAGTTGCACAAACGTTAATTAAATTAGTGTTGCGGACAGCGAGCTCGTTAGATTTTAAGACCCTTTTTATTTGTTGATTTGTGTTTTTGATTTGGTTTAAGTAATGAAAATAAAGATTGATCATGTAGGCTAAGAAATAGCTCTTAAGTTAACTTTAAGGTATTATTAAGTTAGGTTAAGTGTTTGTTTTATTTGAGCATGAGGGCGAGGGGCCGCACGACCGTCGCACACGAGCTCAGGAACCAAAATAAACATTGGCGCGGCGTGCGGCGAGTTTTGTTCTGGCGGAGATATTTATAGGTCGGGGTGGGGAGTGTGGCTCAAGTATAAATATGTTGCGACGCAATTAGCTGCCACACTCACACCCGACCCGCTACAGCGACCGGACGCATGCCGGCGCGTAGCTTGTAAATAGTAGGTTAATGTTTTATGCTTAGTTTTAAGATAGATGTAAGAACCTAGACATAGTTTAGCTCGTAAGTTGGAAAAGTGGGCGTTGCCCACCAATATAGTAGGGATAAGTTATTGTATATAAATGAACGTTCACTGGTCAAAGGCGAGTAGAACCTAGGAGAACCTTGAAGAGCGAACAACAGAACCTTGAACAGAGCCTTTGACCAGTGAACCGAACCCGACAACCGCAATAGATCAAGTTTCATACAGTCCACTCTTTTATTTACGTTTTGAGCTACGAAGAGACCGGTTGAGTGCCCCATCCTCAACATCGCCTGGTCCTTCGAGCCGGATTTACAGCCACAACGCAATGGTTGTCACACGATCTCAAGCCGATTGCACCGACACGCAAGAACGTCAGCAAGAACTGGATGCAGGATCGGAACCACCATCCTCCGAACGCGCCACAACATCGACAATAACGGCTGCAGTACGGCGAACAAACATTGCCGGACCTTCTGCTCCTTCCGAACCTCTTGGGGTAGAAGTCGATCCGACTGCCCTTATTGCGGACCCTCAAATATGGCGCGCTGAGCTCGAGCGACATTTAGATACCTCAAGACGAGATAGGGCCCCGACACTCGACCCCGTCTCCGGACGAGATGGCTTAGGCCGTTACGAGTGTACGGTTGCCCGCGATCATAAAGCGCCAGCGCACGTTCCCATCCCCGGACGAGATGGTTTCGGCCGTTACGTGCGCCAGGCTGCTGATCCTGCGCCAGCGCACGTTCCCGTCCGCGGACGAGATGGCTTAGGCCGTTACGTGCGCCAGGCTGCTAACGCCGCACCGACGCACGACCCCGTCTACGGACGAGATGGCCTCGGCCGTTACGTGCGCTCGGTTGCTGGCGGCGATGATAGTGCGCAAGTGCCCGACACCGTTTCACGAGACGATTTCGATCGTTACGGGCACTTGGACGCCGCTACATCGAACCGAAACTAGCCGAGCGCCGCCGATCCCGGGCGCTCTACGACGCTACGCGATACTAACGCGCCGTCACGAATTGGTTTGAACAAAACTGTTATTTTCCGCCAAACGCCCGCCGCATCCAGATGCTCAAATAACACAGCAATGCTCATGCGGCAAGCCGAATACGAGGCCGAACAGAAAATGCTCGAGATTAACCGCCGAGAGCTCGAACTAGAAAAGCGGATGATACAGAGCAAGCTGGCTTCACAGTTGGATATAATAGAAGCCGAGGGATCACAACGAGGCAGCGAATTGAGTCAACCCGAAATACTCGTAGAGAAACAAGTGGATTCGTGGTTAGATCAATGCGCGATAAATCAAACGAACCCGAACCGAACTGCGAACATGTATGAATCTACGCCTCAACGCGAACCACGACCCTCGACACAAACACCGACCCGTGAGCGCAGCACTAGCAGCAACCGTGGGATAGCTCAATTAGCCGACGCTATTGAGAAAATGTCGCGCCAACGACCGCCACCACGTCAATTATATGAACTGCCGGCATTCAGCGGAGCAAACGGCGAATGGCTGCCGTTCCAAGCTGCCTATACTGAATCTACGAAGGCGTATTCATTCAAGCCTACTGAGAATATGGCACGGCTAAGGTCATGCCTAAAGGGAGCCGCCCGCGAGACCGTTTTGTCGCTGCTGCATACAGCAACCGATCCTGAACATATAATGCAGACCCTTCGGCAGTGCTACGGGCGACCCTAGATCATCGTCGACCGAGCGCTCGAGGATTTAAAAAGATTGCCACGACTGGGCTCGTCCGCATCGGACTTGAACGCTTTCGCGGTTAAAGTACAAAACATTGTTACAGTCGTGGCAAGCGTAGATAAACGGAAATATCTCCACAACCCGCTGCTCACGAGGGAGATACTGGATCGATTGAGCCCGCATCTGAAATCCAGATTTTGCGACTACGCAGAACTCAACGCTGACACGGAAGATCCAGAGGTCGTCGTACTAATGAAGTTTTTAATGCGAGAGGCAGATCGCGCCTTACGCTTCACTTACTCGACGGCGCCTACTGGAACGTCAACAACCGCAGCCCCGCCACCGAACCGACGGGAGCTGCGCCCCTTCAGACCGAACGCTGGCATAGCGCCACGCCGACCGAACCCGGTTTACTCCGCCGAGCAAATCGAACCATGCTTGAGCTGCGGAGGGAACCACGAAACAACACAGTGCAAGAAGCTGCAAGCACTGTCAGTCTCTGCCCGGTGGGGTTGGGCCAAAGAAAACCGAATATGCTTCAAATGCATGAACAAGAAACATCGGCGAGATCAATGCCGAGCTAAAGGATGCAGCGTCGAAGGATGCCCGCATTCACATCATCAATTACTGCACGTGAGCGAACCGAACCAAGCGCCGGCGCCTAGATCACAAGCGCCGGCGCCCCGATACCCAGCGCAGGTACTCCGAACCCAAGCGCCGGCGCCTCAAGCGGCGCAGGCGCCACAACAAGAAGCGTCAGAAGCACCTGAGTTCGTTACGAACACAACGAACTTTGCTACGGGTGCACCGACAGTGCTACTGAAAGTAGTTCCCATCACTCTATACGGGCCTAAAGGACGAGTAGAATCCTACGCACTGCTGGACGAGGGATCAACCGTCAGCCTTATCGATCATGATCTCGCCTTAGAAATAGGCGCCACCGGACCCGAGGCGCCACTGTACATCAAAGGCGTGGGCGACATGACGCAACAACAAAAGAGCCGCAAAATTGAAGCCGACGTCTGCGGCAGATACGGCGGTCCGATACACCGTTTAAAGCTGCGAACCGTGCGCGGTTTGAATCTGCATAAACAAGCAATAAGCAAGACGCTATTACAGAACCACGCCCACTTGACGGGACTCGACGGAGCATGCTACAACACTGCTGCGCCGCGATTGCTAATCGGAGCCGACCATTGGCACGTAATGGTCTCTAGAGAGACCCGAATCGGGCGTGCAAACGAACCGGCGGCGGTGCTCACCGATCTCGGTTGGGCAATTTATGGCACCGCACCGCGCACGATAAAGGCGCAAGGCTATGAAACCGCCCTATATCTAACCACAGAGCGGGACAAGCTACACGATCTCGTGGAACGTCACTTCGCCGTGGATTCCTTAGGAGTGGCCCTGAAAACGAAAGTGCATCCCCTAGACGAACGAGCAACCCGGATTTTTAACGATACCGTCCGGAAAATAGACGGCCGGTACGAAGTGGGCCAATTATGGCGGGATGACGAACCGAAGCTCCCGCCCAACTTTCAAACGGCCTACAACCGACTGCTGGGCATAGAAAGAAAAATGGACAAGGATCCTAAGTTCGCAGAAGAATACACGAAACAAATCGAGAATCTGCTAACAAAAGGCTACGCGGCAGAGATAACCGAACCCGGAACGAGCCCTATTAATTATTATCTGCCGCACTTCGCCGTCAGAAATCCGAACAAGCCCGGGAAGATTAGGCTGGTTTTTGACGCCGCCGCTACATGCCGAGGAATAAGTTTGAACGATCAACTATTAGAAGGCCCGGATTTACTGCAGTCACTCCCGGGAATTCTGTTTCGTTTCCGGGAGAGGGCCTACGCCGTAACAGCAGACGTACAGGAGATGTTCCTCCAAATAAGGATACGAGCCCCCGACCAGCCATCACAATTATTTTTATGGAGAGGGAACGAGCGGCACGGACAGCCACGAACCTACGTGATGAAATCCATGATTTTCGGAGCCGCAAGTTCGCCTTTTCTTGCGCATAGCGTGCGCAACCGGAACGCGTTAGATAACGCTACCGAGCATCCTGACGCCGTAGAGGATGTAATGAATAACCATTACATGGACGATCTGGTGGCTAGTTACGCCACCGAACCGGAACTCATACACCGATCCATGGAGATAGCGGCCTCCCATAAAAAAGGCGGCTTCATTTTGCGCGGGTGGACCTCAAACTCGCGCGAATTAATAAAAAGAATACCGCCTGAGCTACGAACAGAGGGACCTACGCCGCTGGGAGACAAAACACCGAAAGTACTGGGAATGTACTGGGAGCCAAACGAGGACGTTTTGGGCTTCAACACCACGCTAATAAGGGTCCCAGCCGACGTCAAAGAGAAGAAAAGAGGGCCCACGAAAAGAGAAGCACTAAGCGCTGTAATGAGCATATACGATCCACTGGGCCTAATATCACAATACGTTATAACGGCCAAGGTCCAGCTACAGCGACTGTGGGCCCTCAAGATGGGCTGGGACGAGTCGCTACCCAAAGAAGAACGCGATAACTTTAGCCAGTGGCTAAACGCAATGAGCAGCGTCGCTACGTTGCGCATACCCCGAAGCTACTTCAAGACGGGGGGAGGGGTCCGCCCGCAACTACACATATTTGTGGACGCCAGCGAACAAGCCTACGCAACTGCCGCATACTGGAGGACCAACGAACCGAACCCCGAAGTCGAGTTGATAACAGCAAGAGCTAAGGTCGCGCCCATGAAGCAATTGAGTATCCCTCGGCTGGAACTACAAGCCGCGGGGATCGGCGCGCGCCTTAGCGAAATCATCAAGCGAGAACACCGCTACGCGATTAGTGACGTCACATTCTGGACCGACTCGCGGACAGTTTTACATTGGGTGCGAGATGACGCACGCCGATACAGCCCTTTCGTCGCCCACCGCCTCGGCGAGATAGCCGAAAAAACCAAAATTGAACAATGGCGGTGGGTGCCGACAAAAGAAAACCCGGCGGATGACGCGACACGCGCTGATTGCAATCGCGTAATCAAGATAACCGATCGCTGGTATACCGGGCCTGCGTTTCTTCGACGTCCGGAAGAGGACTGGCCCCAGGAACCCGCGCAGCAAGAAGAGCCCGAACCGCCGACCTGCGCGCACACAACGAACCAACCGAGGGAGTACCCGCTACCGGACATAAGCCGCTTCTCGAATTATAAGCGGCTTATTCGAGCCACCGCCTACGTACTGCTCTTTATAGAAAGGTGCCGCAAAGAAAGCAACGTTATGCAACCGCGGCACCTAGAGCGAGCAGAGCTTTTATGGCACAAGAAAAGCCAAGCGGACGACTTTTCCGAAGAAATAAAGGTGTTAGAGCACGGGGGGAGAGTACCAAAGAAAAGCCAGTTATACGTTTTAGACCCCGTGCTCGAGAATGGCCTAATAAAAATGCATGGACGCATAAACGCCACTCCAGTGCGGATAACCAAGAATCCGGTGATTTTGAACGGCAGACACCCGCTAGTGCGCCTTATGATACTACAGGCGCACTGCGACGCGGCACATTCATCACACGAGCGAGTGGTGAACGATTTACGCCAGCACTACTGGATACTGCACTTACGACCTACTGTGCGCGCGGTCGCGCATAATTGCCGCACGTGCCTAATAAGAAGAGCGCGCCCGCACGCACCGGCCATGGGCGACTTACCGCTGGCGCGCCTCGAACCGAACAAAAGGCCATTCACCAATTGTGGAGTGGATTATTTTGGCCCTCTAACCGTGACCATCGGACGTCGCCACGAAAAGCGATGGGTGGCACTATTCACGTGTTTGACCACCCGAGCTGTACACCTGGAGCTGGCGGCGAGCCTAACTACTGACTCTGCAATAATGGCGCTAAGGCGCATGGCAGCGCGTCGCGGCTGGCCCAAGCTAATATACAGTGATAACGGAACCAATTTCCACGGCGCCGACGTCGAATTACGGGCTGCCTATCAAGAATGGCTGCCGGCGTTGCGCGACTATGCGCTGCAGCGCCGGACCGAATGGCGCTTCATTCCTCCCGGCGCGCCGAACCAGGGAGGAGCGTGGGAGCGACTAGTGCGGTCGGTTAAAACCGCACTCACCGCTACACTCAACACGAAGGCACCCAAAGAAGAGGTGTTGGCGACACTACTGACAGAGGCCGAGCATACAGTTAATGCCCGACCTCTCACCCACGTCTCCGTCGACCCCCGAGACGAGGAAGCCCTAACTCCTAACCATTTTTTGTTGGGGGGTTCGACGGGGCTACCGAACACCGGCCCGTGCGAAGAGGGCGACCGAAGAAGTTGGAGAGCCAGTCAAGCTCTGGCGGATCACTTCTGGACGAGATGGGTCCGGGAGTACCTCCCAACGCTCGCCCCACGACGATCTCCAAGCGGAGGCGAGCGTCCCCTTCAAGTTGGGGACTTAGTCATCGTGATCGACTCTACGCTGCCCCGCAACGTCTGGCCCCGTGGCATCGTGGTGGAAACTTATCCTGGTGCAGACGGCGGCATCCGGAGTGCGACGATAAGAACAAAGGGAGGAGAGTTCCGGCGCCCCACGACGAAGCTCGCCGTCCTTCCGGTGAAGCAAGATGGCTCCGACTAGGAGTCTTCGCCAGGGGGAGAATGTTGCGGACAGCGAGCTCGTTAGATTTTAAGACCCTTTTTATTTGTTGATTTGTGTTTTTGATTTGGTTTAAGTAATGAAAATAAAGATTGATCATGTAGGCTAAGAAATAGCTCTTAAGTTAACTTTAAGGTATTATTAAGTTAGGTTAAGTGTTTGTTTTATTTGAGCATGAGGGCGAGGGGCCGCACGACCGTCGCACACGAGCTCAGGAACCAAAATAAACATTGGCGCGGCGTGCGGCGAGTTTTGTTCTGGCGGAGATATTTATAGGTCGGGGTGGGGAGTGTGGCTCAAGTATAAATATGTTGCGACGCAATTAGCTGCCACACTCACACCCGACCCGCTACAGCGACCGGACGCATGCCGGCGCGTAGCTTGTAAATAGTAGGTTAATGTTTTATGCTTAGTTTTAAGATAGATGTAAGAACCTAGACATAGTTTAGCTCGTAAGTTGGAAAAGTGGGCGTTGCCCACCAATATAGTAGGGATAAGTTATTGTATATAAATGAACGTTCACTGGTCAAAGGCGAGTAGAACCTAGGAGAACCTTGAAGAGCGAACAACAGAACCTTGAACAGAGCCTTTGACCAGTGAACCGAACCCGACAACCGCAATAGATCAAGTTTCATACAGTCCACTCTTTTATTTACGTTTTGAGCTACGAAGAGACCGGTTGAGTGCCCCATCCTCAACAATTAGTGTCGCCTAAAGTCGCGTGCTTTTTTACTTGCATAATAGAAAGTGACAAAGGGTGTCATAATGGGTCATTTGTGTAACTGGGTGATACTGTGAACTTAAATTAAAACCCCAGGTATTAATTTATACTTATGCGATGTATATATATTTCTTACAAATAAATATTCTATCTATCTATAGTGACGGCATTCATAAACGGTCTAACCGTTTTTTGTCCAACCTACTTGAGAACTGTTCCAAATTCAAAACAAAAAAAAATGCGCTTCCGATTCGCTTTATAAGTATTATAAAGAAAGAAAGTGACAGATACACTGGTCACCACTATTTCTGCGTTTAAAAACAATCCCCTAGAAAATATGCTTAACTCTATCGAAAACTGACAAAGTGTATGAAACTGACATAATCGCTTGACACTCACACAACCATCCGGGAGCTAACGTCATTCCTATACATTTTCAATAACGATAATGATCTCCTGCGCATCTCGTCTAGGGCCACATGGATTCTACAAACTTCGTGCAAACCTCTTTTTCTTAAATTAAACTTACTTCCGCTACCGTGCTTGTACATTTTTGAGATCGCCAAATTTATTCGGCAAAATATAAAATTGTTTAAAATGACTCGCGACGTGTTCCCCAGAAGTACAAGGAATTTGGAAAGACTTGTTGTAGGAAAGCAGCAAAGGACTGCAATGTTTAGGAAAAACAGTTCCTCAATGTGTGTTCTTATTTATAACAAAATACCTCAGCATATTAAAGAATTGCCTAGTAATAAGTTTAACGTAACATTATTTAAATGGTTGCTAAATAATAGATTTTATTCAATTAGCCAAATATTTTTATAAAAAACAAAAAACCCCTAATTATAAGTTACTAGGGTGGTGCGGTGTGTGCATGCGTTCCTACCTAGTCCCTAAGCATTGCTAGCTGTTAGCACTATAAATTTGCATGCTGTGCATCGACAGCTGAAGAAGGCGGCTCAATTGTAACAATATTTTGTAACTACCTCCTGTAATAACCCTTTTTCTACGCAAATAAAGATTGATTTGATTTGATTTGATTACCGTAAAACGGGGTAAGTAGGGATTAAGGGGTGAGTGGACACAATCTAAAATAAGTCATAACTTGTTACAAATAAGAACAAGTATAAAGTGGACATTAACGTTACGTCTATTGTAAATAATTTCAGTCTTATAATTAGTAACATATGCTCTTTTTTCACGGTACTTTTAAAACATCGAGCCTTATTTAAGAAACATAAAGGTACGTAATGATCGTAAGTAAGTATCAGTTTAAACAAGTAAATTGCCCGACCAGCGGCTAATTTAAAGGCAAATAACACGGGATTATTATTCAAAAAGATTCCGCTGAATTACGTGTAAAAGAAATGCCTGAGCGGTTTACATGTGACGTAACGACGACTGTACGATCCTTAAGATATATTTAACTGTAGCGATTTAAATTAGTTTTTAAATTGTACTTTGAAATTAGGAATTTGAATTCTGTCTAAAGAGGGAGGGAACTAGATATAGTACCCTCCCTTTTCTGTCGTGACTGTTATTTGCCTTCAAGTTAGTCTCTCTCTCTTCACTCGTGAACAATCCTGAAGATTTTAGTTTAATGCTTTTGAATAAAGTTCCAGCATATCGAGAAGTTTGTCAATGGTGATGAGATCATAGAAAACTTATTCACACAGTCATGTACCAATATTTAGAATAAAAACATGTCTTAATATATACAAATTGCACTAACATTGCTTAGAACAAAAGAAAAAAGAACTACTACTCCCTTATGTTAGTCCTACTTTATAAGAATTTGAAAACGGGCTAAGTACTCCACTTTGTCCTTAATCATATCGGTAATATAATGATAGCATTATAGTAGCTGTTACAAAACCTGTCGCATTATCACTACATATTATAAAACAAAGTCGCTTCCCGCTGTCTGTCCCTATGTATGCTTAGATCTTTAAAACTACGCAACGGATTTTGATGCGGGTTTTTTTAATAGATAGAGTGATTCAAGAGGAAGGTTTTTATATATAATAAACGTTGTTTTATGTACGGGTGTTACAGAAAACTCACATAAATTGAAGCGAAGCGAGGGCGGGTCGCTAGTGAATAATAATAACATCATCATCATACCTTCACGCCTTTATTCCCAGAGTGGGGTAGGCAGAGCCACAGAATTACCAACAACTCTAAACACTTGTTGTTAATTCTATAACCACATTTTTGCACAAACTGGCTAAGATGTTTACCAGCGTATTAGTGACAAGTGTTGGGAATGATTCTTCTCTCAATATTATTAATCTTCAGATCTCAGTCGACTAAACTCGTGCCGTGTAAAATGTACGTTCCAGCCACAAAAGCTAATGGAATGTTAATTCAAATTATGTCGAGAAATGGACCAATCTTACTTTTAACTCGCTGGGTACTGGCTGAATTTCTTACCTGGAAAGATAAAACAGAAATTAATAAAACCTTATAGTAAGACGCAACAAAGTAGGTACTCATAAACGTATATAGATATGGGCACTATTGTATGTATGCTTTTATACTCCTTATTGTAAAATAATAAACAAAGGCAATATAAAAATAACAAGAACAAAGGCGTACCTACCTACTTATAAGAGTTTTATTCCAACGAACCCTTGAAAATGTTTTTAAACACTAACAATTAAATACACCATCCCAAAACTAATATTGTAATACAATATAAACAACAAATAAATACATAATATAAGTATATATTATTATACAAATAAACACACAGGTCACGTACAACATGACACTACCACAGGACACTACCCATTTATTTAGCTAAACCCGGTATACCCAAAAGCGAGTACGGGCGTGTAAACGGCTACATAATGTACCCGGTACCCGGTAAATACCTCAAGTAAATAAAATAAATTAATTGCATAACTTCGGTTCGAAACGGTTCTAATATCCTATCGTAACTTTCCAACCATATAGAACGGAATTCGCGTAAATAATGCATCTATAAAATCAAACAATACACTTTTTTAAACTATGGCGGTAACTATTCCTGATACTAAAGTTAGTGGACCTATCAGGAACCTGCAGAATATTTTTAATTTTAAAAAGAAACTCAAAACTTTCCTTTTTAACCATCAAGTCAGCCAAGGGACGCTTGCGCATGACACGAGTGCAATATGACGGGAGAAGAGGAAATAGTTTTTGATTATATTGTAATACCTATATTTATGTTATTTCTTCGGTCAACCTACCTTCGCTGTTTTTCCCATTTGCATTGGTGTCCGTTTCCTTCTTTATTTGGCTTCTTTCCTATTTCGGATAAAATATAATGTGCCGCGTACATAGTACACCTATTGTGTTCATCCTTTTACGACTCAGTAGCTATGTTTTTGTATTCCTTTTCTTGCCGTCCGTTTGTCACTCTGTAGACTGTTTGTTTGTTATTTTGCACAGTAGTTTAATTTTTGTATATGTAAAACCAACAAAACATTGTTTTTATTCAGTTTCTTAAAAGTGTACCAATTTTTGTTATTGTTACGTAACCTACATGGCTTGTGTTTACATTCCCATAGACTAGTCTTTTGTTTTCTGTTTCCTTAGTGTTGCCAACCTTAACAGGGTGTTACTCTTATGGTCGTTTGAGATAATCTCGAACAAATTATTTTAATTTTAATCTTTCATGTTTTTTATTTTTACGTTATTTTGTGTTAAGTGTGTCACTATCCGTCACTTCACCAAGCGGTTCCAACGGAAGACCAGTGCTGGCTTTACGGCTAGCGAATGCTGAGTTGGGACCGTTTCGCAACTGTTTCTCTGTCTTGTTATTTTTGTATCTATGTACCTAATGTGGTTTTGTATTGTTGCGAATAAATGTCTCTTTATCTTTTATCTTTATCTTTACATATACTTTATTAACTTATGTATCATAAAATCTTAAGTTCCTCAGGGTCTCTCTGATACCCACCAGGCTACCGCAGCGTCACGGCTTGCCGCGGCTAGGTTACCATATCTCAGGATTTGTCCTGAGATTTCAGGATTTTTCGACTCTTCTCAGGATTCCGGCCGGATTTAGCAAATCTCGTGATAGCTCAGGATTTTCAATAAAACACAGGTTACCTTTTAAAGATCTCTCTTATTAAACTACTAAAAATAATCTTCTTTTGGTAACAATTGCAGTTAAAATCAATACTTATGTATCAATGTAAAACAAACTAAAAATACCTAACCTTCTTTTGATAACAATTGCAGTTAAAATCAATCCTTATTTATCAAAGTGAAACGAACTACTACTGAAAAACTGTACTGAACTGTAGAAAATCTCAGGACTTTTACATGGAAATCAGGTGTTTTCTCCGGACTTTTGATTTTTTCATCTGGTAACCCTAGCCGCGGCACAATGCTGAGAGCGGCCCTTTTTAAAATAATACAGGTTCATACCTGAACGTATAACGTACAATTTGATGTCTATCTATTTAATTTGTTTTTACTTTTCATGATTTGTAAGTACCTATGTTAAATAAATGTATCTTTCTTTCTTTCTTTCTGTCATACAACTACCGGATCCCGTCTCCCTGTTATCCATACATAACGAGCTATATCGACTTGACACCGAGAATATTAAACACCAAAACAAATCACAAAAAGCCGTGTATTTTTGATTTTGTTTGTCACCGTCATTATCCTTATCATCGAAGCCTTTAAGTTCAGAGCGGCCAAGGTCACGATCAAGGCGCGCGCGAGCGGGACGCTGCATGCGCGTGCGCCAGAGCGCGGGCGGGCCAGCACGACGCGCGCGCGCATGGCACGGCCTGGCACCGGCCGGTTTATTAATTAAACATTAAAATATTACGTGGATGACGTTTTTATTGATATTTTTATGCTTCTAGATGCGTTTTATTTAGCGAATTTATATCCTCAAAGTGTAGGTAGAATTATATGCAGACTTAATGACGCTCATCACAGGAATGCCCAAAGGTTGTTTGTCGATGGCGATTCAGAGAATTGGCTCGAGAGACTTGAAGGGGCGGTATCGTGTTTTTAAGACGAAAAAAAACAAAACTCTAGCTTTATCATTTAACTAGCGACCTGCCCTCGCTTTGCTTCGGTTTATGTGAGTATGATATATAGCCTATATATAGCCTTCCTCGATAAATGGGCTATCTAACACTGAAATCTTTTTTTAAATCGGACCAGTAGTTCCTGAGATTAGCGCGTTCAAACAAACAAACCAACACTCCAGCTTTATAATATTAGTATAGATTACATGATTTTAATAGCTACAACTTCGAACAAGAGATAAGGTAGATACTTAAGTTTATTAAAGTTTTTCCTTAAAGCATTAAATTCTGATCGGAGCTTGACCTAGTCCCAAAATAAAGCTCTAGGCTAGCCATGGTTACTAGTCAACAAACTATAGGTACCTTTATACACAAATAAATAAATGCTTCGATGATTCGGTCATTTGGAAAGGATGGATGAAAGAAGATTGACGAAAGAGATATACAGATCGAAATTGAGTGGACGGGTCGGAAGGGGCCGCCCTAGGCGTACTTTTTCGAGTAAAATCGGAGAAATACTGGAAAAGGGCCGAATCTTAAGTACCCGAAACCGACGTGCGTGCATGACTCGATGTATGAATGTGGAAGAAGCGAAAGAAATTTGTCAAGATCGTAGCAAGTGGAAAGAAGTGGTCTCTGCCTACCCCTCTGGGAAACAGGCGTGATTTAATGTATGTATGTATGTAAATAAATCCAATAGTCATCTCATCGGAAACAATAAAATTTAAACAGTATTCACTCTTTATTCAATTGCCACCTATTAAATGTGGTGGTGGCCACTTAAAAGTAATTGTCTTGTCACTTGTATTTTTTTAATGAATTTATACTTTTTCATGGTCAAAGCTATCGAAAACATTTCATTTCCATTTAATTATCAGTCTGTGGCCGTCGCGCAAAACGTGGAATAATCGTAAAACCCCGAGATTACCTATTCCAGGCCGGTGACACTCTTGAGAGTTCAAATCACTACATAGTATAAAACAAAGTCGCTTTCCGCTGTCTGTCCCTATGTATGCTTAGATCTTTAAAACTACGCAACGGATTTTGATGCGGTTTTTTTTAATAGATAGAGGGATTCAAAAGGAAGGTTTATATGTATAATATTTTTTTATTTTATGTTCTGGTGTTACAGAAAACTCATATAAACCGAAGCGAAGCGAGGGCGGGTCGCTAGTAACATATAATTTGTTCCTTTGTAACACATTCGGGGCCGAAAGCTCCAGATCGGGTCGATTTTAGTATGGAGATGACGGAGTGTGGCTAGCTGCCTATCTGTCAAAGTTGACTTTTAAATCACGAACGTATTTGCATTAAGAAGTATTTACGAATATGTATTCTTAAATCAGCAGTTTGCAAATATTAAACACATCAATGGGCATTCACCTACCTAATATTCCATCCCTTTAAACCCGTTTCTTGGTGAAAATAAGAAAAATACATGGATTCAAGCCTTTTCGGATTTTAAACCAGCAAAAAATATATTACCAAAAATGATATACGAAGTGAATGTTACAGTATCTATACACATCGTCAAATAAAGGGTTAAATATAAATAATTGTAATTGCAGTCAAAAGCGATTTTTACAAATTTCTTGTAATTTTTAACCTTCCGAATTAAACCTTGAAATGTTAACCTTGAAAGTTTGACCATGAAAGTTGACCTTGAACTAAAAGAAAGCTTGTTTTCATCCTAACTATACCTTACAATGAGCTACAAAACTATATGTGCCTAATGTAATCTGTTCTTTGTTATGCATGTCACGAATAAATGATTTTCTTTCTTTCTTTCTTTCTTTAATGTAAACACGCTTAAAACTCGTAACAACCTGTATCTTTGATCTGCTACACCAAAATATTTGGTACAGTCGCCTACAAAGAGATGTACTTTTGAACCTTTTTACAATGCAATAAGGTGAAAAAATGGTTACATCTTTTTATAGAGACTGTACATAATTATGCATAGTAGATACGAATCGTCGTCTGTAGGTTGCGTGTCATCAAATTAACATTGCAAATTAATATATGTTGAAGACGTCATTAATCTGTATTTACTCTATTAATTACTTAATCTAATTTATGAATAAGAAACTATACCATGGTAACCTACCTACTTTAAAATGGCGTAACTTAATTTAATGATAAAGGCGAACTCAACAGTATTTCGATAGTCATACAGTCACTTGTACAATAGGTCTATAACATAAGCGCCGTTGTTTTAGACGGTAGTTTTGAACATTGTACGTTATATTAAAACTTATTAGTACGCCCATTCATTTCTATTAACGAGACGCAAACTATTGAGAGACATAAATCACAATAATATATTGGTATATAACTTCGTTCGCGTGGAAGCCTTTTATCGGCATTCCCTGGAGAACTGTCCAATTCGTGGCTACTTTCTTCTTGTATTTGTTAATCTGTTCTTTGTTATGCATGTCACGAATAAATGATTTTCTTTCTTTCTTTCTTTCAATTTTCCGGGTTAAAAAATACCCTTTGCTCTTCCCCGGGGCTTAAGCTATTTCCATGCCAAATTTCATTGAAATCGGTTTAGCCGTGAGAACGCAACAAACTGACAAACAAAGTTACTTTCATATTTATAAAATAAGTAGTTACGCGGGCCTATTATGATCGTGTTTATCGTGTTGACATCTGTCACTTTCCGACCAGTATGTAAGTGCGAGACCATAATACGGGACCTGGAGTAGGTATATATGGATAATATTAATAGATTGATTGAAGAGTAACATGTATCTATACGAAGCTAGCGGTTCAAATCCCGGTAAGGGCAAATATTAATGTGATGAGCGTGAATATTTGTTCCTGAGTCATGGATGTTTTCTTTGTATTTTAGTATATACTTATTTTATACTAGAGACTAAAAACAGCAGATAAGCGACGGTCAAAAGCCTACTTGTATATTCTTCCTTCACAAAGCTGAATGACGGAATCAAACCTTGGACCAATGACTTTCCTTACACGCAGTCCGACTCACAAGTTCCAAGAAATCAATGAAGTTTTCCTGCCAATCACTCTGGCGCATCCGGTATAAGTACCTAATAAGAATCAGCGCCATCGACACACTATTCAAACTCCGGTTATTTCCGTATCCTAGTTTCGGGCAGCGACCGTGTCAACACAATCGCCATTGTGTGACGCACATTTGGACCACTCCTTGAGATCCAAATAACGATGAAGAAATAAAGCCAAC
Organism: Acleris laterana; assembly: GCA_963966035.1. Classification (NCBI taxonomy): domain Eukaryota; kingdom Metazoa; phylum Arthropoda; class Insecta; order Lepidoptera; family Tortricidae; genus Acleris; species Acleris laterana. The sequence goes on from OZ014450.1 coordinate 537,823, forward strand.
AAGGAGATAATAGTACATTACTTAACAAGGGCTGTAAAAGAAAGAAAGCCCGAAATCGCAGGTATTTGAGACCCGAGCCGTAGGCGAGGGTTGTAAATATGCGATAGAGGGCTTTCTTTTTTACTGCCCGTGATGAGTACACAATTTTACGTCTTCACCTGGCCACAATGCGAGTTTTACCGTGCGCGCAGCGTGCGATAAAACTCACATTATGGCCAGGTGTTACGTAAAGTACATTACGTTTTAAAAAGTTTGTATAGTCATGGGATTTGTCCGCAAAGAATGTGACACAAATAAAATAATAAAGTACCTATTGATTATACATATATATAAGACGTAGCCGGGTCGATGTTCGATCTCCGCCAAGCGGTTTTTTTAGCACAAGTAGGGTAAAGGCACCAGTGCTCAGCCAGAGACCAGGGGGGTGATTCTCTCAAGAAGCAAAGGTGAACGAATGGACGAGTGATCTTCAAGCGGCGAGATTAAGTAGTCCGGTCAGTGCAAACAAAACACATTTTAGCGCGTGCATTTTCAATTAAGCAGCCTTATACGTTCGACCCATCGGCAGGGGTTACGTATCAGAACGCCTAAAATTAATAAGCCTAATGTATCATAATCCCTAAAAGTTCATAATACCTAATGGTATTTTTTATTGAAACCGTACATTTTCTAGGATTGTTATAAAACTAACCTAACCTAACCTAATGAGTTCTATACAATGGCATTTTAAAAAATCCTGAAAAGTTTTCGGTTTCTGTAAAAAAGACCATTAGGTGTTATGAACTTTTAGGTATTATGACACATTAGGCTTATTAATTTTAGGCGTTCTGATACGTAACCTCGGCAGGAACCATGCTGCTAAATTGAAAATGCACGCGCTACAATGTGTTTTGTTCGCACTGACGGGACTACTTAATCTCGCCGCTTGGTATCACTCGTGCATTCGTTCACCTTTGCTTATTTACAGAATCACCCCCCAGTAGTCGACCTTATGAGTGAGTGCGAAAAGTGGGAAATATATCTTTCGTACTCTTCCCACTCATATAAAGTATGGGCAGAGGCTGACTACAGGGCTTTACCCTATTTGGTTCCTGAGTCTTGGACGTCTTCTGTGTATTATGTCAATTATGTTTTAAACTCTATAAAGTAAGTTCGTTGTTGTTTATAAGTACCCATAGTACAGTCGACTACAAATAGATGTGACGATGAGTACACCTTTAGACCTAAAATGAATAGAATTTCCTTTAATTTAGCTGTCCAGTGTCGTCCGGTCTTTTTGTTCTTTCATACTAATCTTGCCATGACAACAAAAAAAAAGTCGAGCCGTTTAAGTGATTATTTGTTATAAATGTAGCAATCGTTTGTTTTTATATAAATTAGAAATCTAGTTTTATTCATTTGTGCCTCTGTGCACACACGTAGATTAATGCAAAGGCGTGAAGACACTTAAGATTAACCTATAACCAGCCAATCACCTTTCAAACAGCATCTTTTCAAACTCCTGATTAATTCTAGAATGAATAACCGATTAAGCTCCGTTCAGAGTTCATTACTGCCGGTACAAAGGCGGCGAAGAGTATCGAGCGCCATCTGTTGGCCGCACAAAGACTCGGTAATGCGAGACGGCGTTTAATGGAAACGTCACCGGCACTCGCGCTAGTGCGTGAACATGTCCCGAGATTGCGGTACATCATTTTACTTATTATAGTCTTGTATTTCTTTGTTAGTTCTTAAGGCATGTGTAGAATTAGTTTCTCGCCAGTTATTCTATGTTAGAGTAGCCAAAGGGACCACGACGGGACTTGATTAATATGCCTACACTTTCCGTCCGTCTGTGATTACTGTTAGAACACAATATAATAAATATATAAATAAATGAAGAAAAAAGTCTCTTTACAAGTTTTTTTTACCATATTTTTACTTTTGTTGTATCGTAAAAACGGTAAAACATACAAGCGTCAAATTGGGTATTACTATATTTTTACAATCTCTGAAGAAGAACAAAATATACAAATAATGGTCAAGTAGGTGTTGGGCTCGTGCTGATTCGATTCGAAATTGGAATATAAGTAATAATACCAACTCGCACATGATTGCTTTTTTATTCCCAATACGGGACATTTTCCAAAAAAAATAATTTGTGCCTCTAACATAACCGAGGAATATTCAAGTTTAATGTGCAGCGGGTTGGTTTAGGCACGATAGAGTTCAATATGTAAGTGGAGATGGCTCTCTTTGACGTTATAAAAGTTTTGAATTAGAGTTCAACTCTGAATGCCACGGCAGTTTGAAATTGAAGGATTATACCTAGTCGCTGTTTTTTCTAGAGAACCATGACATTTGAATTGAGACTTGCCGTTCTAGATAATTCACGACCTGATAACATTTTAACGGACTATTTCGAACGGCGCTTAATTAATAAATAATATGTACCAGAAATTGCAATAAGGTAGGTACCGTTTTCTCCTACCGGTACATTTGCTCCGTATCTGCTCGTCCGTTCCTTCAGGGAACTCGTTATTTGGGTCTCCTCCCGGCGCGCACCTAAGACCCCAGTTAATGCCTCTTTTGTCTAAAACTAGACGCGATTAGCTTATAGAACAGTTCATACAGAGGTGTGTACGACTTAAGTTGAGTTATGGAGTGTCAAACAATAGGGTAATTTAAAAGGTAGTTAAGACTTCAAAATGTAGCCTATAGTGCACAAAAGTCTATAGGTCTTAGAATCCACTTACTTTAGGTACAGTCAACCAATTTGATTTCTAGGCCACTTTGGACTATGTTAAAGTGACGTTGTCAACCAAAACGTAAGAGACTCCCTATGATTTGGTTTACAACGTCACGTTGACAAAGTCCATAGTGGCCTAGGAATCAAATTGGCTGACTGTACCTAACGTGTTAAGGTATTTTACTCGACGGCCATTACTGTCAAGTAAATAAGAGCTGTCAAAACGTTGACAATACGATAACATGTCAAAGGCGATATCGTTGACCGAGTTGAATAAAGGTCCTCAGAAGGTGAACGAACTCACAGGCTACCTAAGGTAAGTGGATTCTAATACCTATACACATTTGTAGACATTTGTCCTCTCGCAGGGTTCATTTCGAACCTTATAATAATACAATTAAGAACTTTTATACAACATAATCGTTATAAAGGTTTTGATTTGAATTTAAATACTGTACTCTATGGCACAATACATTATAGACATTATAGTCTGTGCTAATTGACATTGGCAAATATGTAAACACAACCAAGCGAACCAATTTATCATTAATACTCGATAATCACGTGATTTTAAAGATCAAGTGAGGTCTTAGCAATGATTTATACTTACACTTGATCTTCCGTATACATAATTTTTTAGAATAAAAAACTATAAAATATACGTTATTTTAAATAAAAACACACTTGAGGTTATGTGGCAAACAATACTAATTGGTTTACATCTTTGGCAATTTAAATTTACATAGACTATAGGACAATCTTGTGGATTAATTTAATATTACGTCTCTATGTCTATGCAGATTTTAACGGTTGTGTCATGTCATGACATGAGTGAGTTTCTTTACCTTGAGTTTATCCCATTTATTTAATAACGGAAAATATCCATTAGTTAAAGTTTATGCTTTATCGTTTTCTGTTAAGTTAAAATGGCAAAGATACAAAATAGTAGGACTTTCGTGTTAACTTATGTTTATACAATAAATTGTAAGTATATATTATATAAACAATCTAAAACTAATATCATGATAAGCTGGTCAAAATTAATATAACGTCGTGTGTGCGGCCGCTACTTAGCATAAATCCCAAACACGTGGTATATTCTGACACACAATAGCACAACAATGCTCGCCTAATGCATTGTTGCCGTGTACCATCTATTTCCGGTACACGGGGCACAACCCAAATGAATTAATAACCGTTTTTGGTACAAGTTTGTGGCTTTTGACCTGAACTTGTATTGTAAGTCTAATGGCTTTAGAATTTGAAATTAATAATTCAATTGTAATAATTAAATTTTCATGTCTCATACTCTGAAAGTAGGCCGCCATTGCTTATGTTAGAATCGGGTTGCAAGTGACACATGTCCATGTCCCCGGGGCAGAAAAGTAATTGCGTGTTATTTTATATACCTGTATCTTGTATATATTCTATTGAAACAGTTTTTCATTCAACGCTTTTTTCTTCGCACCGACCTTAGTTTTTTTTTTCTGTTTCGCTTACTGGTTGACTGGTAGAAATTGGGGGCATTAAGACTGCGCCGAGCAAACGCCGAGCGTCCAGTGGCGCCCTCGTTACTTTTATTGGGTTTTCTAATTAACTAAAGAATTTCCTTGGAACCAAACAAAATGTGTTTGTAGCGCAAGTATAAACACAATTTATGGGATACGTAACAAATTTTAATAACAATTACCCTTTGAGTAGTCAGCTTAACGGGAAAAGGTGGCCACTTTTTTTCGTTAAGTTAATAACTCGAAGGTGAATCGTTATTAAACTATATGATATACCGTATAAGTTGTGTTTTCATTTGTAGTACAAAAATATGTCGTCCATTTCAAGAAAATACTTTAGTTTATTAGAAAACACAATAAAAGTAATGAGGGCGCCACTGTATATCCGGCGTACGCTCGGCGTAGTCCGCCATTTGTACTTTATTGTATTTTGTGCAAAGAAGTTTAAATAATAAAATAAAGTACCAGGAGCGCAGCGTTAATTAGGAAGCATCATAAGCGCAACTTAGATCGCAGGCGGTGCGGCGCACACGACACAGCGCGGATGTCTCCCACACCTCACAGCAATGTACTTTTAACGTTTATGCACTCCTAGTATTTGACGTTATAAATTTTTTTCAAAAATGTTTTAAACAATCTTCTTTTTACTTTCCAATCGAAATTGAAAAGTAGTGTGTTTAACTCGGGTAAAAGTATCAATTGCAACCTCGAACTACCAACCCACATTGGATCACTTTCATCCCTCGGTTAACAATCTACTATTTCTAAGGAAACATGTAATGTAATGTCTAATCTTGATGTCAAAAGGTCTAAATATTAGATTGTAGAGGCAACTCTGACCTTCAGCATTAATTTTAAATGACTAACTTCAGTTGACATCGGATAACCCTACTCAAGGCTCACAAAGTCGGAATCAATTATTAAATCTCAAGCATTATCTTCGTGAATGTTCCTAATTTTATTCTAGAAACTTTTTTAGTACTAAAATGTTATGATATTGCCATGATTTCTGCTAAAGTTCTTTATGTTTTGAAACCTCGAACATAGAGAATGTGCAAGTGACAGAATTCAAAGTCGTAACTAGCAACGTGATTAAAACTGCGCACCCGAAAATGTTGTTGATATGCTTTTATTTACAGTTGTTAATGACACCGTTCGTCGAATAGGGAATATTTATCAGGGAACATTTATAAGCAGCCTTATACGTTCGACCCATCGTGCTGCTAAATTGAAAATGCACGCGCTACAATGTGCTTTGTTCGCACTGACGGGACTACTTAATCTCGCCGCTTGGATATCGCTCGACAGTCCGCACGACCGGCGTTGTTTACAGAATCACTACCCAGTCTTCGAGAGATAGAGACCTTGATAGAGACCGTCTATATGTTACAACACTCGGATTGACATGACGTCTCTGTCGTGGATACATTGGGGAATTGGGGTTCCGACGTCGTCGGAAAAATAGAAGAGAATCGCCGCAATCCAGAGAGGCAATGCAGCTAGTATAATGGAAACGTTTTACCCAACTATGCATTATTGGGGATAAATAGGATATAAGTATACATAATTTTGATTGTTGACGAATTCGTTTTGTTAGTGTTAAGTAACCAGAAACTTGGTGCTTTAATGGAAATATACGAAGGATGGTAGTATTGGTAGTAATCTAACGAATAGCTAACAAAAACAATCTACAAAGTTTCCAAGTGTTCAGAGGGTTTATTCTAGAAACTTCAGGAAGGCACTAGAACGCGTTAGCTAGCAGATATTATAGCCGTAAGCCGGCCTCGTTTGCCAAAACGCATGGGGAGCATTGTTTGCCAAGAGATTATTTGAACCGTACGCTCGTCGGGTGTTAGGGAGGGGTTCGAATACGGATTTAATCTTGGAGTTAGAATAGTAAGGGCGTTAAGTGTGCGGAACTATAATAGAATAGTCATCAAACTAATTTAATAATAATGGATCTTATGATACTTAGTTACGACTGCCCTACAGCCGTTACACAATGGGGACGCTACAGGAATCGTACTGCCGTAGGTAATACCAAAGAAAGTAACTGTATATATGTATTTAGCATATATATAAGTATTTTAAATTAAATGTGTACATTGCAGTAAGCCGCTTTCTTTGGAATTACAGCAGTATAGGTCTTTACCAACATCAATATCATAACTTACCCTACAATATGCCCAGAAACCTGTATCTTGTAATGTTAACATTGCATTGCATTGCATGTCATTAAAGTATCGGTTACCGATGTGGTTGCATCTTAATGTTCAAATTAAAGTATCGGTGATTGATACAGATACAGGGCAACCACAGATACAAGGTTTCTCACATATTGTAGAAAACGATTAAAACCCTCGTGTGATCTTATTATGAAACTCGCCTTTCGCTTGTTTCATAAAAACACACTCTTGTAATGCCTCTCTTTATGCACCAGTCATATAAACTACTGTGAAAGATGCTTACATTGCCCTAAAAAAGGGCTTATTCATGACATTTGACATTCAACACCAGGCAACTACCAAACCGATTTTCATAAAACCCAGATAAGAACCATTCCGATTATACGAGCTTCCGTTTGGGAGCTACAGTGTCACAGACACCCCCACACAGATTACAGACGTACAGCACAGATAGGTACGGTCGGCCAAGAAAGTGGTCAACCAGTTTTGAAAAAAAATTCTGTGAGGTTTAATTATCGCTACACTTGTGACTGTCATAATATTATTGCAAGGGAAAATCGAACTTGTTGTATCAAGACGTGCAAATGAACTTCAACCGTAGGGCGGTAGACCACATTTTTGGCCGACTGTATACACAACACACACGGTAAACTTATAACAATTCCCTTATTTCTCAAGGGCAAAAAACGCAGTGTACACGTGCATATTCTGTTTTTTTTCCGGAAGGCAGAGTAATTATTAGCCTGATCCTCCAGAGCTCTACAATCCGACTCTATTCCATCCGCCGGCTCCGGTTGAGGGCCACTAAAATTAAGTCTTCCCGGAACTTTGATTTACGACTGAGGGAATTACGCGGGGGACGTTTAGCCAACTTTATAAATTGGCTGTGTTGTCTTTTTATGGTGGTAGTAAACGCAGCTGAATAAGGGAGTAAAAATACTTGGTATACCTAGGAGTAACATACTCGGTATTTCAAAAATCGAGAGCGTGTGTGACAGTATGTGTGTGTGTTTTTTATGTATAGCGCTGACCGGCGTCTGGTTAATTAATTGATGCGAAATGATGTCATCGTTCTCTTGAGATATCCGTGTCATCTTAAAAAAAACTCGAATTAGACCTTAATTAATAAAATCTGATAGCATCCAATATGATCGATCCATAAGCTCTTCTGTCTCTGATCACCAGAACTTTCGTGTCCTGCGTATGAACTTTAAGTCGTAAATAACGGTTTTTTTTTTTTTTTTTTTTTTTTATGGCATAGAGAAGGCAAACGAACACACAGGCCACCTGATGGTAAGTGGAAACTGTGATCCATAGACATTCGCACTCACAAGACTGCAATGCAATCCTAAGACTGCAAATGCGTTGCCAACCCTGAGGACTAAGATGGAATGCCTCTATGCTAGTCATTTCACCGGCAAAATGAAAATAAATAAATAAATGCTTAATAACTCTGAAACTTAAACATTAAAGGACTTCTAATCAAACGCCTAGGTTTGTAAAAAAGTAAAAACTTTGTAAACACTCTCTTTATGATATTTGCAGTCTTAGTATTGAAATATTGAGATTACCAATATCTAAGTATGAATCTCAGATTGTCTCAGATCCCAATTGCAATCAAGTGGCCTGGATGCTACTTCATCTTCTACTTCTACTAACTAATGAATGTTTCAAATTGACGCCTAAACACTATTAAGCAACCGTTAACGATGTTATACTCGTAAGTGTTATAACAGTCGTTTAAAAAACATCCATTAAATGGGTGGGGAAAACAGAACAAGTATTTTATACTTCAACCATCTCAGACCTAGGCGAGAGTTTATAACGCTTAACGCTTTTCTTTTTTAAACTTCTGACAGCAAAGAGGTTTAGAACGAGGTAACGCCGCCCAGAGCATTTTCCGGGACGGCGTGTGTGGCGGAAACTTTGAAGTCGAAGCGATGGGGGCTTCGGGTGCATTGTAAAGCAACAAAGCCTGTAGATTTTTTATAAGGCGTAAAAGAACACAGGTGCGCTCCAATTGAAGTTACCTAACAGCGACAGTTTACAGGTTTCGATATACATTGCGAAGTCGACGAATTATTAGGTCAGTGGGCTTCATATACGCTACGCCATGGACACGGAATGGTGAATAACAGCGACAGTTTTCAGGTTTCGATGTACATTGCAAAGTCGATGAGTTATTAGGTCAGTGGGCTTCATATACGCTACGCCTTGTACACAAACTTGTCACCTATCACTGTTGGGTTAGTGCAATACGAAGACGTGTTCTACTTTTAAAATTAGTGTGAAAAGTTACAATAGCCCCTCAGACGCAATAGCCCCTCCCGACCTTACCTCGTAGGCTCGTATATACGCTTAAAGTATTAAAACAAACTGATTAAATCACTTGACATATTCTAAAGATTACACATAATCCATTAGGGTGTCCATGTGGAACTGACTAATCTAGAATAACAACACCTTTCTTTTCAATGTATGTTGCCTCTATGTGACAACAATAAATGATTGATTGATTGATTGATTGATTAATTTAATTAACAATATATCCTAAAAGCTCATATACTGTTTAAAAAATGCATTCGTCAAGCTGAACTTTTCACGCGGATTTGCTTTAGTCTTGTTTAATGCGATTTCACGGCTAAGATTAAAATAATCCTTTTATTTATACTCTTAGCACTAGCTTCCACTGATACCAGTCAGGGGATCATTTAATTTTAGTTAGTAATTAAGTACTCGTTTTTTGCTAGTATAAAAAGTTAAACAACCTCGATTTAAAGTTCATAGATTATTATTTAGAAATCTGATTACGAGAATTAGATTGTTATTTCAATACGCAAAAAGTTCAAGGTATCTTTACATGTACAGTTTTAAAAATGCTACAAGCCTTTTGAAAATGAAACAGTAAATAGTTACTTACTAAGTAGTATAGTGGGGGGGGGGGGGACAATCTCATACAAACTGAGCTAGCTTGTATCCTACTCGGCGACGACAAACACACTTAAATATATTTAAAAAAAATACTCATGGATAACCAGACTCAGAAAAAAATACTAGCGCTACACAAATATTTGCCCTGACCAGGTATCGAACCCGAAACCGCTAGCTTCGTTCTTTGGCCGATCATACTTCCTCTAATTGTTACAAAGGCCAATAACCACATCTACGAGGTTTCGACGACTAGTTGGTAGTGACCCTGCTTACGAAGCGAGCAGCCCAGGGTTCGAATCCCGGTAAGGGCAGATATTAGTGTGATGAGCGCGAATATTTGTTCCTGAGTCATGGATGTTTCCTATGTATTTAAGGGCCTTATTAATAAACTAATATCTACTCTAATGCTCGTCTCGAGATGCGTCAAAAATGACAGTGTTACTTTGACGTATCTTGTCATCTTGTGACGGGCCTCTCAGCCAAGATATGTTTATTAATACGACCCTAAGTATATATTCCTCTATGTAAGTATTTATATCGTTGTCTAGTACCCATAGTACAAGCCTAGACCCTATCCCCTGTTTTCTTTAGTATTGCCAAGAGCGCAAAAACGAGTCCATTTTCTATGTAAATCAGAACCCTTGGCACTGAAATTGTTCTTAGCGTTCTAATCCCTGTTCCCCGGCCATCTTGAGGCACTCGAGCGAAGGCTGCGATCGCCGCGACATTTGGAGGGCAACGACCCGGTTGGGCAAGCTATCGCGAAATACTCGTGCTGGTGCGAGCTTGCGTTTGGAGGTTGGAGGTTCCGTATACATTTTAACGATATGTTTTTATTTTTACGATGGCCCAGTACGGTTTTTCCCCACTAAACCGAATTTCATAAAATTTGATTAGGCATACCAACGTTTGATATAATTTTGATTTGCCCTAATTTCATGACAGCTAAACTTGTATCTATGTCCTAATTGATTACTAGACCTAAAGTTATGTACCCTAATGTTTACATGAACTAAACATTAAATGCTCTATAATAATAAACCTAATAATATTATTCCTAATGATTAATAGACCTCATAGTGATTAAGTCCTAATGAGTGTTTGAACTAATCATTATTTGGACGAAATATTAATTAAAAACCAATACTCAATTGGATCAATTTTACCCACATAGGTTAGGTTAAAGTTGCGACAAGGAGCGAAGCGCCTCACCTACAGCGTCCAGCGGAGCTCCGTCGACCTTAGATATGGTTGTTTAGTTAGGTTAGGTTTTAGACTTATAAGGTATAACGTAAATTCGGGATGCTAAAATTAGGGCTAATGAATAGTTAGGAAAAGTCAAAATTCGGGTTTTTGATTTTAGGGCTAATGAAGGTAGTGTTACTGAAAATAGGGTTCATATTTTTCGGGCTAAAAGTGCATTATTAATTTTGACGTAAGTAATTTATTTCTCGTGACTCCAAGCTGTCATTTTGACAGTTTTCTATGGTGGCTCAACAATTGGGTAAGTAAAGTTATTGGAAGAGATGTAAATTATATTTTTTTTCGATAGTCGTCATCCTGAAGATCATGGAACTGCGGCTCTTTTACTTTTATTTCCTCTAATATTTTAGAAATCTTTTTTTTAGTTATGAAGTTGACATTTGTAAACTTTAATGACCGACAAGCTTGTTGCCTTCGTATTTAATGAAATAGAAAAAAAAACTGTCACTTCTATATCTGTCAACGTCAAATCAAATCAAAGTTACAATATCGAGGAGTGGATGATAATTGACTTGTAAGATTTGAACCACTAGAAAAACTCATAAAAAGCTTCTAAAAAGACTCCACGTACAGGTAATTTTAATACTATTAATATAATAGTTACGAAAACCGAATTACACATTCCAAAAATAGCGAAACCAGTGTTGGAGCGTGTTAGAAACGGTTGCGGTGTGTCGACACGATACTATTATGTTTTGCGGTGTGTGTAGTGCATGCGCTTTGTAGAACGGAGTCATCCGCGTAATGAAATCGACTATAAATCATTATGTTGAAACGATGACATGAGTGACATGACATGTACTGATCGCTGTGGAGTCGTTTAAGGCGGGCTGCTGACTGCCGCAGGGGTAATCTCGGAAATTTAACCTTTATTGCCCCTGTGTGTGAGTAGCCCGCTTTAGCAGGCCACAAATGCTGCCAATAGGAATGCTGCGCTGAGCGAAGTTAAAACAATCAAGTAATCCTATTGGTGGATTTTTGACTTTGCCCAGTTTTGTTCTAGTGGGTATGGTCACCCTCACATATTCGCAGCACCAGCAGAAAAAAACAAAAGGATGGCTTTATACTGTCGCGCGAAAAAAGCAAGATGGAGATAGTATTTCCGATTTCTCACGCCTTGATTGCAGCAAGCGCCAAATCAAATAAATACCGTTCATTAAAAAAAATGGTTTACCAATATTGAGAATCTTCTATTAAGCGCACTCACACGCGAAATAGGCGCTATAGACGTGGAGTTGCAGATTCAAAAAAAAATATACAAAAAATCATCAATTAAGGACATAGCGTTTTGAAGATCTTAAAACACTTGAAAAAGTTAAGTATGTTTTAAAATTAAGTTTTAGTTTAATGTATATATCTGTGAGTTTTGTATCTGTGGTAACGTAACTCTCAAACGGATGGGCCGATTTGGATGCAGTTTTTCAAAGAAAGCTAGTTCATTCCGGAATTGCCCTGGACCATATCAACAAATACGAACTTTGAAAGTGTATTTTCAAATAATCTAAACTATATTTCATTGAATCTTCCTAGGAAAACAGCAATTAAATAACATTCTCACAAAAACCGACATGTCTGTTAGTCGGTTGGCGCCGGCAGATGCAGTGAAAGTGTTCCCACGATCCACGATGCGCGCGCGCCGACCCACTTACGACACACGGGTTTAGGCTGATGCTCCAATATTATGTGCAGTTTGTACCATAAACAACTTAGTTTTTGCCTTAAGAGCGTAAATTGAGGAAAGTTTTAATAAAAAGTAATCGTAAAATAATATCAGTAAAATAGTAGCAGTGTTCGCATTGTTGTGTTCCGGTTTGGGGATAAGACAGCCGGTGAAATGACTAGCATAGAGGCATTCTATCTTAGTCCTCAGGGTTGGCAACGCATTTGCAGTCTTAGGATTGCTCTGCATTCTTGTGAATGCGAATGTCTATGGGTCACAGTTTCCACTTACCATCAGGTGGCCTGTGTGCTCGTTTGTCATCTCTATGACATAAAAAAAAAAAAAACCTAGCCCCGAAACCGACGTGCATGCATGACCGATGTATGAATATGGAAAAAGCGAAAGAGATTTGTCAGTATTCAGTATCGTAGCAGGTGAAAAGAAGTGGTCTCTGCCTACCCCTCCGGGCAACAGGCGTAATTTAATATATGTATATACCTATATACCTATTTTACGAAGGAGTTGTTGGGCAAATTCCACAAATAATGTGGAGCGTTCATTTGACCAAAAGGATGTTTGACAAACGTATCATTTTACTTTCATTTGTCAAAATTGTGTTTGTGCTTGAATCATTACATAGTTTTTTTTTTGGAGAGAGGCAAACGAGCATGTAGGCTACCTGATGGGAATTAATCACCGTAAGCACCAACTCAAGAAGAGTTTACACGGGCTTACTAAATAAGTAAGGTTAGGTCAGAGTTTTGACCACATAAAATTGTAAAATTATGCGGCGGGAAGTATCTCCTTAAGAAATGAAAGTTATAAGCGAACTGGGTTACTGAGAGGGGCCTTTTCAACGCCATTTTTTTTTGTCATCTGTTTTCTTTTTTCAAATGTGTGTATGCGTTGAATAAATGATTTTTATTTTATTCTAAACAGCAATGTTCCATACTATACTCAGTGTGCTCAGTGTTTGACTCTAAACTCATGCACTCGCCCCGGGTGCAATGGAGCGACGAATGCAGGTTTCCGTGTCATCCAGCTGGCTGCGCCTACTTGGGTATTACTGCTCGCTGCAGCCATATTGGTCAATAGTTTTACACAATGCATATAGGGTGGTCGGTAATTTGATACAACTCTACTCGTGTTATGTGTTTAATTGCTTTGAACTTTATAATACTGGTTACATGTATTAAAAATCAATGTGCAACAATAATAGTTTAAGATATTGTTATCTTATTATCTTACAGATGGGGCCCTTTCGGATACACTTCGACTCATTATGATCATTTGTGCAACTACCCTCTTACTCAAGGGTTATTATGACGTAGCTATGCAGTTCGTTTTACGTTGAGCGTGAAGGACAAAGCTATAGCAGTTATATGGCTCGGTCCTTTTCTCTCAGCGTAAACAGAATGGCATTGCTATGTCATAATAACCCCCCTGTTGTTCGAATGTGCAGGTTTCTTCACGATGTTATTCCTTTACCGTAAGGTAAGTCACAAAACTGCGAAATAGCCTCTATGCTAGTAATTTCAACGCTTTCCTTATCCCCACACCGGAACACTGCTAGCTTGGCGATAGATTTATAAAGTTACAAGACATTGTATTACATGTTATTATACAGACCTACATAATGGATTTTGGCAAACGAATATTTCATTTAATTTCAATTTATGACATTTTAGCTTACGTATAGTTCAAATTAGTTTCTTTGTTTGTATCTATTTAACAAAACTATGTTAAATGTTAGTCGATTGTTATTTCATACATTTTGACAGCTGTCAATCCTCTAACCTAAATCTAAAAGTTTGAGAATAACTAAGCCTATTATTTGTAAAAAAAACAAACGAAGATTAGATCCAATTATTAACTCTTTAATACATAAGGAATATTTAATTATTAGTGAAAAAATACCTCTTTCTACGTAGTTTGATCGGGGGTGTTATTCTCTCAAAAACAACGGACGGGCGGACGAACGAGCGAAATCGCAGCGGCAAGTTTAGCTAGTACCGTCAAAGCGAACAAAACACATTTTAGCGCGTGCATTTTCTATTACGTTCGATCCATCGGCAGAAACCATGCTGCTAAATTGAAAATGCACGCGCTAAAATGTTTTGTTCGCACTGACAGGACTACTTAAACTTGCCGCTTGTACATTCACTCATCCGTCCGTCCGACCGTCGTTGTTCAGAGAATCACTACCCTGTTCACTCACTTAGCTACTATTATAGATGAATTAGCGAGAGCGTGGTATTGCATATGTAGTGGTATTCTATGTGTAATACTTAAGTATTTCTCTCTCTCTTTCTCTTGCCTATAAACACACAAAACCATTACATATGCAATTCCACGCTCTCACTAATTCATCTATACACCCCTGCTCGTTAGTTTTACTTTGCCTCACTAACCCCTAAACTCGCAAGGAGCTCGAACACGTCGGCGGGACATCGGACACTGCGGCAGATGGCGGCGGCATTAACGTAATGGACCCTAACAAATTCGCTTAAAAGCGCTCTACAGCGTTTCCGGCTGTGTTATGGTTCACTTCCGGTTCCGACATATATACGAGACATACAGGGTTACAAATAGATAAACATATAAACGTCCTGGCAAAAATATTGATCCAAATACAACCTTAATATTAACTTTATGCTTGTTAAGTCAACAGTAAGTTATTCATAGAACTTTGAGCTGAAAAATATTTAACACGCTTTTATTTTAGTAATAGTAACGTTTATTTTTATTTTCATCATTACTATTATTGTGATTTCTAATAAACTAAAGTATTTTCTTGAAATTGGTCGGTAGGTTATTGTTCTACAAATGAAAACACAACTTATAGGGTATATCACATAGTTTAATAACAATTCACGTTCGAGTTATCAAATTAACGGAAAAAAGAGGCCACCTTTTCCCGTTAAGCTGAGTACTCAAAGGGTATATTGTTATTAAAGTTTGTTACGTATCCCATAAATTGTGTTTTTGCTTGCGCTACAAAAGCGTATCGTCTGATTACAAGGAAATTCCTTAGTTAATTAGAAAACACAATAATAGTAATGAGGGCGCCATTGGACGCTCGACGTATGCTCGATACAGTCTCAAGTAGAATCTGAGAACCATAGACATTTTGCGCATTGCACAAGACGTGTCAGATTTTTTAACCCATAATGGATCCCTAAAAATATGCTGAAAATATGCTTTGTCATTATCTGTCATTGTGACATTTCCATTTGACAGAAAGTGACAAACCTACTTTGACTAACATAGGTCTATAGTGGCATTAGTGGCGTTATATAAATTCCTACTAATATTATAAATGCGAAAGTAAGTTCGTCTAAACTTTCTATTTGTTACGCTTAAAGTAACTCTTTGTTTAAACGAAAACCGCAAAACTTAAAACTAAATTCTAAACTAAAACTGCATCACATTCATTCTTTATTAAGTTGAAAGCTCACTATGGACAAACTTAAACAGCTTTTGAAACTTAAAGCAACTTCAAAAAGACAGCTAATTCCCAATTCTCGGTGTTCGAGAACAACAGCGGGATAGGTCGAGCGGTCGTCGGCCGAGTTTCGAGGTCGTTGAAATAAAAAATAATATAAAAAGAGGTGTTTGTCTGCCGTAAATATGTATATTCTAACTGTAACGTTATTTGGATTGTAGCCAAGTTTTATATTAGAGTAATTGTTTTAATTCAAAGATATGTAAATTATTAAGAAATAATATGTTTGTTATCTAAATTTATTACTGTCAAGGTGACTTTTTAGGGTTCCGTAGTCAAACTAGGAACCCTTATAGTTTCGCCATGTCCGTCCGTCCGTCCGTCCGTCCGTCCGTCCCCAGTCTAGCTCAGAGACTCATAGTACTAGAAAGCTGTAATTTGGCATGAATGTACATATTAGTCACGCCAACAGTGGTAAAATAAAATTTTGAAAAATATTTTTTTTTAATGCACCTCCCCTACACGTAACGTGGGGATGTCTTTTTTTTTTTCTTGCCTACCCCATAGTGTGGGGTGTCGTTGGATAGGTCTTTCAAAAATATTGCGGGTTTATGAAAACAATTTTTCGATTAAGGGATCCGTTTATGAAATATTAAGCTTTAAAGCGCTATTTTTTGTTAGAGTCAAGTGTCCCCCCCCCCTACAGCCAAAACTACAAGTACTAAAAATCTGAAAAAAATCTTCAACGAAAGCGCATATAACGAATTTTAAAGGAAAACTATCACGGCTAAGTAGACATGTTTAGTTCCTGAGATACAGGCGATTAACGGGTTTATACCTACTAAACATCATCTAAGACAGCGCCAAATAACTTTAAATAGAAAGTTGTTTCGTACATGTTGATTTTTGAGATAGTTTTTTGTGTTTGTCGTTACGGCTTCGGAACCCTACACTGAGCATGGTCCGACATGCTCTTGCCCGGTTTTATTATTATAATAAAAATAAACCAAATGGAAATAGAAGTGTAATTATACAAATTTAAATCTTATTGTATGGATAAACATGAATTCAATACAACACATGTCATATACGAGTTCTTACACATTCTAATATAGTTAGTTTTTTTTTGGAATTTTAACGCTATAATCAAAATAACGACCACTGCTCGCCCTATAAAACCCATTCTTCTGTAAAATGCATGTTTTAAACCTCACCGCTAAGCCTTCTTATACTTAAAAATAACCATTCTCTCCTATTTTCTTATCGTTAGAGTTCAATTTCAAACAACCCAAGTATTTAACTTCAACAAACGTTAGTAACTTAGGGAAACTCGTAAAGTGATCTTGAATTTCTTTGAAATATCAACTTTGCGTGTCTATAAGTAAGGGTATTTTTGCAACCTAACTTTTAAGTAAGACTCAAGTTTGTTAACTGGTAAAGATTGTTTTAATGCAGTGAGTTGCCCAGCGGGGACCGCTTGTACTACACGTTAGTATTATCACTTTGGGGAGAGGTTTTATTTGAGTCCATGAGTTAACAAACATACTGTTGGGTTTAGAAACAAATGTTTTACTTTATTGTTACCCAAATAGTTATGGTGATATTAAAATTAGTTACTTTATTTGTAGTTTTATTCAATTACTGATTAAGCAATTTTTTTTAAAAGAATAATCAAATTATCTGTGCGCAGGCGCAGATCTACTGTTAGTATTATAAATACGAAAGAGTGTTTGTTTGTTTGTTTCGTCTTCACGGTTCAACACCTAACCGAACATTGTAAAATATTTATGGTAAGTACATAAATAATAAATAGTTTTTTTCTTACTGCTAAAAAAACCCAGAGGAAACAGATAATCTAATCAATAATCTTACGATTTTTTTCGAGGCTATTATATTCCTAACACTATTATGTTTAATATCATATCGTAGTTTTGTCTATGCATGCAGAACCACTTTCACAGCTCACATATCTAAGCAAAATTTATGTACTGAAATTGCCTATAAATAATATACAATATTCGATAAGAGTAAAGCTGGTGAAACAGGGAAAAACTGATATCAATAATACTTAAGTGAGCGAAATAATACCTCTCTCGCTCGTACATAAATCAGGACAGTTTATCCCCTACCACGAAAGTTGGTTAGTTTGGAAACATATATTTTCATTGACATATTGTCGCACGTAATGAAAGTTATTCTTTTTAGGGTGACAACAGCATATTTTGCAATAAAGCTCCAAATTTAAAGTCATTATGTAACTTGGCAACATGGGTAATGAAATAACGGGCTAAAATATTTCTACAAAACAATTAAAACAAAATACTCAGATTACTACTAAGAGTGTAATTTCCGCCAAGGAGAGGTTAAAGTTAGTTGCCATCAAATATTGGATCATGTCTACTACTTGGTTACCCGGACTACGAAGTTGGCGGTCGCGGGTTCGATTCTATTAGCACAGATATTTGTGTGCGTGAATACTTGTTCTTGACTCTTCAAAGTTTCCTATGTAATTACTATGTATTTCAGTATTTACATACATACATACATTAAATAACGCCTGTTTCCCAGAGGGGTAGGCAGAGACCACTTCTTTCCATTTGCTACGATCTTGACAAATTTCTTTCGCTTCTTCCACATTCAAACAATGAGTCATGCACGCACGTCGGTTTCGGGTACTTAAGATTCGGCCCTTTTCCAGTATTTCTCCGATTTGACTCGAAAAAGTACGCCTAGGGCCTTCAGTATTTATTTATCTATAAGTAGGGTTTATCGCTGTCTAGTACTCATAGTACAAGCCTAGGTCTTAATTTGGTCCGGTCGGTCAAAAAAGTGGTCTACAAGTTTTGACAAAACCTCCAGTGAGGTCTAATTATCGCTAAGGTTGACACTTTTGCAAGGGAAAATCGAACTTGTTGTATCATGACGTGCAAGTGAACTTCAACCGTAGGGTGGTAGACCACATTTTTGGCCGACCGTACTAAATTAATTTATGTGAGATGATTCCCAATGTATTTATACTACAAGATGCTTAAAACACAACAATGAAGTCAATTTAAAATGTTGGATGTATCTGATGGATTTGTATGTACTGAGTATCCCAACGAAAATGTTAAACACTTTAGTGCATTGTCATAGTAAACTTCAAACGGAACATCCAATGACACACATGACAAAATGACAGTGACGTTCACAATGACAAGGTTCTTAGTATGCTCAAAAAAATTATTGGATGATGTACCAATGTCAATACTCTCCTGACAATTTTGTTAAAAAGAACAATTACCAGTACAGTAGTAATACCAAAAAGAATCTTACCGCGTCAGCGTCATAAGAAAACAGATTGCGGTGAAACCAGACGTGTAATAGAACCATGCTCGATCATACCTGAAACAAATTGTCATTTCAATATTCATTCCCGGTTTCCGTAACATATTGATTTCGGATTTACGACGCAAGAGGAAATATATCGAGGATTATTGCTGAGCGTTTTTAATCTGTTGGCTGAAAGGCTTTGTCTCTTTTTGTTTCTAAGTGTCATGGAAGGCGTTTTTAGTGTCAAATCAAGACTAGAACCTAACAAAAATAGATTTAAGAGAGCTTTATTTAAGCATTACCTTAATATTATTTAAATTTAAATTGTGTAATGTTTAATAACTGTAACTTGCATACTAAGACTAAGACTCGCGGATCCCACAGTCAAACTGTGAAAACAGTTTTGCGGGACGTTGTTATAAAACTAAGTTTGTTATCATAAATAAATAAATAAATAAAAATAAAAATGATTAATTTGCCTTTAGGTAGTATTTAAGTTAACCAATCATAATAATTTCGAAGATATAGATAGATAGATAGATAAACATCTTTATTTTTCACAAAACATGCACATGGCTGATAAAGCCAAATCAAAATTACAAAAAATGCAAATAACCAGTTAACTACTTAATAAATAACATAACACGGCTAATTTAAAAATGTAATTTAAAAGTAAGTAATCCATTACGTTTGAAAAAGAGCCATGTGATGCTGCGAAAAAAAGGCGCTGGCTCAGCATAAAACTGCGGAACCCGCAGCACTGGTATTCTGCCAGAACCTTTGAAGTAGTGACGCTGGCATTATTATGTAATACGTGTGTACGTGCCCATTAAGACCTGATTATACGAGCGGGTAAAGTCTACCCTATATTTAAAAAATATAAATTAAGGGATTTGTCAAAAACGAGTGTGCAAACGATCTGATTTAATACCATCATACATTTTATTAATTTATATTGTTAAAAGATAATTATACTTATTTAATATTGAAGTATAACAAAGTATTTCAATAGTGTAATGGGGAAGAATCAGGATAATATTTTTTGTAAGCTTATAGATATAATTTATATTTAACTCTAAAAAGGGACTTTGATTTGCAATTGCGTATAGGTGGTGGGATGTTATTCCAGCACTTTGTCGCTTGGTACTTGAAACTCCCCCTAAAAGCACAAGTCCTGTGGGCCGGTACCATCAGCACCACTGCACGAGACGTTCTGGTATTGTATTTATATGATAAGAAATATACTTTGTCAACTTCGTTACAAATGCGTTAAAACCTGTTTACCGACTGATATACTTATTGATAATATTTAGAAAAGATACCCTTTTTTTAATGGGTAAAGAATATTTGAAAAAATAGTCCTCACCTTAGGTAGGTGGTAGGTAGGCTAAGTTATATCACGTCATAAAAATCGTCTAAATAAATAGAAGTCACGCAAGTATTATGTTTTTAACTACGCCTCACAATGCCTATGACATGTATGCTTCTGGCTGCAGGTAAATTTTTGAAAATCGTATGCTCGATACGAAACCAAAGGCAAGCGGTCAGGTTAGTACAGTCGAAGTCAAAAATATGTTTACATCCTTGTACCTACCTTGTCTATTTAACGTCATGTTTAAGCTGTCATAATGAACTTAATACAGTGATTAAAGTGACAAGGTGCTCAGAATCAGAATTTCTTTATTTGTAAAACAAGAGTAAAAGGATGTTACAATGTTACATTAGGTACATATCTTGCCCTACCATACAATAACATGCTAAAGTGTAAGCACATTTATGACTTCGACTGTACCTAGAAATAACACCATAGGTACGCAAAAGAACATCACGACCAATCCTATCTCAAAAATAAGGCTAAGTACCTTTCATTTTCGCTTTCGAGCACTCGATGTTTAAAAATCGATCCTCTGTTCTTGCCTTAGTCAATTGAACCATTTTTTTTCCTAGATAGTTCCAATAAAACTTTTAAAGAGCTATCTATTTCAGACAATAGAAGGGCGTATGATGCAGCCGCCGACGAGTGCAGCGCCGCCGGCCGCCGCAGCGCCCGCGGCCGACAGAGAACTCGCATTAGAGATAAATGCGGGGACATATATTTTTGTGCTGTAGGCCAGGAGCCGGCGGGGAAAAATGGAAAGTCGTTTGGTATATAGTATATCGCGTGGAAACGTTCATTAGATGTTTTTATTTTAGTTAAAACATTATTTTACAGATATAAGGACCCGTGTGGTTGCCGGGTTAGAATAGTGCCACTCCATATCTTCCCGTGGATGTCGTAAGAGACGGCTAAGGGAATAAAGGCGTACAGTACTGTTAGGCGATGGGCTTGCAACCTGTCACTAATACACTGGTAAACATCTTAGCCTAAGGCCTGATTCACACTTTGCGAAGTGCAAGTGCGAAGTTCATACATTTACTACTTGCCACTTGACAGCAAATGTATGAACTTCGCACTTGCACTTCGCAAAGTGTGAATCAGGCCTAAGAGTGCAAAATGTGGTTACAGAATTATTAACAAGTTTTTGGAGTTGTTGGTAATTCTGTGGCTCTGCCTACCTCACTCTGGGAATAGAGGCGTGAGTTTATGTATGTATGTATGTAAGGAGCTCCTCTAGATTCATTAAAAGTCTCTTTAAGGGTCGGTTCAAGTATCCAGAGACGCATTGACTTAAAAATAACGAATCAATAGGTACCTAAAGGTTGACCAACCATTCTCGATCTTTAAAAGAGCGGAATCGTAGAAAAAAAACTATAGATCAAATTTTTACTTTTTCACAATTTTGTATGAATTTCCTTTCAAAACCTTCCACTAACCACTCAACTGGCTCTCGGTGCTTTTAAAGTTTTCCCGAGGCACACAATTAATCTCTCATCTCGGGGCTTAGCGGTAACTAGAAATATTGTTTAACGTCAACGACCTCGGTTTAATTGTAAACAAGCTCATGTCCTACTACTCTAAGCGCTATTCCCTCGGTAACTGTCAAATGCTCGTAAACTATGGAACCTTAAAAAATCGCAAAACAAATACTTAGTTAGGGACCTTGTGCAATTCTGTCCTTATTTCTACGACTATCTTTATTCTTTAACCTACCGCTAAGCAGCAGTTTTCAAAGGTTACAATTATTTACAGAGTTCCCGTGACATTGCAACATTGTCGAAACATTGTCAGTTTTTAGAAGTGTTTACCGTATAACGGGGTAAGAAGGGATTACGGGGTGAGTAGAGAAACAACCTAAAATCACTACATATTATAAAACAAAGTCGCTTCCCGCTGTCTGTCCCTATGTATGCTTAGATCTTTAAAACTACGCAACGGATTTTGATGCCGTTTTTTTTAATAGATAGAGTGATTCAAGAGGAAGGTTTCTATGTATAATAAATTCAGCTTTATGTACGGGTGTTACAGAAAACTCACATTAACCGAAGCGAAGCGAGGGCGGGTCGCTAGTAAGTCATAAGTCATAACTTGAAACAAATAAGAACAAGTATTAAACGTACAATCACGTTACGTCTATTGGAAATATTTTCAGTCTTATAATTAGTACCATATGCTTCATTTTAGGTTGTGTCCCTACTCACCCCTTAATCCTTACTCACTTCGTTGTACGGTATCTATTTCGATGCTTAAATACAAAAGCCCCGCAAATCAGAAACAAATATAGTTTGATTTAAAACTAACAGTAAATAGCATTCCGATATTAAATGCAACACAAACACATTTTGGTTTGTGTCGCTTTTGTATTTAAGCAACGATTTATATTATCGCATTGTTTGTTGTCAATAACATTATTTAAGAGTTAATCGAAGCCTGAAAAGGGTCAAGTGCATGAACAATAATGAGTATAATTACAAACAATAGCCTTTTGTTTGTGGAATCTTGGAAACGACGCTTAAGGCGTGAGGTCGGGATCTAGGCCATTGTTTAATTTATCGGATTGGTTTACAAATAAAACAAATGACAACTGAACATAGATAACCTTGAGTTAGTGACGGTGCGATTCTGGGTAGTGATTCTCTCAACAACGGCGGTCGGATGGGCGAGCGAGTGAATGTCGAAGCGGCAAGTTTAATGCCGGTAGCACACCTCCGCCGCGAAACCGATGCAGCGGAACCGCTGACGTTCCGCCACCCTTTGTCCTTTTATATGACGGGCGAAACACTAGCGAAACTGCCTGTTCTACCGCGTTAATTTGACCATGCATCTATCTCTTTCTCGCGGAATATTGGCGATCTGCTCACACCGCCGTTCACATCTCCGCGTCTATTCCGCCATTTTGTTCACTGGCGGAATAGACGCGGAGATGTGAACGGCGGTGTGAGCAGATCGCCAATATTCCGCGAGAAAGAGATAGATGCATGGTCAAATTAACGCGGTAGAACAGGCAGTTTCGCTAGTGTTTCGCCCGTCATATAAAAGGACAAAGGGTGGCGGAACGTCAGCGGTTCCGCTGCATCGGTTTCGCGGCGGAGGTGTGCTACCGGTCTAAGTAGTCAATTTAGCAGTATGGTTTCTGCCAATAGATCGAACGTATAAGGCTGCTTAATTGAAAATGCACGCGGTAATATGTGTTTTGTTCGCTCTGACGATGGGACTACTTAAACTCGCCGCTGTGATTTCGGTCGTTCGTCCGACCGTCTGATGTTTTTGAGAGAATAACACCCCTGTACAGAGTTACAGTACAGGTAATGTCGTAATTCGAGTGTAGATACTTTTGTACCTAGTTGCTTTAACGTTAGATTTGTTATACTTACTAGGCATTCTAAATTTGTTAAGCGAAATAAAATTACTCATAAATAGAGAGGAATGGCGGACACTCCACCGACAAGAGCTTAAAAAAAGGCATAATAAACTAGAACGTATTTGAATGGCCTCCTAATATTTTAGAAACTAAAGCGGTCCAGGTGAAACAAAATGTTTGTCCAGCCAACAGTCCAAAAACTCAAAAACTAAGTTCGCCCAAACTAAATTTAGTTGTGAAACAACATTAAGGTCGGGCGAGTTTAGTAGTTAGTGGACGGGCGAGTTACTCGCACCTGCGCTAACGCGGTTTTAATCTCGACTCTTAATAGCTACTTGTAGTTTTGGATTGGTTTACTTAACAACTGAAAGTCTTGGGTCAAGTGTCACTTGAAAAGTTAGAAAAGAAAAATACTTTGTACGCTCTAGCTTCTCTTACGTTGTAAAATATAGCGGGTTTTTATTGAACTCAGTCTTGCCGGTGACTCCGTTGGATTGGTTACTGCTATGATATCCTTACCTTAACTTTTCAACTCGATGGACGAATTTATCGGAGAGTTTAAGTCAGAGCGTACAAACAAAATTTTAGGGTGTGCATTGTCAATTAGATTGTTTTTGCATCATTAATGACTAACAATATCTTAATGTTCACTTTAAAGTATCTGTGATCTGTACTTTAATGTGAAGATTAAGATACAGGTACATTAAAATACAAGGTAACGACAGATAACAGGCTCACATATTGTAGAAAACTTATGATATTATGCATGAAGATAAATCTATGTATGCGCCTGTACACATAATTAGGCATTAAAACACTCGTGTGATATTATGCAACAGTCACATAAATAACTATTATTCACAGAATTACCTTTAAAGCTGCCCAAAACAACCCAAAACCTACAATTTCATAACAAACCATTTCATCCGCTTCTAAAACAAGAAACGCAATACGTGCATTTAAATATGATTCCCACCTAGCGTTCCCCGAGGCACCATTAAAATTCAACTCCAGTGGACTCGACGTTTAAGCCATTTGCTACTCTATCCCGGGGGACTACCGTGGGGATTACACAGTAGATGTTGGCAGGCAGTTCCTATTTTTCACACGTGATTAGATGCTAAGATTATTCGCACATTTACGCGGAGGGTGGGGTTGTATGCGGAAGCAGTAATGGGAGTAAATTTACGTGCATTTGTGTTCATATGTGCGGGCATTTGTTACGTTTTTTGGTACGCTGTATTTTGCTGTACTTAGACAGACATATAGGTTATTTTTTTATGTTATATTCAGGATTTTAATTCAAATTTTGAACTATATAGTAGGCTCTGGGTTAGGGTCTTCCTTAGTAAAACAACGGTCTGGTTCAGAGGTCAAGAAAATAATGTATTGAAATAAAAGCAACAATATTCTAAAAAGAGTTATAAAAAGTCACAAAAAGTCCGGCACAGGGTCAGCGCTGTTATAACTATTGTTAAACTTAAAAGGAAACTAAGCTTCTTAAATAATAAAATAAATAAATAATAATTTAACACAACTACAAAAAGTACTCTAGCAGGTCCGCCTGTTAAGTATTATACTGGTAACGGCGCCCGATGTAATTACTCTTTAATGGCCCAACCGTTTTTGATAAAATCTAGTTAAGAACCATCCCATATGTAACTATACTAAAAAAAACGGTGTCTCGATAGCTTTATGCGTTTAGGAGCTACAATGCTAGAGATACATTCGCGTTAAACTTGCATGTCGGCGAAAACAAGGTAGCATACAAAATATCAAATCTGTCTGACGGTTAGAATATATTTTTTTATTTCTATATGTTAGTCTACGTTAATCATAATAATATTACCTTCATTACTATCTTCATAAAAATTGCAATGAAAGATTCCTTAGCATACATAGGTACAGTGCTACACAAAAGAGTAGAAATTAAATAAAATGGAACTAATAAAAATCTATACTAAATTATTGCCATAGCATTTTACGTCAAAAATGTAACAGTTAAGTAAAAAGTGGCACCCTCATTTAATTTCTACTCTTTTACTGTACATACAATTTATACATAGATCAAGCTAATAAAGAAACGCGTGCCAATACGAGTATCTAATAGCACTGATTTTTTATACATCATTTTTTACACTAGAAATATGTTACGAGGTTACTAAATACATACTGAAATTAATATGTAAATTGATATTGAAGTACATTTGCTTTGTTAGCACTTCAATATAAAACTTTCTGCAACAATTAATTGCGTCGCCAAGTCAACATAAACATTTTCAGAGCTGAGGCAATCTCCTCCCCGGCTGTATGCAAATTGATGCATTTCAATAAAGCTTGCTGAAGCTTTAGGAGGTATAGTGAAGTAGGGGACTTAAGACCTTGCAGTAACAGAGCTTGGAGTCAGTATTTTATTATTTATAGACTTGGATATTTTTAACGTTGTCTAGTAGCCATAGTACAAGCCTAGAGCTTTTAAAGTCGTGCAATTATTACTCGTATTTAAAGCATATTCTGTGCATGTTAAATTAAGAAAAAACTGTTCCGCGAGATATAACAAAATATTTCAATTATGCATTTTTGAAGCCGCTTACAGGACTATTAGGTTTTTTTAATGACAAGGAAAAGACAAACGAGCACACAGGCCACCTGGTAGCACGTGGGATCTGAGACTCTATGACTCAAGACTATGTCAAGAATGCAGTCTTAAGACTATAATTGCGTTGCTAAGGACTACGATAGAATGCTAGACATATATAGAAATATTGACATCGTTTCGGTATTTATGTGTTCAATAAATCACACTGAACATTAAATGGTATCTAAAGACTACCTTCATACATATACCTTCACGCCTGTAATCCCAGAGTAGGCAAAGCCACAGAATTACCTAAAAATCTAAAAAATTGTTGATAATTTCTGTGTGGTTGCCGGGTTAGAATAATGCCACTCCATGTCTTGCGACTAAAGGAATGAAGCCTTGTAGTAGGTACTTTTAAGCGATGGCCTTGCACCCTGTCAGTTGTCGCTTATACGCTGGGTAGTGATTCTCTGAACAACGACGGTCGAACGGACGGACGAGTCCAAGCAGTGAGTTTAAGTAGTCCCGTCAGTGCGAACAAAACATATTTTAGCGCGTGCATTTTCAATTTAGCAGCATGGTTTCTGCTGATGGATCGAACGTATAAGGCTGCTAAATTGAAAATGCAGGCGCTAAAAAAACGGGACTACCTAAACTCACCACTGCGATTTCGCTCGTTCGTCCGCCCGTCCGTTATTTTGAGAGAATCACTTACCCTGGTAAACATCTTAGCCTATTTGTGCAAAATGTGGTTACAGAATTTTCAACAAGTACCTAAAGACTGTTGTCCTTTAATTTTCTCATAGCCACCTAACCTACGTTTATATTTTGGTTCACTCTGCAGAATTTTAACACCTTTGTTTCATAAAAACCGCATAATGACGGGACGGGTTTTTCCTAAAAGCCTATCAATACCAGCGTGTCCTACAACCCTTCCCCCGTGTGCACTCCCCTGCAGTCGGTTTCAATTAATGCAGCCGCAGCCCGCTGCATCGGACCCAGTTGTGCATTCGTACGAAAACTGCATTTCTTTCTGGTCTCTCAGATGTATGAATGTGTCAATGAATAATTGTTTTTGCGATAGGATGCGAATGAATTGATAAAGTGTTAGTGTCGTTGTTTTAGTTTTTAATAAAACGAATGGAGAGCGATTAAAAAAATATTACTTATTATAACGTCATTCGTTTTTTTATTTACAATTTATTAGGTGTCGATCAAGGACACAAAAGACAACTATACCTATTTTTGGAACGATATTTATCTGCCACAGGTTAGATCTACCTATATTTATATAGGTATACGGAAAGTGCAACGGATATCCTATCGCTACCTTCCAACTCCATCAGAGCTCCATCGTTATCGGGTTTACATAGTACATATATCGTATATTCAAAATTACATACAACTGAGAAACATAACTATGATACAAAGTGAAAATTTACAAAAAACTCAAAAATCTACAACTGAACCACGGCTTCGCGTTATCGACCGCCTGAAACTGTCAGTTAACTCTCGTACACAGAAAATACCGCAAAGTATTTTGGGTCTTAATCAACAGACCAAAGGCTTAACAGCTTTGAATTGTCAATCGGAAATCCGGTCCGAGCCGGTCCGAGCCGGTCAGGGCCGCTCTGATTGGTCGCGTGATTAATAAATGACATGTTCATTACGGACCCGGGTATTCCCGGATATGGAATAGATCAACGGACAGAGAGAGCGCTTCATGGAAAAGTACTATTGTTTTAAGTATCATCATCACTACATAGTATAAAACAAAGTCGCTTCTCGCTGTCTGTCCCTATGTATGCTTAGATCTTTAAAACAACGCAACGGATTTTGATGCGGGTTTTTTTAATAGATAGAGTGATTCAAGAGGAAGGTTTATATGTATAATAGATTCTGGTTTATGTACGGGTGTTACAGAAACCTCACATAAACCGAAGCGAAGCGAGGGCGGGTCGCTAGTCAGGTTATAAGCTCACAGTAATGTACGGTCACAAGCGTTAATTTAGGACTCATTTCAAGAAAAATATGTTTGAAGTCGTCAATGTCATTAGTGATGTCAAGTCACTTTGTAACTTTTAGAAAACTCAACCTTATTGTAAACTAATGTTAGATTGACGTTGGACCTAAGGTGGATACCAAATTTAATCTCGTGAGTGTACCTACAGGGGTGTGAAAAACGCGGTCGCAGCGCAGCGGCGAGTTTAAGTAGTCCCGTCATTTGGCTGCATGACTTCTGCCGATAAGATCGAATGTATAAAGCTACCTAATTGAGAATGCACGCGCTAAAATGTGTTTTGTACGCTCTGACGGGACTACATAAACTCGCAGCTGCTGTATACACTCGTTCCTCCGACCGTGTTTTTAAGAGAATCACACTCCTAAAGATCAGAGGCATAGACAAGATGCATTCGAGTCGCGGCAAGCGCCTACGTCAATTCCATACATTTTGTCATTTTTCGAAAATTGTACCGTTTCGAATCAGAAATTCGAAGGTTTATAATATAAGGTACGAAGCTAGGTAAAGGGTTTGATTCCCGCTAAGGGCAAATAAGTATTTATGTAATTAGTGCTAGTATATATCCTGGATGTTAAATATAATTACTTATTTAATTATTAAATAAAATTAAAATTAAATTAAATACATAATATTAATAAGTATGATTACCTCTAGGTAACGTTATCTTATATCTTAAGTATATCTTATACCTATCCACTTTCGGCCCTTATTACAACGCAATAAAGTGAATTAGTTACATCTCTTCGTAGTCGACTGTACAAGCTGGAGGTTAGTATGTCCATCAATGTGTAAGACTTCTTCTGTTATTCAGTCATAATCAAGCCTGAGAGAAGGATGAAGAATTCCAAAATGTTATTAAACCCTTTCAGATTATATTGCTATGTTACTAGTTCTATAATAGGTACTCATTATGTAACACATATTATGTCAGTGCCGTTTTAAATCCTGCTAAAATATTATCAAAGATTTCTCTCAAACACAATCTACAATTTTCCTATTAACTCTCAGAAATCAGGATAAAAAATTTACTGCCCAAATTCCCTTATTCCCGTCTACCTTTACCATGAATCAATTAATCCGCAATATGCCGAGGTTTCTGCATTCCTGGTACCTGGTACCCGTCTAACCCTCTGTATCTATGTATAGACTATGAGCTACGTATCGCCTTATTGAATATGATATTGTTTATGCTGTGAAGATGGATAGATTACGATGACGACAGTCCTGCAGACCCTTAATTTGTATCATACTTTGTGATCTCATAACCAGAGCTTGGAAAGAGTGAGCTATTTTGAAAGTTTGCATAATATGGACACCCTGAACATGCACAGTATTTTAATGTACAATTTCGCTTTACTCACTTCATTGGATGTGGAAAGATGAGTGGATATTAAACAAAAGAAGAGGTATATTGAAAATTGAAAACTGATTGTCCTTTAATAGAATTACACAGAAACCATATTAAAAAATTAGTCAGTACTCGTTTTGCAATGCAATTGTCATTTTAGTTTAGTCAATGAATAAAAAGTTTTGTTTTAATCTTAATTTTCAGGGTGTATCCATATTAATATCTACAAATTTAACTCTCTCATAATCATTGCCTCAGAGCAACATTCCCGTTTTTCACAAAGTATGAAAAAAAGAACACCCACGTATTTTATTTCTTTGTTATTAACTCAAATCAATCCTATTTAAAAAAAACGAGTTCATGTGTGTCAGAGAGCTAATCATAATGAATCCGGTGAACTCTCTGTACTGCGCTGTCCTCAATCCGGCAAGTAGCGGCGCCGCAATTCCCGCCGGACATGTTTTATCCGGATTTTTAAATTTACTCCAATTTGCTTTGAGTGGTCCGTGATGATCAAACACTTCTTTCTGTCGCACATTTAACTGTAAAGAGATCTTTTCATAGTTTAACCGGAGTAATCAAAATAGTACTTTATCTACACTCATATCATAAGTCCTCTATAATGCGTTCAGAATCCGTAGATAATGACCAGCATTACAAGATACAATTTTACTATGATATTTTTTTTTATCTGTGGCTGTAATAAAATGTTAATTTTATGATACATCTACTGATAAAGTAATGTTGTTCAAATTTGGAACATCTACCAAAACCAACACAATTCAAACAGGGGGGCTATTCTAGTATCAATTAAACGTCGACTCGGTATATTTTTAGTCGAGTATCGTACGCCATTTTGATTTCGAATGACATTAGAATAGGAACTTTGTTAGTTTGTCTATGATTAAAATAAATTCATAGTCAAACAAACACCTCAATTAAACATTTCAAATTGCACTACTGTTAATGTTTACAATTATTATAATAAATAAATACTTCTTTTCTCTGATTTCATTTATTTCTTATTTCAGTTCATACATTAGCTTAACACCTATAGATATGTTACAGGAAGCAGTCGCACTGGTAGCTATGAAGGTTATTTGCCTTCGGCTACTGAACGCATCTTAGAGTAATAATAATAACTATAATAATAGTAATAATAACTTTATTCAGCCTTCTTATAGGTCATAACTGCTTACAAAATAGGTACACAATTCCTTGTAGCAAGTGGGTAGTTTAATACAGTGAGTAAGCGTCCTCTGTTCCCCGTACTAGTAAAAACTGTATCACGGTGGAACAGGATTCCCAGTACTTATAATATGTGTGTAGATAAAGTAATGTATGCAACTGTACATAATTAGGCCTTAAAACACTCGTGTGATCTTATTATGAAACTCGCCGTTGGCTCGTTTCATAAAACCACACTCGTATTTTAAGGACCCTCTTTATGTATCAGTTACATAAAATACTATTATGCAACTGTATCATAATAAGGGTCTTTCATCAATATGATTAATAGCGAAACAAATATTTCTTTGATGATGAAGACAGCCCCCTACTGGTTGTGACCTGACAATAGGTGACATGTGATATTACAGTGTCCATGGAGTAGCTCATATGAATCCCAGTGATGTGAAAACTTGTTAACTCTGCAATATATACCGCATTGTCAACTGTCACCTATCATTTATCAGGATGGTGAAATAGGATCAGGCCTATGCAACATGGATCGATTCAATAAGGATTAAACTCCATAGAATGCTATATTTCACCGACAATACATTGAGTGGATCTTCGGACGCTTTGTTCGCTCGTCAAAGTCGCGAGAGAAACAAAGGCACTTTGTTAGTCGGCTGCCTTTGCGAGAGGAGGTTCAATCGCTGTTTTAGAACAAGCGAGGCACACAACAGGTATGGATCTTCATGTTATTTATAGCCTGCTTAGTATCCAACTGTTAGGCAAAGGCCTCCCCTCTTGTACGCCATCGTCCCTATTAGGTGCGTTTATATTGGATACCATGTATTCGTTGCACATTCAGTATAAAACTTAAAAAGCCTGTAAGCCTGATATAATGCCTGAATTTAATTTATAGATATTAATATGGATACGCCCTGAAAGTTTAGATAAATACAAAACAATTTTTTATCCATTATGATTAAACTAATATGACAATGCATTGCAAAACGAGTACTGACTAATTTTTTAATATAGTTTCTGTGTAATTCTTTTGTTCAACTGAGTGGCAACCTTTTCGGTGCTAATTATAGATTTAGTACTCTAAGTTTGTATTACTGTACTTGTTTATAATGTGTTTGCTGTTGCTTATGTTATTTTATTTTAACAGCGAATAAACGATTTATATTCTATTCTATTCTATTCCATAAGTATACAAACAGTACATTTTGTTTCAACAAAAAAAACTGTATTTTAAAACATCAAGATATGGACCATAAACAGCGCAACTGATGGTTTTCTATTTGAATGATAACATTTTGAATATCGTGTATAGAGTTGTATGGTTTAACCATGTCATAGTCGGAACTCATGAGAAGTTGGACACATGTTTTGTTTAAAGTCTAGAAAGTAAGTGTTACTATGTACTTCGTACATGAACACTATGAACTTTGTTTGTTTCCAAAAAAAAGAACATCAAGCAACATAAGACATAGAGTAAGTATGTGAAATACGCAGCAGCCCGAAAATGTTGGTAAAAATATTTATATTGTATATAATATGTGAGAAGGCAATCAACCACAGTCCACCTGGTTGGTAGTTAATAGAATCTATTAACTCTGATATCTTTACATAGTACAAAATGAAGTCGCTTCCGCTGCCTGTTCGCTTAGATCTTTTAAACTACTCAACGGATTTTAATGCAGTTTTCAGCAATAGATAGAGTGATTCAAGAGGAAGGTGTAATAGATTCTGCTTTCGAGTAAAATGAAGCGAGGACGGGTCGCTAATTGATAGTAAATAAATATCACACCAACTGACCTAGTCAGTGGTTTTATAGAGATTATTTGTAATTTTATTTTACTTGAATTTAGATCATAATGCCTTATTCTTCGAAATCGTTTTAAAATGACTAGACATATCAAAAACACGATCATTCCTCATCATTACACTAGCTATAGCTACGCGAACATACCTACCCGCTGTCGCAAAAAAGCAGTCTATTTTCCACAGCAGCGTTAACGCCGGTAGTTAGTACCTCCCTCACAAAATGTAGATGAAATACCTGTTTCCCGACAACACGTATCGAAAGCTACGTATCCGCCAATACCTCGCTGGACAACGTTCCGGAAAAAGAATAATTCCGGTGCGTTCGAGTGCACGCTTTCCGCACAAAACCGGTTTACCAACGGTTTTAGCAGTTACGCTGAAAATGCCAATATTTGAAAATGTACGGGTTTGAAGTTTTATGGGAAACGTTAGGGAATTTTGAAACAGTTTATACATAAGGGTTTTTATTTGACGACGCGGTGAGCGGTGGTAGAAAGGCTTTGTTTACGAAACTAGTGGTCCTCCGCGACTGATTATTTCGCTCATTGAATACAAAACAGACACATTCCAAAATAATTTGCTCTTCCATTAAAAATCGTTGCAACCGCTTCTAATTTTAAAATGGAACACTGACTCATTTCGGATTGTGTCCGTTTTGTATTCAATGAAGTATTTGTAAGGGCAATATTTGTGGGATGTGCGCGAGTCTTGGAAGTTTGTATGTTATGTAGATATTTATAGGCGTATAACTTAACTAGCCGGTGGTTGCCGGCAGAATAGAATAGAATAGTACCACTCCATACCTTCCTGTGGAAGTCGTAAGAGACGACTAAGGGATTAAAGGCTTGTAGTATTTTTAGGCGATGGGCTTGCAACCTGTCACTAATATACACATGATATACATCTTAGCCTGTATGTGCAAAATGTGGTTACAGAATTAACAACTGGCTGTTAAAGTTGTTGGTAATTCTGTAGCTCTGCCTACCCCACTCTGGGATGAAGGCGTGACGGTATGTATGTATGTATGTATGTAACTTAACTAGCTTCTGCCCGGGACTTTACCCGCGTAGATTTAGATTATCGTTAATCCCTTGGGAACTTTTATATTTTCCGGGATGAAAAGTAGCCTATGTGTCAATCCAGGGTATGAACAATCTTCATTCCAAATTTCATCCAAATCCGTCCAGCCTTTGCAGCGTGAAGAAGTAACAAACACACACACACACACAAATTTTCGAATTTATAATATTAGTAGGATTGGGAACCGGGATGCATGAAGTGCGGGGGGAGGGCAAGGTTGACTAGTCGCGATTTTTTTCCTGCCGCACCAACTTACTCCAGTTCCAACTATAAGTTGTACACCAGTGTATTTCTCTATTCAATTGTAAAATCCCTTCCATGAGGCGAATTTTGAGAGCTAAATGTATTTGATTTCCCATAGGAAAGAAAATCTTTGGCAATCTACTTCTGGCTGGTATTAAGCAGTAATTTTAATTGTACTTGTAGCCTTTATTTGCGCATGTGTTTTTTAATGAGTGTCACTTAAAGAGTTTGTACTGAACTTAGAATTATATATGTAGCTTAGCTAGCTACTCAGTCACGATATGAGAAATAATTTAATTCGTTTTGTGTTTCCTATTATTGGGTCATTATGTTGTTATTGTAAATGTTGGATTTCCTAGAAATAATCTTTATCGTTGTCAATTTGTGTGAGAGTAGCTCGCGAAATAAAACATAAACATAAGATATAATTATAGATACAAGAATCCAAACTTGGCTTACGTTTCTCTTAATATAAACAAACTCAGTGGAATGGAACCATTCAAATATTCGCATAATTAATCCCTAATTAGTCAAGAGCTCTCATAATTTAACTCAGAACGAGCAAAAAACCATTTCCAAACAGCAGTCCAACTATTAAAATCCTCCATTACACGGACGGACAAACTTAAACCGCAAAAAACCCGTTTAATGCCCCGAGCAATTAAATTAAAATTTCTTCAAAATAAAACTTGCAGTGAAATGCATTTAATGCAGTTCAGCGAGAGATCGGGGCTGTCACACGAAACAAAGGGTTTTAATGAACGAGTTAAAAGTACGTTTAGGCACAGGTATCCTATAAATTATAAACAAGATACTTGTGGAATTTAAATAAAAAACACAAAAGGGCATGCTAAAATGGTTTGGTCACTTTAGAAAGGACAAATAAAAGAAGAATTACGAAAGAAAGAGGTATAGAAGCCATACATTCATTGAACAAATTCATGATGTACTGAATAAGGGCCAAGTTAAAAGCACCCGAAACTAACATTATGTGCATGAAGAGGTTAATGAATGTAGAGGAATCGAAACAGGTATGTTGGAACCTAGGCGGCGTTCCGTAGTCTCTGCCTACCCCATTGGGGCGCGTAGTGTAGGTGTCTATGTAAGAGTGAGAGTAGAAGAAACCGCAGATGCCTTGCCGCCCTTTGAGAAAAGGAGAAGAGTATGTAAGCCCGTCTCTTGAACCCATCGCAGGAATTCAAAAATACTCTCGCAAATATATTTAATAAATGTTTAAAATAATTGCGAGAGTATTTTCGTAACTCTTAACTGTACTTGAAACACTAATAATATCATCGCTTTATTTAGATGATAAGTGACAAAATGTGAATAAAGCATCTGTCACTCTCGTTATATACGTGCCAAAAAGTGACGGATGCTTATCTAAGTTTTTGTCACGCGATAAACGCTCACCATTGAAAGTGTGTCAACTGACAATATTGTCGGTATGTTCTATAACTAGTATTGACAACATAACTATTTAGTTATATTACTGAAATTAAAAAAACAACCCTAACACAAGATCAACTTTAAACACAGGTAACTTTAACGAGTTGTAAGTTTATAAACTACTTAATTGAAAGGTAAACTCAAGAACAAAGGATCAAAAGGGGTTGTTCCCGCTACTTTTTCGCAGCAGTTTTAATTATAAACGACAAAACTAAGAGTGACAAATAGTTCGATTAGAATTGTACTTCTTCAGGTTACCCGCTTCTCAGTTAGTAATTTTAATAGTATGAAAGTACACGTTGACATCTGTCGAATCGGTCCTCTTGGAACGGTGCCACTATACTTATTTACAATATACCCTTCCAAGTCAAAAAGGTGCATCTATAATTAAGGTGTTGTAACGCCTTCAACCTTCTGCATTAAAAAATAAAGTTATATTTCCTTTACGCTTGCTTAGCAGGGTATAGTCCAGTAATTATCAGTGAAATTCGTTAACAGTTTCCCTACTTTTTCGAGTTGTTTTCTAAACGATGACTGTACTTTAAATAGGAACCGTATAATGTTGACTATAAAGGCGGGTTTCGAAGTGTAAGATGTGTTATCAGAATATCAACAATGGCATTGTTTAGGCTATCCGACAAATGGCAGAAAATCTGAATGTTTTTTGAGCTATTAATGGATTTAAGACTTCTAACTAGTTAATGTTACCTATAAATTAGGTAAAGTCTAAACCAAATATATATTTTTATAATTCAAATATCTAATAAGTTATAAATGTACACGTACTTTTAGGACTTTTCATGGAAACAGACAAATAAATTAAAATAATGTTACAGTATAACTACAGGAATTATCTAGTTTTTCATAATAACATGCAACACACTCTATAATCGTAAAATCGGACGTGATTTAGGGAGGGAGAAAAGTTATCCCTCGGAACTAAATTTGTATGGAAATTTTGTTGACAGCTACGCGATATAAGCGTCGCTTTACAACCCTCTTAAAGCGCCATACGATAACCCACAAACGAAATCATTCCAAATTGAAGCTAAATTACATCAAAATCGCACTGAATAAACTTAACTAACTAAGAGAGATTTTCTCTTAGCGGACAAAACATAAATACAATAGTTCTGATATTAGTAATATCAAGCAAAGTTGATATTAGCAACAGCAAGCTCTTCAGTGATTCAGTATTCAACTAACATCTTAGTTGAAGTACAGTCACGAGATACCCCCTTAGGTCCAAAATCAATCTGATCTTCTACAACAATAAGGTTGACTTTCCTTAAAGTTACAAATGACTTGACAACTCTAACGACATTGACGACTTTAAGCATATTTTTCTTGACCGTATTTATCGTCTTGTCAGGCTCGTATAGAATCAATACGCTTATGCACAACAATCACAATCTTGTCAGAAGCGATTACTTATTATTTTCAGCGCAAGCTTAATACAATACTCCATTAAACAAGAGGACGTAATATCCTTATTACAACTAATAGGTTGTCTAATGTCAGCGTTACACTCGAGGGCCAAAACAAAGGCCGTAATCAATAAAGCCCGAGAGCGTACTACTGCTAGTGGCCTCGGAATTGGATGCAGTAATGAAGTAGGTATTCATCCATTAGTTAAATATAATAGCGGAGGTGCAATTTGGTACTCAGATAGATACAAGATGACGAATAAAGAAGATCGTGAAAAAGTGCTACTTCCCAGTTTTTACCTGTTAAACTGTTATCGTGTTATTTTCTCTTAAATTCGTTCCCAATTCCAAACCGCAAATAGACAAGGTTACTTTGGTAATAAAAAAACATTTGCCACGTTCAGTACGTATCAGAGTGAAATCATCCATCCTCAGTTTGTATATAAGGGTTCTTCATTAATGCCCGGTTCCTATATTCAAGAAACGAATCGTTTTCCTTACGTCCCGTTAAAATTTGACACATTTTGTACGTAGCAAATGTCAAATTTTAACGAGACGTAAGGAAAACGATTCGTTTCTTGAATATAGGAATCGGGCATTAATGACTAGCTTTTTAATTCGTCATTAATAGGCATACTAAACTTTGCCCGCTAGCTCGTAGAATAACAGTCTACCTGCAGTCCCCAGACTGATCAGGCCAGCGCCGCGCCGCCCTAAATCTATGGAGAAATGTATGAATCTGTAAGAGTAACTAATATGTGTTTTCTAATATTATGAACTAACAGGCTACGAGTACCATCGGCTGATTATATAGACCAGTACCCTTACCATGAGTTACAATTACCTAACTCGATAGAGAGTCGAATGCTGTGTCCCTCGCAGGCCTCGCAGTATTCTTATAGAGAGCGAGGGACAGAGCGTTCGACTCGCTAGCGAGTACAGTGATTGTAACTCATGGTAAGGGTACAGAAAAGTAATATAGTACTTGAATAAAAGTAATCACTACGATTTTTATATACATTTTGACATCACTATTTATTAGTAATAAATTTTCTTGTTATGCGGGTGTTAGTTTGTGTGCTTTGGGCACATTAAGGTGTCCACCGTTTTGAGTTTAGTCCTTACGACATAAGGTTGCGAACGTCAAAAAAAAAGAAAATCCGTCAGTTTCTTACAGGTTTTCTGGTCGGTCGCGATTGAACCAGCAGTAAACTTAGGCTAAGTCGCTACTATGACGTTTCAAAAGAGTTTATTATGTATACTAGGGAATGCAAACCGGTTAACCGGTTAACCGAAAAACTGACGAGTATAGCGTGGAAACGTATTCTTAATTTGTAGAAAACAAGAATACATACTCGATTTTTTCATGTAGCGAATAGCAAGAAGTTTTATTAATTAAATTTCTTCATTAATATTCTGAACTGCTGACACAATACACGAGCCACATGAAAAAATTAAATTGCTGAAGCTAATTTATATAGTACTAGCGACCCGCCCTCGCTTCGCTTCGGTTTATGTGAGTTTTCGATAACACCCGTACATAAAACAAAGTTTATTATACATGAAAACCTTCCTCTTGAATCACTCTATCTATTAAAAAAAACCGCATCAAAATCCGTTGCGTAGTTTTAAAGATCTAAGCATACATAGGGACAGACAGCGGGAAGCGACTTTGTTTTATAATATGTAGTGACTTATTCCCTTGTAGTACGGAGTATATCATTTAAATACCTACTAACATCTCAAAAAATACGCCGTTAGCACCAATAGTAACCAAGAATAGTAAAATTATCGCCTTCAAATAGTTTGCAAAAAACCGGCAAATAACCGGTTTTGAATCCATCGAGGCGGTTACTAACCGGTTTTTTATTTTCACCGGTTTTTGCTTTGAATAAAAAATATTCTGATTCTGATTCAGAGCGGGCTGTGGCACGGGTTAAAAGCTCTAATGGTATTCCTATAATGAAGAGAAACAAAATACACGCGACGTTGCCATCACAGCAAAACGGCTCTTAAGCGCTTTACCTAAGATAATGATAATATCCTAAATCGCGGAGCACTTCAGCATGCGAAGCAAAACCGAACCTCTGTAATCCGGTAATTATCTATAATTAATTTTAAATTGATATTATAACCGGGTAAACAATAGCCGGGCGCGGGCCGGGTATTAATTGCCGGTTATTATCGTGTAGCGGGTAACCGGGCAAAGAGTAAATATGTAGCAGACAGTCTTAGTACATACATGCTCGTATAGGTGAATAAACTTAAGTAAATTACCTCTTGCATGTAGTTGTAACACATCTGAGAGCCCAGACAAGACGCATTACGCTAACTATCGTTAATGTTCGTTTAGTTTTTAAACCAATCGCGTCACTGGCGCATCACGTGACTTTTCGTATCACGTCATCTACCAGTGACGCGATTGGTTTACAAACTAAACGAAGAGAAACGCTAGCTAGCGCAGTGCATCTTGTCTGGGCCCTCTGTATAGACCGTTCGACATTCTATATTTGCAATTTGACGTAAATTCCATATTACTTTTGTACACAACTACAAGAGGTCATTTTCTTAAGTTTTGCAGCTATATTATTATTATACTCGATGTAAAGGGATGATGGCCCAAGGCCCAACCCGAAACTGGGAGATTATGTAATCTTTATACCTTATGTTTGACATCATTATTAAATATTGCTATACTAAACCGATAATACATATTATGTCATTTACTT
Source organism: Acleris laterana (assembly GCA_963966035.1). NCBI lineage: Eukaryota > Metazoa > Arthropoda > Insecta > Lepidoptera > Tortricidae > Acleris > Acleris laterana. The sequence goes on from OZ014450.1 coordinate 577,478, forward strand.
TTTATTTTCGTAAAGGGCCACGGTAACCTTCCATCTTGTATTCTAGAATTCATCCTGTGATTTCCGAGAGACAAGTTAACATCGGTTTGGTAGCTCGGTTACATCTAGGCACATTCTAGCCCTTGACTAGAATTTGTATAAAAAAAATATGTTTCAAAGTAAGTAAAATTAGGTTATTTAATGTTTGAGCTTGTTTTCTTCAATCAACAAACAAAACGCTAGGATAATCATAATCCTAAAGACAACTTCTTTTCAATAAGCACGAATTCGGCCATAATAATGTTCAATTAAAAGTAATACTTACATAACGTGACGGCACCAATGATGGACACTTTTAGCTGACAGGCACCAGTAATGCACACTTCAGTCTTAATTCAAACTGCGTACGGTCCTAAATTGATTGTTGCAAAACAAATGAATAACCCTATCTTCTGTAAAATAAGAATCAAGTGTCCATCATTGGTCCTTGTCCATTACTGGTTCCGTCACCCTACATACATACATAAAATCACGCCTGTTTCCCAGAGGTGTAGGCAGAAACCACTTCTTTCCATTTGCTACGATCTTGACAAGTAATACTAGCAATTGAATTTTTACTTCTCAGTAATTAGGACTTTTCAAAACAGTTTTTTTTATTTACTATTAATGTAAGTATCTTATTTTGCTAATATTTATAACTGAGAACGTTTAGATGTTTGTGACTCAATCACGCTTTAACCATTGATCTGGATGAAACTTGGCACACATATAGGTTAGGTCCTGGAATAGGACATAGGATAGTTTTATTCCTGAAAATTTAACGGTTCACGAGGGAGCAGCGATAAACGACTTCTACGCGGACGAAGTGCGGAGAATGGAGTCGCGTGCAAAAGATAGTGTTATAATAATTACAATGACGAGGCTCGTCTATCCTATCTTATCTTGCGCCGCTTGCCCGATCGTCCGACGCGAAGCTTAACTTGCTTCTTGCTCCTCGATTTGCAACAGAAGCTCTCTAGTTATATAACATAGCTTTTGCTGTACTTAGTGTTAAGGTAAAAAGCAACGGCATAGATAAAAAATAAATAGAAAAAAAGGTTCGGAGAGTCCTTTACCCAGCGGGAAAGAACAACAACTTGTTCATTTTTTTTGCGGGTGGTAGGACCTTGTGCAGGGTCCGTCCGGATCGCTACCACCATCTTATCCATTAACCTACCGCCAAACAGCAGTGTTCGCATTGTTGTGTTCCGGTTTGGGGATAAGACATCCGGTGAAATGACTAGCATAGAGGCATTCCATCTTAGTCCTCAGGGATGGCAACGCATTTGCAGTCTTAGGATTGCATTGCAGTCTTGTGAATGCGAAGGTCTATGGGTCACAGTTTCCACTCACCATCAGGCGGCCTGTGCGCTCGTTTGTCTTCTTAATGCCAAAAAAAAAACTATTAAAATGTTAGTAGTAAAATCATCCTTATAATTACACGGTAAAGGCAATAAGAGGTCTTACAGCACATACAAACATCATACACACATTTTCGTTACATTTTGTAATAAACACTGCATCAGAATCATAGCATTTTTGGCGCAAAAGAAAGCATAAGAGCCGTGTGTAATCATCATGGACTATGTCACACCAATTGAACTAGTCCCAATTTAAGCTCTAGGCTTGTCATATGGGTACTAGACAACGATATAAATACTTATATAAAGACATATACTTAAATATATAGAAAACATCAATGACTCAGGAACAAATATTCGCGCTCATCACACAAATTGCCCTTACCAGGATTTGAGACCATGTCCGCTAGCTTCGTAGGCAGGGTCACTACCAACTAGGCCAGCGCACGGTCGTAATGCTCATTGCAGACCTTTTCAAACCAACTTGCAAATACATAAAGCAGATCACTTCTTTTGTCCGAGAATACCCCAATTTCTTTATAATACAGCTTAAATCTTCAAAAGATTAACTTGCCATGAGAACAAATTGGACCGGACTCTTGGAAATGCAAGTATGTTCAATTTATTTCATAATAAAATACCAAATTATGTACAGGAATGCCCGCCAAATTTTAATAAATTAATAACGAGGTGGCTTCTTGGTCAACGTTTTACTCCAGTCATGAGTTTTTCAATCAACGACATAATTAATACCTTAACTTGATAAATAAATTCACATTCAGGCATCGGACTTGCATACGATGTATTACAGCCCAATGTGACATAGTGTAGGGTAGAAGATAGAGGTATATTTTTTTATTAACGACTAATAAAAGTGAATTTCTAGTATTATTCTCAATATTACATACCTATTATAGGTACAAAATAAGCACATCCTGTACCACTTAGAACTGTCCGAAAGATGTGTTCCTGCAATAAATCTTTGTTTGTATTTTTATCTTTGTCTTAGTCATAAAGATAAGTACATACATCCATACGTACACATAGTCGGCAACTGTAGCTATAATCGAAATAGTATAATAAAGTTACCTAGGAAATACAAATAACCGGCTATAACCGGTTATTCTCATATAAAAACTGTTAATAACCCCACTACCACGAAAATCAGTCGGACTTATAAACACCTTTTACATGTCTAAAAAGACGTATCAGAATCTAACCTAACCTAAAATCCAGGCAAATAATCTAAACTACAGCCCCAATAGCCGACAATAACCGTAAGTCCTCCACGGGGACATAAACAGGGTTCCGCATACCCATACATCGAGCGGTGGTCCGTGAGAATGAGAACCCTATACTTGTAGCTGTAGCGTGTGCGCCGATTAGTTTACGTGCCACTGACTGGTTGGTTTAGTGCGATGACTGCTGGAGCGTGGGTTCAAACTAGGGAATGCAAATAACCGGTAATAACCGGTTTTGACCGGTTATTTTCATACTAAAACGGTTAATAACCGGTTAAATTGCATTCCCTAGTTCAAACTCGCTAGAGGCAAAAGCGTTAACGAGTATTTGAATCATAAAGGTATCACAGTATTTCTAAGTATTGGTACTTTACAGGATTTTTTATGACATACCTATGCAGTTCATTTTACGGTGAGTGTAAGGGACAGAGCTATAGCAGTTATATAGCTCTGTCCTTTTCTCTCAGCGTAAACTAACCCCAGTGACCTAGCGTGGGGAGCATTACACAATGTAATGTAAACTTTTTGAATAAACAATATATTTTTAATGTACAAATTCGTATTGCAAATCATGCTACTGACAAATATTTTTTTCTTACAAATTAATAATGATATTCCGGTTTTCTTGAGGAAAGAAACACCGTGTGATAACTGGGTCTGCTACCAAGAAATAGTTTCTTCCTTATTGATAACCAGTTGCCAAACTTGGGTATCTACGAGTAACTTGCTGATTTAGTTTAGAATACATGTTTTTAATTAATGTTTGGCTCCATTTTGGCTCGCATAAGATTGTTCCAGAAACTCCATTTAAAACCTGCTTTTAGGATTCCGTACCAAAATGGAAAAAAAAGGAAATAATGGTGATGAGACTTTTTCGTCTGTATGTTTTATAATATGGCCGCATAATCCGCATATAGTGTCAAGTGAAAAAGAGTTGTTATTAACACAACGATGACGAAATAGTTTCAAATAAAGTGTTATAAAGGTACAATAATCACAAAGATCAAATTCCAAGAACTGAATGATTAGCCTCCATGTGATAACAAGTCAGGCGGGCTGGCAACATGGAAATACGTTGAGTACCGACGACTCCCTCGGCGTATACTTTTCACATTCATTTCCTAGACGTAGGCATAGAACACGCGAAACATCTGGTTCAAAACAGGATTCCTAATAACTACTGGGACGCGGGATGCAGAATGCACTAGCATTTTTATCATACGATGCATTTTTGCGTTAATTTTGCAAATTACATTTTAGGGTTGGCTGCAGTTTGTGCTTTGTGGAAACTGATATTATCTTTAACGGTTTCTGTGTTTTAATTATGTGACTACTACTAATGTCGGTAATTTTTTGACGTGTCAAAGTTTCCATGCAGCGACCTACTAAATAAACACTTTTTTATCTTGTCATAGTTTCTATTACAGAATTAGTAACATGGTACCTACCTATTACGAATTTAGGAAATTTGGCATTTTATGACACACGTTACATATATGTGCATTAAGAGCAGCGGCAATACTAAAAATATAAAACACTTTTGACCCTCGCTTCGCTCCGGTTTAAAATAGTCGAAAATGGCCATGATTCATATTAAAACGTAGCAACCCTACGTACTCGAGCTTCCTATTACCGCAATTTTCCAACAAATGAAGACTTAGTGCCTTATAAATTCTAGATTTTTATAGTCTAGTCTTAATAACCGAGGCGACGGCGCGTGGAGCTGGTCCCGGTCGAAAACCGTGAAAGTTTTTACTTTCAGCTTAGTATTCACGAGCAAAAAACGAAAGTTTTGCCGGGTCGTAAAACAAACAAGCAGAGTAATAACAATTAAAGTAAATTTTCAGACCATGAAAGTCATCATTTTACTGTCACAAACTGTTTTTGTACAGAAATTTTTGCGAGCACAGCGAGCGAGTTATGAATATCATCACTTCATCAGTATTTTAATGGTGATGTCGAATAAGAACTAAGAATAGCAATAAAGGTAAAAAGCAGTTTTAGGAATCCAAGACAAGATGAAGGCTCTTTATGCATTGTCTAACCAGCGTTCGTCTTATAAAAGTAACAAGTCTAATTAGAGCTATAAGTTATAAAGCATTTAACGAGCAAAGTATATAATTTAGTCAATGTAAAATTTTTTCGACGATACTAAAATTCTGCGAAATTATTGCGTAAACTACGAGTGAATATTTATAAATGTAAAGAAAAACGTCACTATGACAGATCCGAATAAAAACTTTACAAAACTCCCTTACAAACGGTAATATTTCAAGGAATACTTTCCTAACTTGTAATAACACTTCCAGCTCCTGTTCCACCTTTCAGTGTATTCAAATTTGCCGCCATTACTGTCATACAAACTTTACATCCACTTCCGCAAACTTCTGCAGTACAAATACAAACATGCAAACTGCATGGATGCATGCAAACTTGCCGCAAGATGCGACAGTGAACACTCAGTCATATTACATCTATCATAGAGTCTACAAGACGTGCAAAATACTTTGTATTTGATCAAAGTTTTGGATTCAAAGGAAAACTAACTCTTATGCTCTAAGAATAAAGTGCATGTGACGCGCATAAATAGTGGTGCATCCTCAGGGGTGTCGAACGCATGCATTAGTGTCAGAGGTGCACGGAGCATACACTTGACAATTTTGTTAAAAGTTTTCTTTGAATATTTCCTTAGTTTTGTACGAGAATGCGCAGATTTTCAAGATTCTTGAAGAGAAAATGAAATATAACCTACTGATGTAAAAATGGAGTGTTTTTTGTTTCGTTTTCGTGATTCATGAGGCAGTTTTCAAATTCGGTACAGATAGTTTATAACAGGATTGTTGAGAACCTTGAGGTAATAGCGACAAATAAAATAACTCCTGCGCTAACGGAGCAAAATAATATATTGTAAAAACATAACTTGCAACTGGCAACTGGTTTCTGTTTATTCAAAGTGTTTTACCGTTTGTGGAGAAATAAAAAAAAATGTGGTGTACCCAGAGATGTACAAAATGGTTTTAAAAAAGCATTTAAATACAAAATGCAAAATACTTTTTAGATTTACTATTTCAAATGCAAAATACCAAATAGTTTTGCGTTTTGTATTTGAAATGCTAAATGCAAAATAGGTATTTTCAAAATACTTTTTCAAAATAAAATACCTTTTGACCAAATCTCAGATATTTTTATTTATTTTATTACGCTTTTTAACAATACCAGTTGTTCAAATACCTCATCACTCATTTTTCTTCTGTGAGGTCTCATAATCATCCCACCGTACGAAAAAAGTCTTTCTACTGGCGCTGAACTTGGTAAGGATGTGTTGTTTTTGTATCACAAAGTATTTTGCATTTTGAAATGAATATTAAAAATGCAAAATATATCTCGAAAGGTATTTCAAATAAAATACAAAATGCTTATTACTAAAAAGCATTTAAATGCAAAATACAAAATAGCTATTTTGCATTTTGTATTTGCATTTTAAATAGAAGTATTTCAAATAAATCGCATCTCTGGGTGTACCTATATAAAAAAACAAATGTAAATTTAAGAGCTCTTCCGTCTTACTTATAAACATGGAGTAACCGTGTGGTTGCTAAACCATGATTTATCCTTATCTGTCATTGTGACATTTGAACTTGACAGATAAGGACAAAGCATGGTTTAGCTACCACGGTTATTTCACGTTTATAAGTAAGGCGGCTTATATCAAGAAACTTAAATAACTGACTGACAAATTAAGATATTCCTTAAAAATGTGATTATAATACTTTTATGGATGTAAAAAAGGAAACTGCCATGAAATACAAAACTTCTGTAAAAGTTTTTGCCTCTTTTCATATGAAAAAGTTACGACTAGGTATAATTAAAACAACAACGAATATATCCATCATTGTGGAGCGATTTTGAACAAAGCTAAATGAAAATCCGCCATTGTGTCCACGGTACACATTTGTTCGCGTGTTGTCGCCATTTTGTGGCTCGGCGGCCATTTTAAAATGGGCTCTGAAAAGTTTGACAGTTTAGTTTTTACGAGTATTTTATGCTCCTGTCCACTGGGGAAGAAAACAATATTACGATGTTATTAACTTGAAAATTGTGCGGTTAGAGACTGGATGAAATTTTAATCTCAAACAGTGTTCTGTGAAGACTTTATGATAACTAAGTTAGATAGGTATTTAAAATGACTTGCCCGATTTTTTTAAATCCTTTAAGTCTATGAATCATATCTCGTACATACCTGAAAAAAAGAAGTTTTATGTTAGAATAGACCTATGATAAACGAACGTATTTTTTTCGACCACTTGAAAGTTGGTTTGACCTTATTTCTAGTTACAAGCCACAGATTCCATTTTTTTCTTCTTAGACTATTGGATAGGCAGTAGAGTAACAAAATTTATTTTATATCCAATAAACGAAGTATTTTCCAAAAAAACAGCAACAATAAAATACAACTTAAACACAGACCCAGATACTCCACTCTGCCGAGTTAAACGCTCCATATCTCACGATCCCGTGATCGCACATTACCGGAATCCGGTAAATCTCCCGGAATCCGATTACCCGGTAAAGTGGGCGTCAATAGCCCGCGATTACCGGACATGGCGGGATTCGGGTAAAAACAGTGAGAGCACTGCGGAATAAACGCCTTTGATTTTGGAAATTTTAATTACAAGACGGAATTTTCCGGGTGTCCGTTGATTGCGTCTCATATTAACACACTTGGGGTAATTATTTTGAAATTACTTGTCAATTTAAATAATCAAACGAGAAAAAAGAGATTGATAGGTTTGATAGGTAGGATGTAATGAAGTAAATGAAGAAAAAAAACTGTTATTGTTTACTTAATCCTTTTTCTAACTACCTAGTTGCTTTGTGTCGTAAATATAAATATATAACTAGGTACTGTGCGGACAGGCCAAGGCATAAGGATAAATAACCTCACTACTCACTATTTACACACTGACAACACGATTTACTTTTCCTAGAAGATTGCAAGTAATTTCTTTGTCGTAGCCACATGAATCATCTTACACATAGTAATTATTATAATAAAAACGAGCTGAATGTTGGGTGTGGCAGGACAAGCGTAAAAGTACGTGTGGTGTGAAACTGATTGATAGAGTAAGGAATTAAAAAGTCGGAGAGAAATGTGGAATAAAAGAAGATGTAGTGACTAAGATTGAAAAGGGCATACTTCGATGGTTCGGTCATTTGGAAAGAATGGACGAAAGAAGATTGACGAAAGAGATATACAGATTGAAAGTGAGTGGACAGGTCGGAAGGGGCCGCCACTTTTTCTAGTCAAATCGGAGAAATACTGGAAAATGGCCGAATCTTAAGTACCCGAAACCGACGTGCGTGCATGACTCGATGTATGAATGTGGAAGAAGCGAAAGAAATTTGTCAAGATCGTAGCAAATGGAAAGAAGTGTTCCCCTACCTACCTACCCCTCTGGGAAACAGGTGTGATTTAATGTACCTATGTATGTATGCATGTAAAAACGAGCTGTTATTTTCAACTGAGCTAGCTGTAGACCGATGTCTAAAATGCGACTGAACATTTGCACCCATTGTTGGCGAAGGACTAATTGGCCGAAAACAAGGCTCCCGGAGCCCGGGCTGCGGGGCGGGGGCTCCAACACAGGTATTTAGGGCCCAAATCAAACAAGCTTTGCCAGGTTTAAGAGATGATGACATTACGCTCTAAAAAGTTTGTTTCTTACAAGGATGAGATACTTGATGTTTTAACCGAAAGCAAGATGTCAAAAGTAAGGAATGGATGAATGATAATTATTTATTTTCCAAAGTAAGTCACAGTATACATTGCATGTTATGTCAAAAGTACAAGAAATTACATTGGAATCGTCAACAATATACATAAATTTTAATATAATCAAAATAGAAATAAGAAGTAAAATAAGGTAATAATAGGTTTAATAAGGTATTTTAAATAAGATGTATTATGGTAAATTAGTTAACCCCTTGAAAACTGACCAGCTTTTGGGAAAAGTAGGTGTTTGCGCCCCCGAGCTAACTTGAACTAATTTCTTGACTTGAACTCTAAATAAAACTCTTGGTTCTATTAAATAAACCAATGATAACTTCTCTTTGACATTAATTCGTGCTTGTACCGAGCTTAAAATAAAATAATTTGCCTTTGAGTTCTTTAGAGACAGTCGCGTTTGAGTATAAAAAGTAAAAAAAAAACAACTGAATCACTCGTTTGCAAACTTTTCTTTAATTCAGCAAAGGCGTTGAATACGCACACTTGTAATAAGTTTGTACATGAATACGTTTTTTTCAAAATGTTGCACTAACTTGTAGAATATTAAAATGTCTTTTTTATTGTAAAATCTGAACCAAATATTTCGATTTGATTCCAATTGTAACTTTAGTTCAAGTAACTATTGACTTACCTATTACATAAATTGGTCGTTAGTATTATTATTATATTTATTATAATATTCAGTAAGTAGGCCGTACGGGCACTTTTACACGTCATGAATCTACCAGCGCTTCCCAAGAGGAGACACTGCTGAGAAGAAACGCCGCAAGAAACTCAGCAGACAGTCATTTTTTAAACATATTACAAAAAAACATTACATTATAACATAACATAACACACACATAACATTATATTGGAAAACTTAAAAAGTTGCCTGACTCGGCTGAAAACCAGTTTAGGGCAAATGAAAATTCGGACAAACGATGTGCTAGGACAAACGTTGTGCATAATGATTGAGCCAGTGTCCGATTCACTGCCGCGAAGACACTACATACTATTTTTATTGCTTTTTTTGTTTTTACTTTTTTTCTGTGTGTCATGTGTACAGTAGTGAATAAATGTATTTTTCTTTCTTTCTTTCTTTCTTTGTTAGGGATTCTGAAAGAGACCCTTTTTTATTATTCCGTAAATATACAATTATGCAAAGAAATGTGTTCCCATATCAAGGACAGAGCACTACGAGACAAATTGTGAAAAACGTGTCCGGAGTGCATATCTCACGCGAGATGAAATGAGAAGGAGACGGCATTAATCTTCATACGCGTGTAATAACGCGCGCATACGCCTTCTTTATTTTAATTTAGGTTATGGTAACGTTATCACGGGGCTTTGTAAGAAAAGGATAAAGTTTTATAAATAAATCCAATTATTCCATTTATTCATCTTTAAAATTCGTACTTTAATTTAAGATATATTTTTTTTAAGTATTTTTACTAGAAGAAACTCTAGCTAAATTTATTCTTTTAGATGAAATCGTTGTCCGTGTTTTTTTTATATAGTAAATTATTAAGTTATAACTTTATTAATTCATAAAAGAAAAGTAGAAATGGCACACTTAATGCCTTAAAACATTCTCTACCAGTCAACCAACTGGTCAAACAGAAACTGGTCAAAAGTTGTTGTTTATTAAAATCAGCTAAACATAAATTAGCTAATAATAGCCCAGGCGTAGGTGATTTTTAAAACTCATTCGATTTGTGAGTAAAAAAAAACCTTGCTTTACACATGTGAAAGGTACAACAAAATAAATGTCCCCCATACGTTATTGGCCTTTATGCAAAATGTAGATTTGTGACATTGATAGTGTCTAAGAAAGTGACTATAACATACAGACCGACCAGACAGACGGACATGCATGTCAGAACTTGAAATGGTTACCAGTTTGAGGTTATTAAAACAATAAAAACAAATGTCTATGGATCACAGTTTCCACTTACCATCAGGTGGCCTGTGTTCGTTTGCCTTCTCTATGCCATAAAAAAAAAAAAAAAAAAAAAAAACAACTTTCGTAAAGCATGGTCACCGCAATAATATAAGGCAGCTCCCCACAACAGCCACGGTAATAGCCTCGTTAGACTCAGACTCGCGTTATTGAGACAAACTCCTCCAGATATTATGATTTGTGGACACCCGACTGTTCACTGCTGACTTCATATTTATATTCCCTTTTCTTGGGTTCGTTGTTCAAGGAATTTAGGGATTTAAAACTGAAAATGATAGATAACTCAATATGTGACTTTTATTTATGTATTTAAATTTCTTTGCACAAAATACAATAAAGTACAAATGGCGGACTTAATGCCCAATGACATTCTCTACCAGTCAACCAGTAGGCGACACAGAAAAAATAACTAAGGTCGGTGCGAAGATTATAAGCGTAGAAATAAACTGTTTCAATAAAATATATACAAGATACGGGTATAGAAAATATAAATTATACGTAAATACCGACACACACTTTTTGTTGTTGATTTTACTGCTATGTTTAATTAACAAAACTGTTTTTTCTAGCTTTTATTTAACTTTACATTTATGACTTTTTATAAAAAGAAATATTGAGCCAGTAGTGTCCACTGGTTATATAACAATATTCACATTGTATAAACTTTTGAAACATTGAATGGTAAAATCATTCATATTTTATTTGATTTCATCATTTTGCGAACATTGTTGGAGGCTGTAGGAGAATATAAATATAGATCTGCAGCATCAGATTGAAAAGTAATGGCAGTGTCTTCGCTTGATAATGTTAAAAAAATCCATTACATTTTACAAAATAAACAAGTACTTACTATAAAGTCGTACAGTTATCTCACGAAAAAATTTACTGGCCAAACTGGGGAAAACCCTGAACCAGGGACCGGAACCGCTTAGCGCGAAAGGGGTTTTCGATATGCTTTTTGATAGACTTGTTGTTACAAACCCCAAGGATGCGCTAAGCTTATCGTCGACTTAGCTCAAAGAAAGGGCAACCAAACGATACGGTTAATTCGACTAAGCGCTAAGCCTATCCCAATACCCTATTGTCTGTTACTTTATTCAAGCTTATTCGAACGGTTTCAAGCTGGTTTAACCTCTATGCGCAAGAGTTAAGACTTATTATTGAATTACCTAATAATTGATAGGGTGGCGGCAGGCAGTAGCCGCTTAAGCGAGACGGCGAATTGAGCGAGCCGAAATGTGAAAAGAGAGAGGCGATCAATGGGGTAATACCCAGTCAATGCTAAGCGCTTAAATATTAAACTACCGAAACCCTAATGAACCGGGTAAGCTCTATGGATGCGGTTAACTACTTCAAAGAGGTTCGCCCTAACGTTAAGGTGACTCAATCATAGCTAAGCACGTCGATTGGCTAACCGAATGATAGGCTAAGCCTATTGATAGGGTTAGTCAAATGAAGGGGTTTTCCGGTCCCTGCCCTGAACACGCATAAAACGGTTTCGATCTGGCCACGGGAAAACCATCACCTATACTTACAAGTGGGGATTGAGGGAGTACCCTCTCCCACGTGGTAAATGATTGCCCACTTCACTTTTTTCTCGGTGGCATGGAGGAGCTGCATACATTACCTATCGCCTGCCGCAGCAAACTGGCTGAAACCTCTGGACATCGACCTTGGACTATATCGAAAACTAAACTAAAAACCATACATTTTATGACATGGCTGTGCTATTCATTTTACGGCGAGCGTAAAGGACAGAGCTATAGAAAATATATAGATCTGTCCTTTTCTCTCAGCGTAAACTGAACTGCATAGCTATTAGGGTGGTCCAAAAATCAGGTTTTTTTTTCCTTCTCCACAAGGGTATTTTTATTCGATTAGACTTTAAATACCTCTGTGCAAAATTTGAATGAAATCGGACAATGTTTAGGGGTCGCTATGATTTGCAACTTAAATACGCCAAGTATCCACGACAGTAATTTTTGATAAAAATTACTAGCATAATTTAATTTCACTTTATGTTTATTTCACATAAAGTGTCTTCGTCTTCGTATTAAAGAAGTGCGAACAAAAAATTACTTTTTTTTTCTTTTTTATCAAAAAAATCGCCAAATCATAGCGACCCCTAAATATTGTCCGATTTCACTCAAATTTTGCACAGAGGTATTGAAAGTCTAATCGAATAAAAAGACCCTTGTGGAGAGGGAAAAAAAACTGATTTTTGGACCACCCTAATAGCTATGTCATAATAACCCCCCAGGTCTAAAACATTACCCTCCTTTCTTGGATAATCGAGTAAACAAAAAAGATCTACAGAATCCATCAGGATTATACCTAATTAATAACACCATTATTGAAGCCGCCTGCGCATGCTGTAAGTTGTAACCCAGCTGGGAACCCGTGCGTGAACCAGCGCTCATGGAACACCAGTCAAAGGGCTATCACTGAGCAAAGCGCTGTATCAGTCACCAGGGGACTTACATAATGTAAGAATCACTTTTTTTTGGGTAATACCCAAAAGGTAAAAACGGGATCCTTACTAAGACTCCACTGTCCGTCTGTCTGTCTGTCGCCAGGCTGTATCTCATGGTCAGTGATAGCTAGACAAATGAAATGTTCACAGATGATGTCGGTATTTCTGTTGCCACTATAACAACAAATGGGTTTTTTTTGGATAGGCCTTAAAAAATCATTACCTACGCCTAAGCTATTATTAGCTAATTTGTGGTTAACTGATTTTAATAAACAACAACCTTTGACCAGGTGGTTGACTGGTAGAGAATGCTTTAAGGTATTAAGTTCGCCATTTGTACTTTTCTTTTATTGTGCAATAAAGTATTAATAAATAAATAATACACTAATACTAAAAACTATTTAAGGGGGCTCCCATACAACAAACGTAATTTTTTTGTTGTTTTTTGCTCCATATTGATAACGGCAAAATGTAGACGCTTTAAATAAAAAAATACAAAAAAACTTGTTTTTGTTTATAGTTAATGGTACGGAACCCTTCGTGCGCGGGGTTCGACTTGCACTTGGCCTGTTTTTTTCGGATAGCGCAAATCATCTCGCCATCGCCCGACTCAGCCTCGCAGTTTAAACCATCGAGTCACTCCCATAACTACGCAGAAATGCACCTGCATCAATTACTGCGTCAATTAACAGCTAATCGCGTATTAATTGGCTGCATGTTACCTGTAGCGTGCATGCGAGATGTAATAATCTGTGCATAGAATTAGGTGCGCCGTTACAAAGCCCCTGGAGCGCGCGGCCAGGAGAGCCGCGGAAACCCCCCCATTTCCTGTTAAGACTGCGCCGAGCAAACGCCGAGCGTCCAATGGCGCCCTCATTACTATTATTGTGTTTTCTAATAAACTAAAGAATATCCTTGGAAACAGACGAAATGTTTTTGTAGTGCAAGTAAAAACACAATTTATGGGATACGTAACAAACTTTAATGACTACCCTTTGAGTAGTCAGCTTAACGGGAAAAGGTGGTCACTTTTTTCCGTTAAGTTAATAACTCGATGGTGAATTGTTATTAAACTATAATGATATACCCTATAAGTTGTTTTTTTCATTAGTAGTACAAAAACATTTCGTCTAATTTCAAGAAAATACTTTAGTTTATTAGAAAACACAATACTAGTAGTGAGGGCGCCACTGTACGTCCGGCGAACGCTCGGCGCAGTCTTAAGGAATACTCTTAAAAAACCAGGGATCGGAAATTCGGTATGATTTTACCAAATTTTTGGCTGCGGCGTTGTGGTTCAGTTGTACGGAGGCGGACTCAATTTTATTAATAAAATTCCCGGGATTTCTATAAGTAAATTACGCCAGCATGAATCCTTAATTAAGTATGTACATTAACTATTTGAAGTTATTTTCTGTGTATAGATTTATGAAATTTAATTTAGTTTACCGGTAACTCATCTATCGCGCAGCAAATTGACGGAACGTTTTATCCTACATGTAAAATAATGAAAATAAACGTTTTGTAGAATCCCGGAAGCCCGGAACTGATAATAATTAAAATACTCTGTTTCCACTAAAGTTTTTCCGGGATTTTGCCAACCTGCGATCCCTGTTAATAACTCGCTATCATCCACGCATTGTACAATTTAAGAAAGGATTTTTATGGAAAAAAAACGTACGAGTATAAAAATCATGCTTATAAAGGACTGTCTCAAAAGCATGCAATTTTTTTTTTGTTATATGAGTGTTTACCCACGCTAGAATGACTAGATAGATTTGAATGAAATTTTAAATCTATATACATATGTTTATATCAAACGGTTCTCTGGCTTTTGGCAAACATATGTTTGGCAAAACGTATCGTTTCCCAACCATTTCATTTGACAACCCACTTTTTTTCTGTAACTGTAAATATTTCAGGATTTTTATTAAAACTAACCTAACCTATACGGTTCTACACGATGGTACTGAAAAAAATACTGAAACAATTATATAGGCAGTTAAAGAAGAAAAAGCGGGTTGTCAAACAATACATTTTGCCAAATATTTTCGGCCAAAATGCAGGATACCATATCTCACACATATACCTACATCTGTCAATGAAATACGCAAAAACCCATCGATGAATATATACCTATGTATAGGTAACCTTTGAATTTGAATTTACGCTCCGCTGGTTTCCGAACCCACTAGCAGTGTAAACAGTAATAGTAGTCTAAATACCCGTCAGCACCAGCTCCGTCACGGGGGCTAATAATGGGTTACCGTGGTTCATTTTCATTAGGGTTTCCGTATTAAGAATATGGAGGGACCATTCTAGGATTCGCACATAGTAGTTTTTTATTTCTGACAATAAAACAGAGGTGTTGGTTATAATTTTAATTTGTGTATCTGTGTCTGTCTGTAGCATCATGAATGGGTGGATTCAGATGCGATTTGTTAACGTGAAAACCAGTTTAATCGGTATGGTTCTAAGCCAGGTTTGAAGGAAATCGGTTGGGCGGTTAAAGAGATAGCAGGGGGGTTATTATGACATAGGGCAATAGTTCAGTTTACGAAGATAGAGAACGACAGAGCTATAAACCTCCTCTATCTACCCTTTAAGCTCGTCGTAAGATGAACTACATAGCCATGTCATAATAACCCCCAAGCTCGGAGTCCATTATGTACGGGGTTTTTACCCATTTAATCATAAGAGTTTCTAAATCTATATAATGGGTGAATAAACATGTTAGGCGGTCAGAAATGGTTTTTTTAAACATTCTACGTTTATTGGTCGCGTCAGACCTGAGACCAAGTAGACGACGTTGCTGCGTTGAGGAAATATGCTTGAAACCTTTTATCAGGACAGGTGACTTTCCAAGATAGGGTTACTATACGTGGAAGGAAGGGCCTTTGCCCAGCAGTGGGACATTACAGGTTGTTAAATAGTAGATCTTATCTTGCTAAAATTATAATTGCGAAAGTTTGGATGTTTGTAACTAAATCACGCCAGTACGGCTGAACGGATCGGGATGAAATTTAGCATAGAGATAGATAGTCTAGAATAGCTCATAGGCTATCTTCTATCCCGAATTAAATCAATGTTAACGCGAGATGGTTAACTTACAAATTCTACGCGAACGGAGCTGCGGGCTGAAGCTAGTGTTCCTAATGTTATAAATGTGAAAGTTTGGATGTTTGTTACTCAATCAAGGCAGAATGGTTGAACGGATTTTGATTAAATTTGGCACAGAGATGGAATAGTGCATAGGCTTCGAGGGTTTCCGAAGGACTAGCGATAAAAGCTACGCGGACGGAGTCGCGGGCAAAAGCTAGTCATCGACAATTCTTTGTAATATGTAATCAACAATCACTTGCTGATGTCTAAAATAGTGGTTTAAAAACGTCCCCTATTTCTTTACTAGGTAGTACCTATCTTAAGTTTAAGAATTTAAAAATATGGTAACCGTTTTTAAGGTGAATATAATTGCGTATCAGCAAACGTACAGGTTAATTGAAAAGAGTTAATTAAAAGTTTTATAGCGTCGACCTCATTCTTACAATATGGCGAATTGATTGACGACGTCTACTTAAAATTATCAACCTTAGCAAAATCGCTAAAACACATCAATGAAACGTTTACAAATAAATTATTAAATATTATGATAACAGTTACATTATAAGTATTATAAACCAAATTAAAAACTACCAAAATCACTCTAGCTTTAAACGTTTTCCCAACGTTACCAATCCATTACTGCGTAAACATGACTCAGTTACAACACGGTTGATTTAAACCCAGCAATATATGTTGATAACTTGTATGGCTGTTCATAGAGTATATAAATTAGTGTTGCATCGAATCGATGTTTTGCATTACCGCCTTTTGTCCCGTGGGTAATTCACAACTATTACAATGCATAGTTTTAAACTCGATAACTGTTCATTGAAAAACACTATACTGTGTGAAATTAGATTTAATTAGACAATGCAAGCAGCAGGTCCTGTTTTCACTTTGTATTACACCTCTTGCTCCTATGTCACAATCTTATTGTTCACTAGCGGCTCTTTTTCTTCATCTCCATAAAGCCAGGTATAAGCTATAGTTGGGTCAATCTATTGAGATCCCTGTGACAGCTGTCATAAACAAGTAGACCTTTCATCCAACTACATGATGCAAACATTTAGTTTCGTTTACTTTATAGGTACATAAATTGCATTGCATGTCAAAATATACAATATTACACGGACATAGTCAACATAATCAACGTAAATACTATAACAAAATACAAAAACTAATAAAAAGAAATGAAGCAATCTTTATAAACAATATTCATTTCATTTCATTAAATGGTCACTATTCCGATGTCAAATACCAAAAAAAATTTAATAATTATATTTTATGCACAGTCCTTCTTGGTCAAGAGTAAGTTGTCCGTAAAATTAATAAATCACATCACACCCTATATATTAATATGGCTGTCACAGGCGTCACCCTACATTGACCAAACTATAGTATCCCGTCAAAACTATTGTCTGTGATACCTACGGACATACCTACGTATAGGACAAATTACTTCATTATTACACCCCATAGCTCCACCGAAATAAACCAAGTTGTCTTCATTATAGTTTCGCAAAGATGGTTATCGTGGGACGAACAAGAGGCTCGCGTGTGTGCCGACCATAGACTAGACGAGGCGGAGATAGCGGCCGCCATTACCACGTAATGTTGCCACTATTGAGGCAATTAGGACTCTATGGAAGGATTCAAAGGAATTCACGGCGGTTTTTATTTCTATATTTGATTTTATCAGAGACTATTTTGTTTAAACAGGTAACATCTAAAAATACTCTTTCTTCGAAGGGCCTGTTGTTTGATTAGTAGTTAAACGTATTGAAACTTTTATGTGGTGTTCTTGCACCGTGTTATAAGTTATAAACAAATATAAGTAGGTGGTTTTCTTTTTCTTATCCTTTTCCTTCCTTTATCTCTCACGTAAGATTTTTGCCATGTTTTCCTGCTGATCTACGCATGTTATTTGATATTATATTGAATTGAATATTTATTGCTTTATGCTAGATTAAGTAGTAGGTACCTACCATTGTAATACTCGTATGTTTAAAAATGACTGACTGCCGAGTTTCTTGCGGCGTTTCTTCTCAGCAGTGTCTCCTCTTGGGAAGCGCTGGTAGATTCTTGACGTGTAAAAGTGCCCGTACGGCCTACTTACTTAATAAATGTCTTTTATCTTTCAAACTAACGAATTGTTAAAATTTGAAAAAGGAATCGAAAATTTGAAGGAATCTGAAGGAAATTGTAAAATTTTCAATTAATTTTCAAATTTTAATACTTTAACTACTGATCAAACAACAGGCCCTTCGTGTACCCCTTACTTATGAGATAGTGTGGTTGAACTCGCGCACCGAGGGTTTCGTTTTTATGATAGAAAACTAGAAAAATCTTAGATTTGTATACCTACTAAGGGTACCTATGGCATTGCCTAAATTTTAACACTTTCTTGATTTCTTAACCTTTTTACTCCTTCCTCAAAATCTATTTATTAACAGTTTCTGTTCAACTGTTTTTTTTAAATGTTTGATACCTCAGAACTTTCGACTGGGTGAACCGATTATGTGGATTTCTTTTTTATTTGAAAGCTACTGCAACCTGTTTGGTCCCATTCTTATCAAAGGAGATCTGATGATGGAGTCCATGAGGAATCGACGGAACTCTTCAAAATTTATAGGCACATCTATTGTGATTTTGGTATTTTTCATTGTACTTACTTTTATAAATTCTGTTAATCAAAAAGCTAATAAATAATACACATACAAATATTTATGCTGCGTACAAAGAAAACCCACTAATTTAGTAAAAGAAAAAAAGAGTACCTCCCAGGCACTTTAAGCTGGTTTATTTATTTATTTATATTTTCTAAAGGTCCATATTAACAATTTACAGTCCCTTTCCAAAGCCCTGTGTACTTGGTTTTTTAATTTATTTTCCTAAACAAGCTCGCCTAAAGCTCAGCCCCTTGCCCTTTTACCCATGCTTTCATTACGAAGCTTAAAGCCGAGCTTTACAATTAAGCTAATAAAAGCTTTCACTCTAATTCACTTATGGCAAGTTTAAATGATTTAGGGATTTAGGGCCATTGCAATCTAAACGATTAATTAAGGTTTTAGGATTGTTTTAGTTAACGTATGCTTTGTCACTTTCCTTCAGATGCAAATGTCACACTGACAGATAAGGACAAAGCATGTTTTAGCTGTTGTCCTTTTTTGAATAAGAGGGTAATTAATACTTTTAAATTTGTATTTTGTTCAAGTAGATGTATCCAACCTTTTGTTTACAACTTTGAGTCGCGATACGATTAGGTACATGTCGAAAGCAATCAGGTTTTATTAGGGGACTTGAATTATGGACAAACGTTCCATAATGTACTTAATAATAATATTATTAAATGCCATTTTTGTAGTCGTTTCATTAAATCTTGAGCTTTTTAGTAAATTAGGTTAAGTAAGAAGACTGACATAAAAGCCCCCACGATAGAAAATGCCAGTCGACAAAAATAAATTTCTATACATTTATATAATACCGAAACATGAAAAAACCTCCGACATGTTCCTTCTGTTTCCTGTATAACCATCCTAAAATACCTATATCGAATTTCCCATAGCAACACTACGCTATTTTATGCCAAGTCATATGCCACTACGCCACTAATGTCACCTCACGCGCATGGCTGCCGGTGACGTCACTCGCACCTGGACCCGCTACTCGGGGTCAACGGCCGCGTCGCGAGATCTGCGCGCGCGACACTTTCCGCGTCTGTGCGGATCAGAGCCATCTTGCATATCTCGATGCTTCTTAGCTTTTGCTCATTTGCGTTGAATTACTACTAATGTAAATGTATTAAATAAATAAATAATATAATAAATAAGAAATAAACAGCAAACGTAGTGTAGGACGCCCTCAGACTAGGTGGAGTGACGATCTTCGCAAGGTGGCTGGCAAGAGCTGGATGAGAGTGGCCACTAATCGTGCTCGTTGGCGTGCAATGGGAGAGGCCTATGTCCAGCAGTGGACTAATATAGGCTGATGATGATGATGAAATAAATATCAAGGGACAAACTCACACAAACTGATCTAGTCCCAAACTAAGCTCTAGGCTTGTACTATGGGTGCTAGACAACAATTTAAATACTTATATAGATAGAAAATATCCAAGACTTTGAAACAAATACTCGCGTTCCTCACACAAATATTTGCCCTGACGAGGAACCTAACCAGAGAGCGAGACCGCTAGCTTCTTAGCTAGGTCACAACCAACGAGGCGGGCGTGTTGTTTGATCAGTAGTTAAACTAACTAATTGTTAAAATTCGAAAAAGGAATAGAAAATTTTACTCATTTCCTTGAGATTCCTTAAAATGTTCAATTCTTGTTTCGAATTTTAACAATTAGTTAGTTTAACTAACCAAACAACACGCCCTAACTGCGTCGTCTAAAGTCTATTTTAATGATCATATCGTCAACGTATAATATTCATGATATTTTGGCTCAACCGACGGACATCTAAGTTCACGTGACATTAACATACGGACAAACAAACCGGCTTGAACCAGTTCATCTAATACTAAATTCAGACGCTAATGTCACCAAATACTCGTATCACATAGAAAAGCCTTGCAATAAATAACCTTAATTAGAATTTGAGTTGTGTTATTTGCGTGATAATACTTTTATAACAGAACCGCCTGATATTTTATTCCTTTCTGATTTCTTTATTCATTTCTGACAAGCACTTGGAAATCTAATATCAAGATAACGCCTTTAGTTAAGTTTTCCCGATTGTAAGTATATGTATAATATACTTAATAGCATCTGGGAACCGAATGAGCGTATACTACTCTTAGGCATCATTATTATAAGTAACTAATGATAATAGGTAACTATTTAAAGTTGTAAGTACTTCCAACTTATATCTATACTAATCTACACAACACAGTTCATGGGGCCTATATTGTAAAAGTTTGGGATTTTGGTATTTCAATCACACATGAAGAGTTAAACGGATTAAAATGAAATTAGGCACACAAATAAAATAAATAAATAATCAGGTATACATGTGACGCCCTGCAAGGGCATAGCAACATAAGAGGGCTAACTAGGTAAAAAACAAACACAAATTAGTCCATGTTCTAGAATCAAATAAATATAGACATATGTCAAAAAAAAACGTCAATCTAGTTTCACGCATCGTTGCTGCTGCACAGGCGGCAATCTCACATTTTATATGTCAATTATCTTAAAGGTATACAGCACTCTCGGCTTCTTCATAACGTTTTTTTTTTTTTGGCATAGAGAAGACAAACGAGCACACAGGCCACCTGATGGTAAGTAGCTGTAACTTAGTTTCGCGCTTCTTCTCCGCAATGATGGTCTCGTCCGAAGCGCTGGTAGATTCACCCTATATTACCTGGAGCCTGTTTACATCTCCGAAATTGTATTATTTATTTTAATCTGACATTTTGATGTATTTAATTATTATTACTACTGGGACCTGTACATCCCTATGACATTTAAATTATGTAGCTTAAGTTTAGTATTGTAATAAGTGATTTATTTTTAAAAAACGGCTTACTGTTGAGTTTCTTGCGGCGCTTCTTCTCAACAGTGGTCTCTTTGGAAGCGCTGGTAGACTCAGACTTGTAAAAGTGCCTACAGGGCCTACTTACAGAATAAATGATTTGATTTTGATTTTGATTTTGTAGCAACTGTGACCCATAGACATTCGCATTCACAAGACTGCAAAGCAATCCTAAGACTGCAAATGCGTTGCCAACCCTGAGGACTAAGATGGAATGCCTCTATGCTAGTGATTTCACCGGCTGTCTTCGGCGGCGGTAGGTTAATGGATAAGATGGTGGTAGCGATCCGGACGGACCCTGTACAAGGTCCTACCACCCGCACGTTCGGCTGGCTATCGCTGTCACACTTGAACTCGCAGCTGACAGTATATTTGTCACTCGTGTTTCATACTCGATGATTGCCGAACGCTATTAAGAAAATGGTACTAAGTACATTAATAGTGCTATTATAACTATTATAAGTGAGTTAAATCGGCGACAGCGTTTTGGTCAGTAGTCCGGCGCGTGACCCGCTTCCTCGCAAGTAAACCAGTCGAAATGCGCCTAACGGTGCACAGGGCGCGGGGCCCAAGGGAAGGGCGACGGCGTGCAGTGTTCAACGGGTTACATTTGTTTCGGGGAAATAAGTTTGCCAAATGTATCGTTTCCTAACCGTTCAATTTGCCAACCCGCTTTGTTGTCTCAAACTGTAAATATATCAGAATCCTTTAGGTTAGCAAATGAAAAATCAGTTCTTACTAAAATAACAGTTATGATATGAGATTCAAGATCAGGGGGAAAAAAGAAGGTAATATATAGATTGTTATACTAGAGGTATGAGCAAATCATGGGAAAAAAATTAATTCATCTGACGATATAGTTTTAGGTATGAATGTAGAGAGCTATAGTGGAAGGACTAAGTAAAAAAGCACAAAAAAGGTCAGAAGCGCCTCGGACAAATTTTACTTCTCTACTTTGCTCTAACCTTGGCAACGTCTTCGTTTGCCTCACACTCTTCTATATCCATGTCAAAACAATATCTTGTATGTTACTTAAATCATAAAGAAATCCATTTTCCAATCTTCGCATATTAATTTCCATCATTTAAAGATATTCCCAAATAATAGTTAACATCGCTCCCACTTATAACTTCTACCAATTCAAATTTAACAGTTCGCAGCGCACGGGACGGAGGAACAATCGGCATCAACTGACAGTAATGACCGACGAGATAATATGTTAATTGTGTATGTGTTGTATGATTAATGGTTATCTACGAGTATTGTTAGTACAGGGGGGTTATTCTCTCAAAAACACGGACGGGCGGACGAACGAGTGAAATCGCACCGGCGAATTTAGGTAGTCCCGTCAGAGCGAACAAAACACATTTTAGCAAGTGCATTTTCAATTAAGCAGCCTTATACGTTCGATGCATCGGCAGAAACCATGCTGCTAAATTCAAAATGCACGCGCTAAAATATGTTTTGTTCGCACTGACGGGACTACTTAAACTCGCCGCTTGGACATTCACTCATCCGTCCGTCCGACCGTCATTGTTGAGAGAATCACTACCCAGATGGCTGTATTGAGCCATTTAGACATTTAGTGCTTATTTCGTGATCCACAACATAAAATTTAAAGGTAATCTATAAGATTGGCTATAAAGTGGTACATTTTCATCATTGCCAAGTTAAGCCAAAATGTAGGGAACTAGTGCAATGTAGACTACATTGCAGTTCTTTTTTTTTATTAGCCAGTTTAAAGGATAAGTAACTTGCCGCGATCCTCAATAATTTTTAGGGTCCACTGTCCATCCGTCTGTCTATACGTCTGTCTGTCACCAGGCTGTATCTCATGAACCGTGATAGTTACAGTTGAAATTTTCACAGATGATGTATTTCTGTTGCCGCTACAAAAACAGATACGAAAAAAAAAAGGGCTCCCATACAAATCACGTGGTTTTTTTTACCGTTTTTTGCTCTATATTTAATATCATCAACGGGTAGACGTTTGAAATATTCATAGAATACTTAATTGTATATAAAATAAAATAACAATTTAAGGGGGGCTCCCATATAACAAACGTACCTACTAGGCTTCCGTAGGTACCTCGTCGTCTAACTTAGCTCGGTGTATTAATAGAATGCAAATAAAATGCAAACGTCAGCCTGTTCTGTCCGTTCGCGAACTCCAAAAGTAGAAGAACGATCAATTTAAATGCATATGGGTTAACGCGTAGGTGCATTGAGAATAGTATTATTATTTTGGGACAGAGCAGTGGCCTTTTTAGTAAAATGAGATAAAATTGGTCTGCGCCATAAACGTATCAAAGATTTAAATTTATAATAAACAACTTTAAAATATTCGATAAGTTATTTACTTATTAAAAATACGAGAAACAATAATACGAAAATTTAAACGACGAAAATATGAAGTATCAAATAAAACTGAAAATTTAAACGAAAAGTAAACTTAAATAAGACTAAAATCTTAGAATGTCCTCGTGGCGGCATTGTACCAAAGATGCTGGCAGCATTTCCTTGTAAAATTACTAAAACTAACTCGATGAGCGAGAAAACTGCCAGTTCTTCGGTCATCAGTGACCACAGAGTCGATTTGCAAATTCCTTAAAAAGGCTAAGACCCCTCGGACCAGGGTCTCGACATCGAATGGAATAAAATTATATTCTGGGCTGATACTTAAACTTTTACCGCCTTACTTATAAACGTGGAGTAGTTAAACCATGCTTTGTACTTAGCTGTCATTGTGACATTTGCATTTGACAGATAAGGACAAAGCATGTTTTAGCCCACGGTTATTCCACATTTGTAAGTAAAACGGTTATAGTGATATCAGTCCACGTTTTCACTCGCTTAAATTAAATATTGACACCCGTAAACTACTCGTACCAATTGGTTGATATGAACGGAACCTGGCGACACCACCGCCTCTCCTCACAAGCTCAGCCATCCGTGTAATGCAGGCTGGCAACCTGCCAGGGCACGGTCCAAAGAGTGGGCAGCTGAGAAATAGCATTCAGCTACAAGTCGATGCAAGCACAATTTATACTTGTTTAGGTAATACTTGAGGAAGATAGCAGAGGACTATGCGTCAAATTTTCCAATAACCAAGAGTTTTAAGGGTTAGGTCATTAAATCTATCTTTAAACGCTATATGGGCGCTATATATATTTTGAGTTAAGTGTGTCACTTTCCGTCTCTTCACCAAGCGGTTCCAACGGAAGACCAGTGCTGGCTTTACGGCTAGCGAATGCTGAGTTGGGAGTGTTGGGACCGTTTCCGTTCCGAGATGTAGCCTATAGGTAGTGTTCTATACAAAAATGCTCATGTAAGTGTCATAAGTTGATTTTCGGTCAAAAAAACATAAACTTGACGTGTTTAATAGGTGTGGGGACGACGCAGACAGTAACTTAGTTAACCTACAATCATTTAAGTAACGCCATGCTATGCTTTTTAAAGTAAACTCGCTTAGATCTAGCATTACCGAAAAGGTAGTGGAACCAGGTAGTAGCTGCTTTGTCACTTTAACGTAATGTTTGAACGGCGTGCAGTAGTGTTGCCAGACATACCGATTTCTGCGGGACGTCTCTTTTTTCAGAAGTCTATTTATTTATTTACTAGCGACCCGCCCTCGCTTCGCTTCGGTTTGTGTGAGTTTTCTGTAGCACCCGTACATAAAACATAATTTATTATACATAAAAACATTCCTCTTGAATCGTTCTATCTATTAAAAAAAACCGCATCAAAATCCGTTGCGTAATTTTTAAGATTTAAGCATACATAGGGACAGACAGCGCGAAGCGACTTTGTTTTATACTATGTAGTGATTTATTTACATATCACCCTTTTTTGGGACACCCTTGATTGGGACGCCAATTGTAACGATTTTCAGCATATCGCCCGAGCAAGAACACTTAATTCACTTATTCACATCAAGCAAAGGCTAAAAACGGATAGCCGCATTTGGTATTGCAAGACGGCTGCAAATAGGATTCTACTAATGCCGTTTGTTCTGTCCTGATATTTTTTAGCATAGCTCCAAAGTTTCATTGTATTGACCTGAGAACACTGGGCATCACTAACCTGTCAAAGCCATTAAAGCGACAAGGTACAAAACAGCGAGCTGTACAAGTTAGAAACCAGTGGAGTAAAACCATCTCACAGAACACAAGTGTGAGGCAATCGTGTCAATTAACTCTCCCTTCTTACTACTACCTCGTTCCAAAAGTACGGTCGGCCGATCCAACAAATTACATAGTATTTATTCAAAATAGGTCACATTATGTGTCCAATTGTCGAAAAATGTAGGTGTCATAATGTTCATTACAACATCAAGATATTTGAATGTTATAAATTTCATGATGCCCTACTAATGTAACTGCATAAGGGAGTTACAACGTTTACTACAACATGTATGTTGTAGCTGTTGTTTGTTCATCGAGGTAAAAAGTACCCAATGTCCTTCTAAACGGTTCGAGCTATCAAATATCTATCATATGCAAATCGTTTGGGGTTTTTCAGTCGCCAGTTCGACTATTTATCGAATGTTTTATCTATATAATACTTATTACATACATATACTCACGCCTTAATTCCCAGAGTGGGGTAGGCAGAGCTATAGAATTACCAACAACTCTAAAAACTTGTTGTTCATTCTGTAACCACATTTTGCACAATAAGACTAAGATGTTTACCAGCGTATTAGTGACAGATTGGAAGCCCATCGCCTGACAGTACCTACTAAAAGCCTTTTTTCCACATAAAAGTAAGAAAAAAAACCTAGCATAGACAACACAACTATTGTAATGAAACTTTTTATTCGCCATAGCGGGCACCGGTGCGCGCTGGCCCGCGGCCAAGGCTCAGGACTATCGCAAACAGCCAAGAGTATGGTCCCCGATACGTTTGTGCGGTTGGTAGCACTGAAACGTATTGCCCTCTAGCTCGATGTGGAATGTAAAATGTATTCATATGGTAATATTTGGAGATCGGAAGTAGTAAATAAATTAAATTCGGTTGAAATGTTGTGGCTAGAATTTGTCTGAAGGATGTTGTAAACAAGTTGGTAGTTTTTAAAAAATAAATCAATTTCACACAAATTGATCTAGTCCAAAAGTAAGCTCTTGGCTTGTACTATGGGTACTATTTAGATAGCGATAAACATAGGTACTCATATAAGGAAATACATAGAGAACTTCCAAGACTAAGGAACACATATTATTCGCTTTTATTGACAAGGCGAAACAAACAAATTTTAGTTACTTTTAAGATAAAAGATAAAAAAGACAAAAGATGCGGGCACGGGCACTTTTACACGTCAAGAATCTACCAGCGCTTCCCAAGAGGAGACCACTGCCGAGAAGAAACGCCGCAAGAAACTCAGCAGTCAGTCGTTTTTTTAACCATATTTAATACTACAATGATACTAGGTACTTAGTTTACCATTATATAAAGCTATAAATATTAAATTAAATATAATATCAAATATCATGCGTAGTTCAGCAGGAAAACATGTCAAAAATATTAAGAGAGAGATAAAAGGAGAAAAAAAATAGATACACACACAGTACATACCTTAAACTTATACCACCCCTCTTTTGCGTAGGGGGTTACAAAAATAGAAGATAGAAAAAACAATGCGGTTTAGCGCTGAGAACAATTTCCCTGATGAAATACCCTGTACCTGTCAACCTTCATTATTTTCCACTCCACCATAGAACTATGTCATAATTACGGTGTTGAGTCACGAAGAAAAAAATACGTGACAACTTAATCATAAGTTATTTGCGATAGCGTCACAATTAAAGTTGTTGACTGTACATCAATACATACGTTCTACTATCAAGGAATTTGAATGTTTTGAAGACATAATACGAAAATTAGTCGTGTTATACATTTTCCGACGCAACACAACTAATGACACGCGTATAATGTATAACCCAGCAAATTTACGTAAGACGTTTAAATTCCTCGATAGTACATCTCATAATTTAATCCATAAGTACACACATAGTAGGATATTTCATCTGTACCCTTACCATGAGTTACAATTAACGACTTTTTGCGGGTGGACCTTGTGCACCTATCGCCAAACGGCAGTGTTCGCATTGTTGTGTTCCGGTTTGGGGATAAGACAGCCGGTGAAATGACTAGCATAGAGGCATTCCATCTTAGTCCTCAGGGTTGGCAACGCATTTGCAGTCTTAGGATTGCTCTGCAGTCTTGTGAATGCGAATGTCTATGGGTCACAGTTTCCACTTACCATCAGGCTTACCAAATATCATGCGTAGTTCAGCAGGAAAACATGTCAAAAATATTACTTACGAGAGATAAAAGGAGAAAAGAAAAAGATACACACACAAACACACAGGTACATACCTTAAACTTATCACACCCCTCTTTTTCGTAGGGGGTTAAAAGTAGAAGATAGCAAAAACAATCAGGTTTAGCGGTGAGAACTATTTTCCTGATTAAATAAATACCCACTACCTGTCAACCTTCATTATTTTCCACTCCACCATAATAGAACTATGTCATAATTACGGCGTTGAGTCACGAGGAAAAAAATACGTGACTACTTAATCATTAGTTATTGGCGATAGCGTCACAATTAAAGTTGATGAATGTACAACAATACATACGTTCTACTATCAAGGAATTTGAATGTTTTGAAGACATAATACGAAAATTAGCCGTGTTATACATTTCCCGACGCAACACAACTAATGACACGCGTATAATGTATAACCCAGCAAATTTACGTAAGACATTTAAATTCCTCGATAGGTAGTACATCTCATAGTTTAATCCATAAGTACACACATAGTAGGATATTTCATCTGTACCTTTACCATGAGCTACAATT
Source organism: Acleris laterana (assembly GCA_963966035.1). Classification (NCBI taxonomy): domain Eukaryota; kingdom Metazoa; phylum Arthropoda; class Insecta; order Lepidoptera; family Tortricidae; genus Acleris; species Acleris laterana. The sequence goes on from OZ014450.1 coordinate 605,805, forward strand.
AACGTACTCGTACTTTTGCCGGTGGTAGGACCTTGTGCAGGGTCCGTCCGGATCGCTACCACCATCTTATCCATTAACTTACCGCTAAACAGCAGTGTTCGCATTGTTGTGTTCCGGTTTGGGGATAAGACAGCCGGTGGACTAGCATAGAGGCATTCCATCTTACTCCTCAGGGTTGGCAACGCATTTGCAGTCTTAGGATTGCATTGCGGTCTTGTGAACGCGGATGTCTATGGGTCACAGTTTCCACTTACCATCAGGTGGCCCGTGTGCTCGTTTGTCTTCTCTATGCCATACAAAAAAAACTCGTCGAAGCTCAGTCCCTCGCACGGCTCGCATAGAGAGCAAGGGACAGCATTTGACTCGCTAGCGAGTACGTTAATTGTGACTCATGGTAAGGGTACTGTTCATCTCTATCATTGCGACAGACGGTTAATCGAGTAAGTGGATCATGGACTCATCCGCCAGCGACTGGCCGGGTCCGGGATCGAACCCGCTTCACCCAGACAGATTGTCTCCAGCTGATTAATGACACGTCATTGGACGTCGTTGTCTGTCACTGCCGTGCGTTGTGTGAACATCTTTATGATAGTTGGTTTAATACCTAGTGTTTTTTTTATTAACCTTTAGCAGTGCCTGATTGCAGGGCAAAGGCCTCCTGCCTACCGCCGATCCTTTTTAAAGCGTTCAAGTGAAAATAATCCCTTTTCAAGAAAACACTAATCTAAAACGAAAGATAATAATATGTACCTATGTAGATGATGTGCTTATTTTGTGACGGATAATTGAAAATAAAATCTTAATCGTGAATCAAATGATCACCTCTGTATGAACAACTTTCACTATGGGACCAACTCTGAAATCACGAAAAAAAAACAGCTGCTTCATACATTTTCGACGAGTACGCATTGAACTTTTCTATGAAACAGCTGATTTTTTTTTCGTGATTTTAGCTTTGGTCCCATAGTGAAAGTTTTTCCTATTCGTGGCTGGAAGACAGAGGTGATCATATGATTCACGACTTAGATTACACCCTGTAGAATTAAACAAGCACATCATCTACTAAGGTATTATTTTCTACTCAAGAGTTTTCACTATTTTTTATACTTGGGGATTGTTTTCTCGAAAACAAATTACACATTGGATATGCTCTACCTAACCATATATGATTGATTAAAATCGACGCTGGATTTTTGGTCCTTATATTTTTTGGCATTGTCCTTTAACTTCCATAACTGGGACATAAGTTAGTGTGTACAGTCGACGTGAGAGAATTATCAAATTTAGGACTTTATTACAATGCAATAAGGTGAAAAAGTGTAGTAGTCGACTGTACAATGCGTGTCATTGTTGTAGAACCAAACTAATTAATGGATTGATGTTGTTTTATGTAATTGTTTAGTTTTATAAATTAGTAGAGACTAGAGGATGCCCACGTTTCCTCCTGCGTAGTCTGCAGTCGTCAGTTTTATTTGTACAGTCAGCAACAGTATCTACGCAACCGAAGAGGTCAAAATGATCTGCACTCGACTCTATTATCAAGTAAACTTTGCAAGCTACTTTTGATGCTGACTGTAGCTATAGATTTTGACATTTAATACTGAATTAAAATCACATCCAATATCATTTTCTTGTTGAAACTAATCGTAAGTAAAAGCTGGTCACAGAGAAATTAGATAGAGCACCGGGTAAACCCAGGATTGTTGACTTTTAGTCCATTCCCTGAGCTCAGTGACACCGCTGTTTACACAAACTGTTATCACTTATCTAAGAGATTCGTCTGAGCAAAGTCGTTGACGCAGCGTATTTGCACAGCGAGGTCATTGACTATTTTATACCCGTCAGACATTTAGTCATGTGCTGGGAAAATTGTCTGTCAATAAAATAAATATTGTCGACTGCGAGTTATTGCGCAGTTGGTAATGAAGTTTCATGCGTGTGCTTTGTTTTGACTTTGGTCGGAAATTCGTCGAGAAAACAGCACGGCCAATATACTCGTACAAGCCTCAGATAGTGGTAATTTTGAGAGATAGAAGTGTCATATAAACTACTGCTGCTTCACTAATGATTGTTCTGTTTCTTTGTAATGTTTTTGTACGGTGTTGTGTTTAGTATAGTATTGTACGGTAACATAATATGTCAAAATCTATACTAATATTATAAAGCTGAACAGTTTGTTTGTTTGTTTGTTTTCTTGAACGCGCTAATCTCAGGATTTACTGGTCCGATTTGAAAAATGCTTTCAGCGTTAGATAGCCCATTTATCAAGGAAGGCTATATACGCTATATATTGTACTCACATAAACCGAAGCTAAGCGAGGGCGGGTCGCTAGTTTAAACATAAATTAAGAAGCCTTTTTAATAGTGTCCGACCGAAATTTCGGTTTCGGTTTCGGTTTCGGCCAGTTTCGGCCAAAAAATCAAGTTTCGGCCCGAGTTTCGGTTTCGGCCAAAAAAGGCCGAACCCTTCGGCCGCGCCGAAACTTACAACATCGTACCTTCGGGTCGCGCTCGGCTAAAGTCGGGCGTCAAAAATCGCTAACTTTGTGTAACAAATAATGTATTTTTTTCACTTTATAGGGTAGTTAAATTTTCAAACAGAACCTCTGTAACTGTGCTGAAATTTCATTGTGATAAATCTTTGAAAGTAGAAACCTGTAATTATAGGTCGGCGAGATATTAATTTTAGAAAAAAATGGGCTTACTAACATTTTTTCGACTTTTTAAGGACTTTTTTTTTTGATAAAAGGTTCGGTTTCGGTTTCGGTTTCGGCCGAAACTACAATAAAACCGAACCTTCGGTTTCGGTTTTGGTTTCGGCAAAATAACATGTTTCGGTCGGTCACTACTTTTTAATAAAACATTAGGTGAATAGAGCTCACATCGTACTTTTCTTTCTAAACTAACTTCTGTCCACCATAAAAAGAACTGTTTGCAACATAATATAGGTAACTTAGTGATTTTTAAAGGAATCATCCTTAAAATAGTTCTCTTTAAAAACATAGCGCATAGAAAAAAAAATTATATCCCTTTGATTGCGCTGTTGTAAGGTGTGCCTGGAGACACGATTAGCATAGCGACGAGCGAAGTGAGTGACCCAAAACAATGCTAGCCATGTTCGCGACCAACGACCTCGGCGCTGTATGACACGTATGGAGTTGGATGGGATTTGGACGATTGAGTTTGTATGGGAGGATTTAGATGTGATTTATGTACCAAAGTTGTTTTTTGTTTTGTTTCTTAGAAGCTTAAATTGGTCTCGCTAAGTTATTGGTCTGGTTTCGATTCCCAGGAAAAGCAAATATTTGTGTTATCAATATGAAACATCCGAGGCATGCATTAGATGTAATATATAACTATTTTGTTTCTATATCTGTATATATATAAAAGGCAAACCTGACTCACTGACTTATTATATATCAACGCACAGGCGAAACCACTGTACCTAAAAACTTGAACTTTGGTACAGGGGTTCCTTTCATGATGTAAGTGAGCACTAAGTACGGATTTTCCGAAAGTCGGCCCCCAACGGGAAGAAATAGGGGGAGTAGTGGGTAACTAATTCAATGAAGTCGCGGGCGTCCTTTAGTAAGTATATAATATAACCGTTGTTTAATACTGCCCATAAAACGAGCCTACAGCTTAGTTTGGGGCTAGGTCGGCCGGTGTGAGTTTATCCCTATATTTATAAGCTATCCATGTTCATAATTTCGCCTGAAAGACGTCCAATGCCGGACATAGGCCACCCGCAAGGTGTGCCACAAGGATCGGTCTTGCGCCGCTTGATTTCAACAGTTTCCCGCAGCTTTAGGCACGTATAAGCTAAAGCCATCATAAAATCGACATATGTAGGATGACAGCACCAATGATGGACACTTTTAGCTAACATGCACCAGTAATGGACACTTCACTTTTAATTGAAATTACATACAGGCCGAGAGTTGGCACGAATGGATTGAATGAGTGAATGAAAGTATACTAGTCTGTAAAATAGTAACAGGTTTTCGGTTTGAAATTCGAACATCGGTTCAAAAGACGGCACTCACACAATGATAGGTTACATTACTTTCGTTCAATCCATTCGTGCATTCGTGCCAACTCTTGTGAATCGACCTGTACGGTCCTAAATTGATGCAAAATGCTCTTATCTTCTGTAAAATAAGAATCTTGTGTCCGTTGTTGGTGCCTTGCCCATTACTGTTTCCATCACCCTAGTTTGCAAAAGTAGCTTCTATTATGTGATACTTATTAATTCCATAGCCTTATTTTGCCCGTGAAACTATGAAGGGCCGCGTGGTAATGTGTGACACCGCGAAACCGCACAAAACGGGTCCGCCGCGGGCCGGCTTTCTCCCATTAAACGCGTGATTAACGTTAAATCTTTAAAATTGCCGACGTAGAAAATTCCGAGTGTGGAACCAATTGTGTTTTCGAACAAATTGATACTTAGCTGCTTTTGCTGTGTGACCTGGTTTCGTTACTAGTAATGTTGCATTCGTTTGTTTTTTGTGTTCTGGTCTTCTATTATTTGTTCGGTATTTTTATTGTTGATATTGACGATCTCAATTTATTTGTTTTATCGAAGGCTAGTTAATTTACTAACTCTTTTATTAATATCTTTAAATTTTGAACAATAATTACTTAATTAAATGTAATTCACTGTCAATAAAGCAACGACAAAATATTTCTAATATTTTAAATCCCCGAACAAAAAACAAATATAAAAATTACCCCTATTCAATGACACAAGAAAAATCTCCAACATACTTTCATTGACCTTTCTTCTATAATCTTCGCAAAGAAACACACTGATTACAATGCAATGTTAAAATATCTAATTCCAAATTAATCTGACAAACTTTCCCCCATAAATTCATACACGCTAAATTATGACATCTCCCAGTCTTATCTTATTTCTCCGTCTCTGTCCTCATCCCCTGTTTTGAAAAGGACAGCATGCTGGGGTAAGTTGGAAGAAGGTAATTAAACACAAATGCTGCAGCCACAGGAGTTAGGAATGTCTATAGCCAACTTTTCTTTCGAAAATATGATTATGGGGGATTTAAAAAAATACACTCAATAGTAATAAAAAGCGACCACCGTACTCCCTTTTTATTGCAATTCAGTGTACGTTTATTTAGCTCAAATCATGCTGATAGTAATCTTTACCTCTTTTATCCCAATTATCCAATTACATTATACTGTATTCAAGCAAATAAAAGGTGATGGACAATTTTATATGGGCCCGTCCCCACCCTCCAACAGTCGCGGGATGCCTGTCTATATGTTCATAAGGACCCAAAAAAAGACAAAAAACCTATTTTATTAGCAAAATCGATGGGAACTTTTAAATGAAAAAAACCTTTCAAGAGCCAATCAAGGCATATGTTCATTTTCAAACAAATTCCATACGATACGATAATGATTTGCTAAGATAATCCCATACATATGGTGATCGTCACCATACTAAAAATACATCATGTTGCCAAGATCTATAAACTGACACATCTTTCATCTCTGTTGGTGGGTGAGTTTTTGCCCATCGTCCTTTATTTGATTTAATGCTACAATAAATTTGATTACATACTCTGCCTTATACATAGATCTTTACATTCCATATACTCAGGCGGTCCTGTGGTTTTCTTATTCGCACTTATGTAGAGTTTAATACCTGAAACAAAAACAAAACAAAATTAAGTACTTTGCTAGTAATACGTAAATCGAAGTCGCTAGTCTTACTGGCCCGCAAAACGAAGTATTACACTTCCAATGTTTTTTTATTAAAAGTGTGATACTTAGTTTTGTGGGCCAGTATAGACTACTATACTTATATACCTATTTATAAAAATTCACCCCTATTTCTCCTGGTCACGCAACTTGAGAACGGCTGAACCGATTTGGCTGATTTCTTTTTTGTTGTGTTCGTCATTGTCAGGACCAGGTTTGTATAAAAAGAAAATAATTGAAAAGCCACCGGAAAAGTCAGAAATTTGCAGCGGGCGGGCCGCTAGTTTTAAAATAAATATAAAACTGCGGATGTGGTCAGAACGAACACAGATAAACTATGTATCAATAAGTTGCGGTTGAAGCTGAAACTGAACTAACGACCGCTTTGGTGATACTAATATGATTTAATACACGCATAATATTTAAACTGACGTTTTAAAGCGATCCACTGATTAACAAATTGTTATTTAATGATAGTCCATTAATTAACCATTTAGTTTAGATTTATTTGTATCCTTGGGTTTTCTCCTTACAAACACTCTCGTCAGAGCAAAAGTAATATATTTTTCCGATTTATTCAAATTCCCACTTACAAAAATTATCACTAAGCTTGTACTATGGGTACTAGACAACAACATAAATACTTATATAGACATATAGAAAACATCTATGAAACAAATAGACGCGCTCATCACACAAATATCTGCCCTTACCGGGATTTCAACCCAGGACCGCTAGCTTCGTAGCACTACCAATTTGGCCAGCGCGTCGTGAAAACAAGATAAAGAACGCCAACTACCACCTCTACGACAGCGGTAGCTCATATATTTATATTCTTAAAGTCACGCGGATTTCATGCCTTATTCTCAACTACTGTAGGTCTACTTACCTATTTATTATATGCCTGTAATATCTTCATAAATGACAGGGTAAATCCCTACTTAACCCTTTACATGAACATGTCCATGAACCGACACTGCCTTATCTTAATCATCACTTAACACCCACACCGCTATTCCCTAAGGGTTTACTTTCATTTTATAATCCCACCAAAACTTCCTCATCGTCAAGCTAAAATCAACCTTAACATTGTTACCGTAAGGCGCCATGGATAATTTAATTGTACAACAATAGGGTTCAGACCAAGGATTAACACACTAGCTGTCGTAATGTATAACATGTGTGTGATAATGCGTTTGTGTTAGTGTTATTATACTTACTATTAAACGCGAAGGTATTTCGACATCGAAATTACGATCTTTTTTTTTGGTCAATCGTTTACATATTTTTTATGGCGCAAAATAGAACTATATATGCTGTTAAGTGAATCTAATTGGCTCCATGTCCACACTGTGATTCCCCTATGGAATCTCTAACCGTCATTTTGTCCTAATGCATCATTTGTCCGAATTTTCATTTATCCTAAAGCCATTTCCGCGTAAATTTAATTTTTTTTTAGTGTTGTTATAATACAACCCTAACCTAACCAAACCGAGGATATAATTAGAAAACTTAAAAAGTTGTCTGACATCTGAAAACCGGTTTAGGGCAAATGAAAATTCGGACAAATCATGTATTAGGACAAACGTTGTTAAGGATTCTGAGATTTCTACCTTCTGCCCGCGACTACGACCGCATAGATTTCGACTGTTTTTATTCCCTCTGGAACTTTTTTCCGTGCCCATATCTTTTTGTTCTATACCTATTTGTGATGTGTTCTACAGTGTGTTACCAGCACCCTGGCTTTTTTTAAAGTAGGTTAAAATAACGTATATCTGTAACGTAATTATGACATTAATTCAATTAATAAACAGTTTTTCAGGCTTTGTTAACTTTCTAACAAAATTTAAATTGCCAGCAATGTAAAGCACAGCGATTTGACAAGTGTAAATGACAGTCGACGGATACTTTGATTATTATGATCTGCCCCCGTACCACGACATGCCTTGTACCAAGCAACAGCAATACTGGATAACGATGAACACGCAGCACATGCACTACATTAAAAATGGACAGTATCTAAGAAAATTAATTGTGAAGTTATTTTAATATTTTTTTAATTGATAGTACTTGTAAACAATTGCTAAAGTAACATATTAGCAGTTTGAATAAATGCCCGCATGCCGGTAACACACTGTATATTCATTTATATTTGTACCCAAAATAAATAAACTTAAGTTCTGGTTATCCAAATAGAACCATTGGTAATACCTGTCTGAATATTACTTTACATAATAACATCTGCATGTATTAAGAAGTTGTTTTCTATTTACCGGAGCAACGTTAAAATATTACTTTGTGTCGAATCACTTCGTGACGTAAATAGCGTGTATTTTAACATATGAATACTTCGTGTTATTTCTCTAAAGAAGCATTAGCATAAACTAGCATTAACATTGATTTAGTATATACTAGATACACAATCAGCACGAAAAAATGGCAAGTCAAAACTACTGCCGAATCGACTTGGGCAGTAGTTTTGCTATTAGTCTGACCACAGACAGTGGCAGTTGTCAATCATGACAAAATGTGTGGTGAAAAACTGCAAAAATAATAACAAAAAAACAAATAAAAAGGATGGTATGTCTTATTTTACGTAGGTTCTATTTATTTATAAACGTTTCTAGCTAAAATTATAATGTTTTCATGATTTTTAGGAATTTATTTTGTGCACACAAATTATGACTTACCAAGGAACAAAATTATTATGGAGTAGCTATTACTTTTTTAAATTTTAATATTTTTTGTTTTTAAATTTAAGCTTTCCACGAAATCCTCTACGACGTGCAAAATGGGTCGCAATATTAGCACGAGATAGGGGTGATCAACTATTCAAGGCAAATAAGTCGTCTGTTGTGTGCTTGACCCATTTTCGTACAATTATATAATAAATTAAACTTATTTCAAGGAAATTAGGTTAGGTTGGGATCGCATCATAATACCTATATATAAAGTTCAAAATACATAATGGGTCATATTAGATAATGGTCATAATAAGTAAATTTTTTAATATTTTTAAAAGCCCATTGTATTAGAACCCATTAGGTTAGGTTAGGTTTGTTGTATAACAATCTTGAAAAGTTCAGGGTTTCAAAAAAAAACCATCATAATATTATGACCATTATGAATTATGACCCATTATGTATTTTGAACTTTATGTACATATTATGATACGTAACCGGTTAGGCTAGGTTGGTTATGATAGGATAAGATCTTGTCTTGTCTGGAGTAAAGTGTAATGTTTTAATGGTTCATTTATGTATGTATGTATAATTCTTTATTCCAACATAACTTTGAACACCTGAGCCAATTTATATGTGTGTGGTATCGTTAGAATCATTTCACCATTCCAGGTGACAAAGGGTACCTAAACGTTAAAATTTGAATAAAAACAATCGACGGGACGGGTTTTTAAACCTTGCTTTACATTAATTTATTCATTATTATTATTGTATATATATAGCTTAAGTTGTGTTTTAAAATTACAGCATTTATAAAACATTGTCAAAAGTTTTTTTGTGTAATTTGTAATTTCGTTAAAACTAATACAATATAAATAGAGAAATTCGTCTCCATTCATTCGATTTCCACTTTTGTCATAAATAGTACGATAATGGCGATTTCACTAAAGAGTTTTAAATATTTTAAAACATTAGTTTGCAAATTTGACACTTGACTGCTAGTATATTGAGTTTTTTTTTGCATGAATGTTTAAGGTAAAAAATAGCGATGTTAGCATGTATCTGAATGCAGCTATCAATGTCATTTGGGACAGTTTATAATAGAGTTTTGTGCGGGATTGTGTATCTTGTATATACTAAATCAATGAGCATTAACTATATCGCTGAAACTGTATTATTGTTCCTTCTGGACGATTATAGTTTTTAGCAAAGAAATGTAAATATCAACTTAAAACCTGTATATGTCTTGATTTTTTTTTTTAATGGTGGCACCGTCGGATTCTATCCCACAAGCTTGGTTGGAAGTGTTCGAACGAACGCCAGAGCTAAATAATGGATATTTTATGGTAAGAAAAGAAAGTAGTAACTTGAGGAGGCATTTTTGATGCCCGCGCTTATCGTCACTAACTTCTTTTTTACAAAAGTAGGTACGGTAGTAAAGTGGGTTTTTAGAGCGTGGAAATAACCTCACAATGACAACTAGGTATGCAAAATCATGAAAATTGACCATTTTATTTCGTGAACCATTTCTTTTAAAATGTGCAAGCATTTATAGCGTCACCTTATAAAAAAAACCGCGGAATAAATTTGTAAGAAACTTTGATAAAATTAATATTGTGATAGAAAGTCGTTTATTTCCTCACATTCTAAGTGAAAAGTAGAGTGTTTAACGCGAGACTTAACCATAATGACACTCGAACTATAGCCACCCTAAACTAAACGACATCTCGTGCCATTATAGCTTGTTTTAGTCCCTTGTTGAACATCCATACTTTAAAATTAACAAATTCAATATTACATTTTGTTATAACGCTGGATTTTACGGTTAATTTCTTACTAAAGGTGTAAATAAAAATAAAATAAAAAAATCATAAAAATAGAATAGTGCCACTCCGTATCTTTCCGTGGATGTCGTAAAAGTCGACTAAGGTAATAAAGGCGTGTAGTACTGTTAGGCGATGAGCTTCAATCTGTCACTAATACACTGGTAAACATCTTCGCCTAAGTGTGCAAAATGTGGTTACAGAATTATCAAGAAGTTTTTATAGTTGTTGAAAATTCTGTAGCTCTGCCTTTATTCCCAGAGTGGGGACTCTGGGAATAAAGGCGTGAGTTTATGTATGTATGTATGTATGTATAAAAATAAAATTATGATGTTAGGTAATGAAATAACTGCCCATGGACCAAAAATCGGGGAGTAGCCGCAGGTGCGATCGCTTTGAGAAAAGAAGAAAGAAGGCTCTTAAAGCTCTCAAGTCGTAGTTATACGGAAATACCGTTACCGTAATATCGCTTTTTTCACGTTTTTCTCGGTCTTAATATTTTACGGTGGTACGGTCACCATTTCATGAAAAATATGCTTGAAGTCGTCAATGTCATTAGTGATGTCAAGTCGTTTGTAACTTTTAGGAAACTCAGCCTTATTCTTGTACTATCAGACCATTGGAACCTTGACCCACCATAGAACTGTGTCACAGAGACGTTATGATTCAAGTCATAAGAAGTGTCGAACAAATTGTTTTATAATGTCACTGTGACACCGTTCTATGGTGGGTCAGGGTTCCATTGGGCTGATAGTACAATGTCAGATTAATTTTGGACCTTAGGTGGGTTCCAAATTTAATCTTGTGACTGTACGAGACTTAGTGTACGAAACCGACTCGCACATGGCCAGTTGGCTTATGCAGTTGGTATCACACTTTGTAGAAACTTCGTGTATATACAGTCGGAGATACAATAACTATGTGCACACGTATTTATGGACAGCGCGAACGTCTGTAAATTCTGCATGTATATTGGATTCTGAGATATTCCGTTCTGACTGTACGCAGCTTGTGCATGCAATCGTACGTGCTGTGTTGACAAATATTACCAACTGTATCAGTATTGAGAGTATCTATGTTTATAAAAAGGAAGCTGCGAATTTGTCTGCATATAATTTATTACACTTATTTAGGGACAACTAAACTGAGTTTTTTTTTACAGCTCCAAGGGACTATATACCCGAATATATTTGTCCTGGTTTTAATTTCAACCCCCTCTCGTTCCCGAGATAAAGAGTCTTGACAGACAGACGGACGGCCATAAGAGTAAGACATGCTACGACAGTATTACGCCAATAAGAGGTCAATCCTTACACATAACACAATTACAAAGTATCGATGGGCGAGTCGAGTTATCTGATTCGAATAACTCGAATCAGAGTCTAAACGAGTTGGCAACTCGAATCAACTTGCATACCTAAGTCACTAGCTAGAATTGATACGGCCGGCCGGACAAGTGAGTGGATAACTAATGCGAGCGATGCGAGTTACGCGAGTCAGCGATTCGCCAACTCGAAACCGAAACTCGACTCGCCGATCCGTTTGGCTGCTGCCGCGAAGTGGATTCCATCCTGTTGATGCGAGTCGAGTCAAGTCGAGTTTCGATTCGAGTTAGCGGCCGAGTCAACTCGAGTTATCCGAGTTGGAATAAATTCGACTCGTAACATCGCTATTACAAAGTTTCTGAATGTTGATAATGTTGACAGTAGTAAAACAATGCTAATAGTATTTATAACTTATAATTAGAAAATGTAGTGACTAAGATTGAAAAGGGCATGCTTCGATGGTTCGGTCATTTGGAAAGGATGGATGAAAGAAGATTAACGAAAGAGATATACAGATCGAAAGTGAGTGGACGGGTCTGAAGGGGCCGCCCTAGGGGTACTTTTTCGAGTCAAATCAGAGAAATACTGGAAAAGAGCCGAATCTTAAGTACCCGAAACCGACGAGTCATGCACGCATGCATGACTCGATGTATGAATGTGGAAGAAGCGAAAGAAATTTGTCAAGGTCGTAGCAAATGGAAAGAAGTGGTCTCTGCTTACCCCTCTGGGAAACAGGCGTGATTTAATGTATGTATCTATGAATAATTTGTTCACACGCATTAAACAAGTTTGGGATTGTTTTACTGCTATGAACATTATCAACATTAAGAAACTTCATAGTTGTTCAATGTGTCAGGAATTACCTCTTAAGTACGTGAGCCTAGTGTACCTACTTGTCTACTATAAGAATGTGAGATAAGTGTATGTGCGAACCTTTTCCCGTTAGCTACAATTTGAATAACAATAACAAACAAGAAAGAACATTCTAAAAGAAAAACAGGCTTGTAAAAATTTACTTGACTTACAAAAAATCCTTCCGTAAAAATGATTTAAATAAATACCTGAAAGAGTTCGTAATAATACATTTGCAACGGGAAAAAGAAAGACATCTTGTAAAAGAGACTGTTTTAATATTCCTTTAGATAAAAGCAACAAGTCTTTTTAAGTAATTTTTATTCAGTTCTCCCTGGCAATTTCTGAAATAAGTGAAATATTACGGCACTTTTAATAAACCAAATACTAACATATTATTTCAGTACAGTCGGCATTATTCTGTACCCTTACCACGAGTTACAATCAACGTACGTGTCTCAGGTAAGAAGTGCTTAAGAGCCGTTTCACAAAAGCTGTGATGGCAACGTGACGTGTTTTTTTTTTCTCTTCATTATCGAAATCCCATTAGAGCTTTAATAACATATGTATGTCAAAATGTATATAAAAAGCGTCTACACAATCGTATCTATAAGAATACTGCGAGGTCTGCGAGTGACAGTACCCTTACCATACATACATACATACATAAACTCACGCCTTTATTCCCAGAGTGGGGTAGGCAGAGCTACAGAATTTCCAACAACTATAAAAACTTTTTGATAATTCTGTAACCACATTTTGGTAAGGGTACAGAGCATTCGATTCGCTAGCGAGTACGGTAACCGTAACTCATGGTAAGGGTACAGAGCATTCGATTCGCTAGCGAGTACGGTAACCGTAACTCATGGTAAGGGTACAGAGCATTCGATTCGCTAGCGAGTACGGTAACCGTAACTCATGGTAAGGGTACAGAGCATTCGACTCGCTAGCGAGTACGGTAACCGTAACTCATGGTAAAGGTACAGAGCATTCGACTCGCTAGCGAGTACAGTAACCGTAACTCATGGTAAGGGTACAGAGCATTCGATTCACTAGCGAGTACGGTAACCGTAACTCATGGTAAGGGTACAGAGCATTCGACTCGCTAGCGAGTACGGTAACCGTAACTCATGGTAAGGGTATAGAGCGTTCGACTCGCTAGCGAGTACGGTAATTGTAACTCATGGTAACGGTACAGAGCATTCGACTCGCTAGCGAGTACGGTAATTGTAACTCATGGTAACGGTACAGAGCATTCGACTCGCTAGCGAGTACGGTAATTGTAACTCATGGTAACGGTACAGAGCATTCGACTTGCTAGCGAGTACGGTAATTGTAACTCATGGTAACGGTACAGAGCATTCGACTCGCTAGTGAGTACGGTAATTGTAACTCATGGTAACGGTACAGAGCATTCGACTCGCTAGCGAGTACGGTAATTGTAACTCATGGTAACGGTACAGAGCATTCGACTCGCTAGCGAGTACGGTAATTGTAACTCATGGTAACGGTACAGAGCATTCGACTCGCTAGTGAGTACGGTAATTGTAACTCATGGTGAGGGTACTGAGCCTGGACTCAACACGGTACAACAAATAGTGCTTTTAACATGTTATGATATTGTTAACGTCCCGATAGCTCTTATTTACTTGACATTCATGGCGATTGGGTTAAAAACAATACCATAACACGACAAAAGCATTATTGTTCCACCGTGTTGAATAGAGACCCTGTTATGGTATTGTCAACGTTTTAATAGCTATTATTTACTTGAAATTCATGGCGATCGGGTTAAAAACAATACCATAACACGACAAAAGCAATATTGTTAAATGTCATAGTATGACCTAGAGGCCCTGATATTTTATTCGTTCGTATAATCGTAATGCGCATGAATTGATATACCGAATTAAGTCTCTGCATATGTTCTTATAGTATGTAGCTGGGGTCTCTATTGACTGCCATAATTATTTTTAGTCATAATGTGTTTTAAGTCACAATTTTCGCAAGTCATAATGCATTTTTCTCAGGACACGGTTATTTTTTCAGGATTTTTATAATACTAACCTAACCTAACGAATCTACACGATAAACGTTTATATAAAACTGTAACTTCAGCCTGAAAGAACTTATGACAAAAAAAAATATGACTAACAATACATTATGACCAACGATATGTATGGCAGTCAAAGGGATCCGATGTAGCTGTACATGTTTATTGTATGTATTATTCTCTTTATAACATCTATGAATATTATTATTTACTATTTTAAGCCGGCAACCACACGCAAACCTGTCACTTATATACACATGGTAAACATCTTAGCCTGTTGTGCAAAATGTGGTTATAGGATAACCAACAAGTCGTTAGTTGTTGGTAATTCTGTAACCCTGCCTAGCTGCCTACCCCACTCTGGGTTGAAGGCGTGACGGCATGTATGTATGTATGTATGTATTATTATTATTATCTTATCAATACAGGTATAATAATAATAGTATACCGATTTTGCATAACGTACGATAAGCTGATTTTTTTAAAGTAAGCATCAAGCTGTGAATTCTTTATGTTTTGCCAGTCGGTTGACTGGTAGGTAGGTACTGTTATAAGATTAAATATGAAAAAAAGCGAGCGTTCTAATAAAACTACATCCTTTGACCTTCTTTTCTACGTTGTGTTGCCATTTGCTTTCCCAACCGTGCCGTGTATGATATGACTACCATTAATAACGTTAACAAAACGATATGGTTTAAATCAAGATGAACAGAGGCTCTGCAAGCTACTATGAGCCTTAAAACTGCTTTAGCAGTATGAAAGCTTGTTATTTACTAAGCGTCTTTGTTCCATCAGGGAAATTACAGCGTAACTCGCTACCGACATACATTTGGCTAACGAGATCTGGTTTGATGTAAAACCTTTTTATTCTGGCAGAAAACGAGGTCAGTTTTATTCCAAAACGAGCAATAGAAGAGTGTTTTAATCTTGCTTGTGCCTATTTAAATACTATTACTTCAAAACGTATTTCGGTTCAGTCACGAGATTTAATTTGGTACCCACCTTAGGTCCAAAGTCAATCTGACATTCTACAACAATAAAGTTGAGTTTCCTAAAAGTTACAAATGACTTGACATCTCTAATGACATTGACGATTTCAAGCATATTTTTATCCAAATTAACGCTTGTGACCGTACATAAATAAATATATAACAAGAAAAGACTTAGGGATACGCGACAAGGCGTTAGCGAAAAGAAATCAATAGTCTTTCGTTTTTAATTTGGATGTATTACTTAAGACAACAATATATTGTATCGTATTTGAAGAAAGCCATTGTAATAATACGAGCGTATTTCGTTAAAAAAACAAAAAAAATGATTACCAATTCTTTTACCTAGAGGAGTGGATAATGTTTTTAAAAAGTTTTTTTTATTACAATACAATGGCGTTGTTCAAATACAATATATTGTCATCGTTACGTGGATGCGGCTAAAAAACCAGCAACCCAACCACTAACGCATTCGCAATCGCAATCGACTTCAAAGCGGAGCAATTGTTTTCATTTTGTATTCAGATACGCCTTCGATTTTCAAAATAAAAAAGATTGCGATTGCGTTAGGCAATAGCCCCTCTGAACATGATTTCTTTACCCTTCAAATATCCAACAAAATTCCACATTTTTGTAACCTATCATAACTTCCCCTATCTCAAACAAACTCCCATCAAAAGCTAATCTTTTTCTCACTCTATTATCCTATCGGTTGACCTTAAGGTCGTCGGGGAGCCAGGGCGGCCCAATCTCCGGGGTTTGATTGCGGGTCGCATTGTGATATTAAAACTCTGTTAAATGAATGGAGCTGCCCAGGCTTGGAGCATGGTTCGGTGGTCAAAGGTTAAGGGTGGGGCCAGTGTTAGCGGCGAACTATTGGACTAACTGCCGTACTCAGACGCTTTAATTAAATTTTTAAATTTAATGCTTGCTTAGTTACGTGTTGTCTTATTCTATTGCTATAGCAAAGAAAGTGACAGCAGTTACTTTAATCAAGCATTAAATTAAATTGACGTCTCTGAGTGCGGCAGTAAGGTAACTAACAACGTATGCTCAATTTGATGGTTTACAAATGTTTTTGCAAAATCATCATTTAGCAAACTATATCACTATACAAACTTTCATTTCGCGAAGAGATACTTCCTACCGCATTATTTTTCAATTGTATGTGGTCATAAGTCTAACCTAACCTAACTTATTAAACAAGCTCAAGTCTCATATTGTAGACTATAGGATGCCCTTGTCTTCGTATGGGTACAATTAATTACCTGCTACTCCCCCTATTTCTTGCCACGGGGGGTCTATTTTTAAAAAATCCTTCCTAAGTGCACACCTAACAAGAGTATCCAAGGAATTTCAAGTGCTGTGTGATGTCTATCAGTCAGTCTGTCAGTCACGGAAGAATTTCATATATACATTACATAATTTGCTTCATGAGAATTTACTTTACTTCTCAAAATGAACAACAAAAGCATGTAATGTTAACAGTCGTGTTGTAATTAACACCTATAATGTATGACTACAATAAAACGCTTCGCTCAAGACCCCGCTCCGCTTAAGCTCCCGCTAGCACCGCCGCCGCCCCAACCCCTGAATCCTCAGGAGCATCGGTCTGAATAACGTTTATTCCTGAACCCAACCCTCCAACCTTCCGAGATTACTTTTTACATCATTTTCTGTTTCCAATACATTATTGATAAGTTATAAAAAGTCGGTATTTTAGTTTTTTGGCTTGGATACAGTTTCCGCTCCGCTAGATCTGGAGAATATTAGAAATATTTTATACAGGTTGCCAGACGAATATACATTTTAAGTCACTTAGAAACTTGTCTACATGATACTTACACAAATATAGTAATACTAGTAATGTTCTTGCACAGAATTATTTCTATGGCAAGAAGGCACATTAGGACATTGGCGACTGCCCCCTATTTCACCATTTTCACAATGACACGTGACAGGTGACAATTTGGTATACATTGCAAAGTTAATACGCAGATAGATAGCTGGGTTTCATATAAACTATACCATGTACGCTGAAATGTCACCTGTCACCTGTCATTGTCACATTAAGAGTAGAACATTTGCATTCTCAAGACTAGAATCTTAAGACGGCAATCCAAAGACTCCAAATGCGTTGCCAACCCTGAGAACTAATGCTTCTATGCTAGTAATTACACCGGTTGTCTAATCCCCCACACAAAAACACATCGATGCGAACACTGCTGTTTTACTGGGAAGTTTAACGGTTTGACGTAGAGAGTGACACATAATTCAAAAGTAAAATTACGCTCCTGGAAACAATTTATTTCATTCGTCACCATTCGTCACAGGATGTACACTCAGCCAATTTAATTCATAAGCCACTATGGAACTATGTCAAAGTGACATTATAACTCAATTCCTAGGAAGTCTTTTACGATTTAAATATATACGTCACTTTGACATAGCTCCATAGTAGCCTATGATTCAAATTAGTCCACTATTCAGTGCGACAGCTCTTAAAAAAAAAACAGATTCGGGTAAAGTCGGATGGACTCGCATGAGAGCATAAAGGCTTATACAGACCACGTTAGTAATTCTCGAGTAGCAAATAGTTTACTAGTATTTTAGTTGAGAACACCACCTGACAAAATTTTCGTTGTTGTTTTTGTTGTTGTCATTTAGTTACTAAAATACAATACAATCGTCGGTACAGGGGGGTTATTATGACATCGATATGCAGTTCATTTAACGGTGAGCGTGAAGGACGGAGCTATAGCAGTTACATAACTCTGTCCTTTTCTCTCAGCGTAAAATGAATTGCACAGATACGTCATAACAACCCCACAGGCCTTGGGAGTGAATGGGAGAGAAATACGAAAACATGTCAAAAGCAATATGCTTTTACCGACTAGAATAGAGACCTTGTAGTTAGAGTTTTCCAGTGTTTCTACAATGAATGCTAATTGTCATAACTTAACGAGCGTCAAACGAAACGGATAAGGAAGCGCGAGGATGAAGCACGTAGCGCGTGCGCAGCGGCAGTTACAGTACACGTGTTAAGCGCACTTATCATTACAAGTATTTTAATGGCGGTGTACTTTGTATTGATAGCTGTGATACAGATCCCGTGATCACGTCACGTAAACAGGCAGCTGAGCGATGAATGCGATGATGCTCCGTATTTCTGTGACACACAAACAGACACACAGACCGACAGACAGACAAAGTCTCACCATCAGGGTAGTGATTCTGTAAACAACGCCGGTCGTGCGGACTGTCGAGTGATATCCAAGCGGCGAGATTAAGTAGTCCCGTCAGTGCGATCAAAACACATTGTAGCGCGTGCATTTTCAATTAAGCAGCATTATACGTTCGACCCATCGTGCTGCTAAATTGAAAATGCACGCGCTACAATGTGTTTTGTTCGCACTGACGGGACTACTTAATCTTAAACTTCTGTAAACAGAATCACTACCCAGGGCTCCTTTATAACATTTTGGTACGAAACTCTAAAAATACGGACGTAAGCTCGACCAATCATGGAGTGATGCTTTATACTGCGAGCAAAGTGGGCTCCGTACGGACTCCGTTTGGCTTACAACGATGGCTTCAAATGTTTCCAATGCGAGCTAACCTCTTTAAAGTCACCGTTGTAAGCCAAACTCTACGCTACGCTCCCAGTGAAAAGTATTTGAAGCATGTAAAATGGTTGCCTATGTGCGTAAACACGCACACACGTAAACTGTCACTCGTGCTGTGGCTCGGCACGTTGTCTTACCTAGCGTATCTGTGTGCGTGCGGTAAGTCGTGCATAACGAACTAAAGTGCCAAGTTAACATGCTTCACACCTTTTCAGTGCAACGTTACGTCCGTGTTTTGTTTAGGTCGCCAACCAATAGTAGTATAAGTAGGTATACTGTATAGCATAGCATAGCGAATAAATTGCAGATCTTGTCTTATTTTTACGAATTCCTATATTTACTTAACGGAGCTTCCAATAACCAACCTTAATGTGTTATGAGTAAAGTTCAGACTCCCTCACCAACATATGGGCTATAAATAGAATCGGTCCGGATCGCTTTGAAGATGTCCGGCGCCGGAACATTGACCGGATAATTTGCACCGGTCTCCGCTTCAAGCGATATCTTATTAAATAAGACTTTATAGATATTTGTACAACATCAAATAATTTTAAGAACGAGGTACCTTAGTTCCTAATTTTTAACGGTTTTTTTGTAGATTACAACCCGTTTTTGTTTCGCTTGGGTACAGCAGTAATAGCGTTATTAATATTAATGTTTATATCTTGGATGAAAGAAGATTGACGAAAGAGATATACAGATCGAAAGTGAGTGGACGGGTCGGAAGGGGCCGCCCTAGGCGTACTTTTTCGAGTCAAATCGGAGAAATACTGGAAAAGGCCCGAATCTTAAGTACCCGAAACCGACATGCGTGCATGACTCGATGTATGAATGTGGAAGAAGCGAAAGAAACAGGCTCTGGGAAACAGGCGTGATTTAATGTACCTATCCTATGTAACCCCCGAAGATATCGAACTGAAATGTACGGAACATTTTAAGATCAAATTCCTATTTTAATTCTTAGACAAAAAAACTGATAATTGGACATAGCCATTTTCTCTAAAATGTTGGCATTTCTTTTGATTTCACAGATACTTGATTTTTTTATATTAGCATAGATTGGAACAATTTTATAAGTTTAAGTATATAAAGGGCAATAATATCAGGGATGTGATTCTTCAAAAACGCGGTCGGACGAACAAGTGAATGTCGCAGCGGCGAGTTTAAGTAGGTAGGTAGTCCCGTCCGAGCGAACAAAACACATTTTACCGCGTGCATTCTCAATTAGGCAGCCTTATACGTTCGACCCATCGGCAGGAACCATGCTAAATTGAAAATGCACGCGCTACAATGTGTTTTGTTCGCACTGAGGGGACTACTTAATCTCGCCGCTTGGACATCACTCGTTCATTCGTTCACCTTTGCTTCTTGTGAGAATCACACCCCAGAACCCTCGATGCGCGAGTCCCACTCGCGCTTGACCCGTGTTAGTAAATCTCCAAGTCAATAATTAATTACAACCAATAGACTAAAGATCCAGAGTTAAGAACCTTATTTCTTGGATGGGTTCCCGCGCCTGACGTAGACTATCTGCCGTCGACATCTTGCCACGGTCGGTTTAATGGAAATACTGCCATGTCATTACTGCTGTCATCGACGGACGAATTAGTTACCAACCGGCGAGTTTAAGTTGTCCTGTCGGGGCGTATAACATTTTACGGCGTGCATTCTCAAATAGTGTAGTTAACCCGCGGCGAGTATGAGCCGCTTATATGATCTCACTAGATCAACGTTCCGGCAAAAAGTTTTTAGGAGAATAACACTTGACATTTGAAATTTATTCCATATGGAATTTGGGTTCAAAATCATGCAGATACATTTGCCAGATAGTTGTATAGTCTCACCCAACCCTGCCTTTACAGGCGTATACGCATTTCACTATTGCAAATATTAAATAGTTTTAAACATTTACCCTTTTGAAAGTAAAAACTAAGAATCATTCAACACTTGCTGGCTTTTCCCGCGACTTGGTTTAAAGTCGGATTTATATTCCCACAGAAAACATGTAAACAAAGTTACGTCACTGTCAAAGTGACATTTCAGGAATCTCAAAGTATGTATGTCGTATGTAAACACTTTATTGTACAAACAAGAGATAACAATTATAAAATAGACAAAAATATAACAGGGATGTACAAAGGCGAACTTATCCCTTTAAGAGATCTCTTCCAGTTAACCTTTGAGCGATTGAGAAATAATAAAGTTTGGGCCAGCAAGAAAATAAAAATAAATTTGACAGGTAATTGAATTAAAATCGCATGTGAATGAGTTACTGGAAAGCGATTACGACGGGAGCACGAATGGTGAAGCGAAGCGAGTGAAGTAACGTCTCAAATCTTTCAAGCAGTCGTTAACCTGTTAACACGTTAGTATCGAGTCAATGATACCAGTGCAATAAATAAATTATGCGTAAAAAAACGTTTTTCACGTTTTAAATTAACACAACAAAGAGTTTATATCAAAATGAAGTCTTCCATCAACAACTTAAATTCGTTTTTTTATAGAAAGTCGATTTCTTATAAATGTGGAAAGGAAAAATATTTTGAATACTGCAAATATTTTTCGTTAACGGCAACACCTTTGTTTCCATTTTTTCTGCGGGAATAAAAATTAGACCTCATGTAGGGATCTATTGAAAAATTGCACGTGGACATTGATTTAGTATCTTCTTAGTAAAGTAGAGTCCACCTTATCGAAAAAAGTCGGTTCGAAAACGTGACCATAATTGACACGTTCGTGCTATAGCTACTGAACGAAATAAATATAACTTGTCATATTTTGACACGCTATTAAAGCCATTAGCGGTGTTTAACAAGCTGCGTGTGCGCAGCTGCGACATTAAAATTCATCCGCTCTCAAGGAGAATGTAACGAGTCATTACAATGATATTACTGAAAGACTGACTATCTTTCACCTCGATAACGTAAGTTAATTATCATTGTCATGTCAACCAGGGCCCGATAATTGGGATTGACCAAAAAAAATAACTCACGGTTTTTACATTCTAATTCGAAAGAATAGGAAATTTTAAGACACCTATTTCATTATTTTTTATTTAGCAGACATTTTATGGATGACATGATTATTTTAAATTTGGGATGGCATTTTCTAATAAATTACAACAATTAAATGATATCTAATGAAAAAAATATTGTAATAGTGTATGAAAACGTACTATTTCAAGTGGTTTTTGCCTAACCTGTAAGATACACCTAGGAGGGCTTCACACCGAAAACGAAGGTTAAATTATACTTTTGTCGAAATATCCAATATAGATAAATAATCCAAAAGCTTAATAATGCAGAACGGCTTTAAAACCCTATTCCTCGAAATGGTTTTCGAATTGGAGTAATTGTAAAAATATTTATTATTTATTATTTATTTATTTGATAAAAACGTTTACATGACATTACAGTTTAACCAATGCGTCACTAAACTTAGATTAACAATTAAGGATTAAAAATTCACAATAATACGTAACAAATCAAATTGGAATAGTTGAGCACCTAGCATCCTTCGCCTCACAGAATCTCAAGCATTCACTACACACTGCCAATCCCAATTGTTTCCTTTTGTAAGCTAACGAGAGACAGGGAGAGCTGCGCGAGCGGTATGCCGGGGAAGAACCTACAAGTCTCGCGGGGACTTTGGATCGCCGCCATCACCGCGCTCGCCTATGCCGTATGCCGGCGCGCCAGTTGGAGCTACGCCGCCGCGAAGAACGCCCCGTACTTACCGATCGTATCGAGTGCAGTCGCGTGTGATATTTTGTTATTTATATTGTTACCTATTGCTTCGGTTGTTAATATATTTCATTAGACTCGTTTGTGCATTCTGAATTAATCCCCTTTTACTTTATTGCGGTGGATAAATCTTTCGTCACTCTCGCACTTACGAACTGGAGTGACAGTGACAGAAGTTTTATCTATGTTTAGACACGTCCATAATAGGCCCGCAGAATACCTCCACAGTTGGACATAGGCATTCCCTAATAAACGGTGAAATGATGAGTGTACATACATACATACATACATTAAATCACGCCTGTTTCCCAGAGGGGTAGGCAGAGACCACTTCTTTCCACTTGCTACGATCTTGACAAATTTCTTTCGCTTCTTCCACATTCATACATCGAGTCATGCACGCACGTCGGTTTCGGGTATGATGAGTGTAAAGGCGTGCTATCAGAGGCGTATTGATAAACCTAATCTAGACGACGCGTCAATACACAGAAAACTTTGACGACGCGATAGCCTAGTTGGTAGTGACCCTGCCTACGAAGCTAGAGGTCCTGGGTTCAAATCCCGGCAAGGGCAGATATTTGTGTGATGAGCGCAAATATTTGTTCCTGAGTCATGGATGTTTTCTATGTATTTAAGTATATATTTATCTATATAAGTATTTATATCATTGACTAGTACCCATAGTACAAGCCTAGAGCTTAGTTTGGGACTAGGTCAATTGGTGTGACATAGTCCCCTGATATTATTATTATTATTATTATTAACTGTCATTTTTGATGTTTTTTAAGGCTGGCATCTCTGCCATGATGAGGGTAGTGATTCTGTAAACAACGCCGGTCGTGCGGACTGTCGAGTGATATCCGAACCCATGCGAACAAAACACATTGTAGCGCGTGCAGTTTCAATTAAGCAGCCTTATTCGTTCGATCCATCGTGCTGCTAAATTGAAAATGCACGCGCTACAATGTGTTTTGTTCGCACTGACGGGACTACTTAATCTCGCCGCTTGGATATCACTCGACAGTCCGCACGACCGGCGTTCTTTACAGAATCACTACCCAGGTTATTAATACGAACCTAAAGGTGCTTTTCCACCGACAGCGCGAGGCGAGACGAGGCGAAATGAAAGTTTAATTTTATATTGAAAAATCAATTTCCTCCGCGCGTGAAAATCTTTGGTGGAAATTGTTTTTAATACAAATTTTAATCCTCGCGCTGCGGAGGAAAAGCACCATTAGTCCTTAGGGTTGGCTATGCATTTACAGTCGATTGCAGTCTCTACTTTGCTGTCATGTGATCGGCAGTGCCTAAGGTCCGTATTAGTTAACTGATCTTGACTAAGGCCCACTTGCGTGGTCCAGAGTTAGCGTCTTAACCCGAGGTTAGGCGGCAAACCACGTACAAAAGTAGACGCTTAACTCTGGGTTAAGGGCTAACTCTGATGTCTCTGATCCGCGCAAGACCGCCTTAGATGCCCATCTCAAGATACGTCAAAGTGGACTGACGTCCTAGAAAATTGTCATTTATTAAAACCAGCCTAAGAGCTTCAAAACCCACTTACTACATGACCACACTTTTAACAATCAAAACACAGACCCCAAAAACGGTGTTCTTACGAGTACCTTACCGTTACCTTAGTACGAGCGAATGTTATTAACCGGTTTTGTATGAAAATAACCAGTTAATACCGGTTATTTGCATTCCCTACTTAGTACACACTCCTAATCAAATTCCAACTCATGTGAAACTACAAATTGAATTGCCAAGACTCATGACCTATAAGCGCGTCGAGTTGGCTCAGCAAAACGCTCGACACACAGACACACAGACTTCGTTATATTGAATAAACAGTGCAACGAACGCGGCCTGGGGCGGTGAGATAAGTAAATGTTCCGCGCCTGCGCAGAGGAGAACAGAGCGGGTGGTGGGGGATAAACGCGCGTGAACTGCTTGGTTTAAATTACGGTTCTCTAAAGCTTAGTATACTTACGGAATTAAAGCTAAAATAATATATTTACAATGAGATTTGCAAGCGATATAATAGCTAAGTAATCTAAGTAGTTCTTCATCTCCATAATCGTCTCGATTAGACGCAGCGATAAGATGTATACCTACTTACCCAGTAAAAAAATTGAGCATACTTAGAACCTTGTCATTGCGCCGGCCATTGTTATTGTCATACTTGTCATTTCATATTCAGTTTGAAGTTTATTATGACAGTGCATTAAAGTGCTTAAAATTTTCGTTGGGGTACTGTACCTTTCGTCGTATCGTGTGCCATTCTCAATGTGAATATAGCTTTACCCCCTTATTTCTATTCGCATAGTAAACCTATTTTTGTTAAAGTAATGTTTCTCTTTCTGACAATTTCAAACGTCACGATCAAAGAAAAGGACAAAACATATTTTATTAGGTAGTATTGTATATTCGGTAGTAATGCAACTTGGTAAAAGAGTAGTTGAAGCAAATATATTTTTAAGCGTGAACATAGGCAGAATCGGTCAAGGGGTTATAAAATAAATTGAGGGGTGAATAAAAAAGCCAAGCTAGTCGAAAAACGATAACTAAATCGTAGTTAGTATTTTTAACACTATATAACGTTTAAGCGCTATAAAGCGTTTAATAAACAACTGTCCCCGCTGTACTAAGTTGTCCAAGTCGTTAAGTTAGACAAGGCGAGGCAGCAAGTCGGTTATTGAGCATTTAATTATAAGGAGCCGTTACACCTGTCAAGCTGCTGACTCAATGACAGTAAAAGATAAAAAGATAAAAGATAAAAGATGTTTATTCAGTAAGTAGGCCGCACGGGCACTTTTACACGTCAAAAATCTACCAGCGCTTCGCAAGAGACCACTGCTGAGAAGAAGCGCCGCAAGAAACTCAACAGTTAGTCGTTTTTTAAATATAGGTACAATTTTAAAACTTAACCTAGCATTATATAAAACAATGAATCTAACATACGATAAGAAATAAATGTATTCACGCGTAGTTGAGCAGGAAAATGTGTCAAAACTCTGAGTTTTCTCCAGAACTAATTGGTAGTAAGTAATAGAAAATAATTATGAAAAATTATACTTAATTATGATGGTGTAATACAACTACATAAAAAGTTTCGATACATTCTCCTACAGAAACCGTGTCCCCTAGACAATATACAATGTTTACATATTTCTTACGATGAAGTTATTATTAAGTTATTTGGGTGTTTAGTTTAGGCCAAGCACTTTTATCTGATAGATAGTCCTCGACCCTATAGTAAGCTTTAGACATCAGCGACTTTTTCAAGTAAGTTTTAAGTACTGGAAATGGTAACTTTAAAACTTCGTCAGGTAATTTATTATAGAAATGGATGCATTGACCTACAAATGATTTAAAAACCTTACGAACACGAAATTTTTTAGTAGCTATTTTATTTTTATTTCTTGTATTAAAATTATGTATATCACAATTCTTAATAAAAGAGTCCTGATTTTTAATGACATAAATAATATTACACATACATACATACCGTCACGCCCTCATCCCAGAGTGGGGTAGGCAGAGCTACAGAATTACCAACAACTTTAACAGCCAGTTGTCAATTCTGTAACCACATTTTGCACAAACAGGCTAAGATGTTTATCATGTGTATATTAGTGACAGGTTGCAAGCCCATCGCCTAAAAATACTACAAGCCTTTAATCCCTTAGTCGTCTCTTACGACTTCCACAGGAAGGTATGGAGTGGTACTATTCTATTCTGCCGGCAACCACACGGCCAAAAAATAAAATAATAAAAAAAAAAAAAAAAAAAATAATAAATAATATTCTCATAAATAAATTGTGACGCTACTGTCAAAATACTAATTTCTTTAAATAGTAATCTTAAAGAATCACGGGAGTTTAGGTTATATATAGAACGGATGGCTCTTTTTTGTAACACGAATATAGTCTGTATGTCAGCAGCTTTTCCCCAAACCAGAATACCGTATGACATAACACTATGAAAATAACTATAATAAACTAAGCGAGCTGTCTCAACATTCGTAAGTTGCCTGATTTTCCTAACAGCATAAGCTGCAGAACTTAATTTACCTGCTAGTACTGCTATGTGGGGACTCCATTGCAAGTTTTTGTCTATAGTTATCCCTAAGAAAAGCGCCTTATCTACCATTTCCAAACACTCGCCATTTAGAAATATACTAGATTCTACCGGTCTAACATTAGGCAAAGCGAACCTAACACATTTAGTTTTCCTAGCATTGAGTAGCAAATTGTTACTAGTAAACCAATTATGTACTTTACCTAGCGTGGCGTTTATCCTAGTGTAATTGACGGATTTTCGGTCTACCTTGAAAATCAATGATGTATCATCAGCAAATAGCACAATATCACAAATATTCTCTATCATGGGTGGTAAGTCATTAATGTAAACCAAAAATAAGAAAGGACCTAATATGGAGCCCTGAGGCACACCTAATTTAACAGCTGCTCCAATGGACTGTGTTCTGTTTACAACAACCGTTTGTGTCCTATCACTAAGATATGAGTAAGACGGAGAAAACAGACAAGGACTTGCGCACAGAGGGTTCCGCACCACCGTACAAAGTTAAGACATGTTTTTTTGTATGGGGTCCCATAAAATGATTTACTTTTGATTTTTGCAATGGTAATATACAGTCCGCGCGCGAATTGAATGACAAACTTAGGAATGTGCTAGTACGGGACGGCGCTATACAGTATAATGCACACTGCAGGCTCCGACTGTACTGTACTGTACTGTACTGTACACTCTGTGGTAAGTTTAAGTGTGTAGCTGTGACAGAAAGACGGGAAGAAGACAAATGCTTTTCCAAAGGCGAGGCGAGGCGAGGCAAAGTGAGACGAAACGAGGCGAGGCGAGAGAGACAATGCGAGATGAGAATTAAAATTTGTAATGACAAAAATCATTTCTCTCCACGCGCATCTTCTGTGGAAATAGTTGTTTTAAAACCAATTTCAATTGTAGTCTCAAGTAGCCTCACCTAAACATTACTTTCATACACTTCTCACTTAGTTAGGAACAATAAGTATTTATTATTCAGTCAAAAGGTCGGACTTATTTGTTACTAATTGTATCATGAAAATTAAGTTTCAATTATCAATTGGCGTAGCAATCGCTGAAAATAATTAATTCAAAGTTGTAACGGATTCAATTGAACAAATTGTCCACTCGCGCTACAAAAAGAACATAGCAATTTCCAATTAATTGCTAATTTACTTTTCATTACCCGTGGTTGCTGTTTTTAATTGGGATGTAAGTAAGTAAGTAAGTAAGTAAGTAATTTATTTCGTGAAACAAATGCAAATGCGATGTGGATGCGATTTTAAATTACCCGAGGGCTTAGTGGAGGTGCAACAATCAACTATTTGTGTTCCGGAGGTCGTAAATTCGAATTCTGTTAGGCCAACTTTAATTAAAGAGTACATAATATAAGGTAATATCACCGGGTTGAACACTTTTAGCTGACAGCACCAATAATGGACACTTCACTATTTTATTCGATGATGACGATGATCAATATGATCATAATATGTATACATATAAAATACGAGTAATAAAATACAGTCAGTTGCGAGTGCAAACGTGACAGCGATAGCCAGTCCAACGTTATAAGAAGATGGGAATAGATTCTTTAAAAAGTTTTAAATGTATTGTTGCAAGATAAATGAATAACCCCTAAAAATAAGAATCAAGTGTTTGATATTGACCCTAGCCTATTGGTGCCTTTTTTACCTATGTACTAACGTAAGCTGTCAGTACCTTGGATATGCATCTTCTACTTCTTTTTTTAATAATGGCGGAATCTAGCATGCTATTTTCCCCGTTTCCCGGCTCAGCTACACAGATATGCTTTCATACGTTTCTCTAAATGTAAAAAACGTATAACTTTGACATCTAAACGAATCCATCGTAAGTTTCAACATTATATCAATTCACACGACACAACAAAAGAATGAATATAATTCTGTATTTTTTACTTTACCAACAATATGTGTTTCGACACCGTTGTGAGGTAAAAAATGCCGGGCATACCAGACCCCTTATCGGGTCAAAGATGTATAGGAACTAGTAAGCTGGGCATATAATTGATTATGCGAGGCTTAGGAAAAAGAATTGAGGTTATTAAAGTTTGAACTCTTTACGTATTGTAATAAAGACGTTGGTAAGTGTATTAAAAACGTACAAGATTTATGACCATTGTAGTGTTTGTGAAACAGAGTTCTAAAGCAGTTTTCGTTATTGTTTGGGACATTTTAAGGTGCTATTTAATTAACGACGTAATTTAGTTAAGTACCTACCACGATTTTATGTAGTCTTGATTTATCGATTTACATATAGTCTTTCTACAGATTACTTTCTGCAAAACAATGTTTTTTTATTAACGCAGCAGTAGCTTTTCATTATCGTTGCCTACTTTCATTTAATTACTTTTTTTTTTATTGCCAGTTATGGGCAAACAGACAGACAGACAGACCTTTACTTAGGAAAACGTCAAATAATAATTTATGAAGGACTAGCTGTTACCCGCGGGGACCATTCCGGGATAAAAAGTCTTATGTCCTTTCATAAGACTCAAGCTATCTCCGTACCAAATTTCATTGAAATCGGATTAGTGGTTTAGCCGTAAAAACGCAACAAACAGACAGACAAATTGACTTTTACACATATACCTAATGTATGGATATAATTATACGTACAGGATATGATTAAAGCTTAAAACTAATTAAAATCGTAAGCACTTTCATTGTGAGTCAGGGAACGTCTAAAGTTTCTGTTTTATAATTAAATTATTCTAAGAATTCCACTTTCATTTTATAAATTAGACGTCTAATTTTGCGAATGTCATTACTCATTACGATATGAATACAAAAACTTAATTTATTTGCCTTTAATTGCGTAATTAGACTAGTCTTAAATGCTTAACATTATAACACTTTTAGATTCGGAAAACAATACTTACCGTTTTATAAATTTCTTAATTGTTCTAAGAATTGTTAAGAATTAAAAGTTAATTTTAAATGTCACAATGAGTAGGTACAAATATTAGGGATTAAAAAAAGCATAATTTGATCATAAAGCTCTGTGATTATTTATGAACTTATGATTATTTGTAGCTTTCTCGCCCAATCTAATTATTAAAAAATAGAAGAAAAAAGTAGTACCCAATTTTGTCATCAAACAAAACAGTAACAGTACCAATCCTAT
Organism: Acleris laterana; assembly: GCA_963966035.1. Lineage (NCBI taxonomy): Eukaryota > Metazoa > Arthropoda > Insecta > Lepidoptera > Tortricidae > Acleris > Acleris laterana. The sequence goes on from OZ014450.1 coordinate 635,851, forward strand.
TTTCAACAATGACAATACTCCACAAATGCCACAGATTGCCGCAAATGTAGCATTAGCTCAAATCGGTGAGTGTAAAAACGTGTTTATTTAAGTGGGGCATACACGGCGCGACACAATTGGGTTGTGACGAATCGAGTTCATTGTCAGCTGTGATGTTTGGATGTACTCGTGGTCTCATGTGCCACACACTGCCCTTTAAAAAGATTTTGAGTTTGACCTTTTAGAGAATTATGATAGTCACGATGTGTTCAAATATATGGACTCATAGTAAATGTAACAGTATGTTTATAACGGTCTTTTTTACCATGTTTTAACTTAACGGTGCCTAGTATTATAAACTCAAAAGACAGATTGAATTTAAACACAAGGATTAATTAAAGGATTAGGATTTTTTTTCGACGCGCTGGCCTAGTTGGTAGTGACCCTGCCTACGAAGCTAGCGGTCCTGGGTTCAAATCCCGGTAAGGGCAGATATTAGTGTGATGAGCGCGAATATTTGTTCCTGAGTCATGGATGTTTTCTATGTATTTAAGTATATATTTCGCTATATAATTATTTATATCGTTGTCTAGTACCCATAGTACAAGCCTAGAGCTTAGTTTGGGACTAGGTCAATTGGTGTGATATTGTCCCCTGATATTTATTTATTTATTTATTTTATTTATTAATAATAATGAAAGACAATTAATTGTGCAAAATATTTACGTTGTTTGTTTGTCATTCCAAAAAAAGTTTGTAAATAAAAACCAAAAAGATAACCCAGGAGCAGTGTGTATGAAGTTCCCTGTCTCCCTCGAGGAAAAAGGCGATTTGGTTAGATTAATACGTTTTTATGGGAAATTATATTTCCGGCCCCACCCTTTCAGGATATGACTCATTTGTTTCAATTGTGTTGAGATTTCTTTTGTAAGACGCGGTCTTGATTTATAATTCTTAATGAATGTTTGTTTACCCTAGGGCCTAGGTAATGGTTGAATAATAGACAATACCCTAGACGTTTTAAATCCGCCATTTTGTACCTATTATTCAATTGTGCAAAAAAAATGTTAAAAGAGTTTCTAATAGGAAATAGACGTAGTTCTACACCAATATTAGCACTAAATCCGGTTCTTTGAGCTTCAGGTGGCTTATAAGCAAACATTTGACCACAATCTCGTCTAATGGAGAGATAAGGAAGATGAAGTATTCTTATAGGTTGAACATATTGACTATCTACTTGAAAATATACTGGTTATGATATCTGCAAAACATACTAAGAGATTAGAAAGTGAGTACTCAGCTCTAAAATATCAGTATTATCTAATAATGGTTGAAAGAAGTTGATGTTTGCAACATTAAATTGTGTTTATCACAGAGTTTTCTTTGAGCCCAGCGTGGTTTGGACTCCTTTAGATGGGTATTGTATTCTCTGTTTTCATAATACAATTAATAATAGTGTGTCCCTGAGTCTTGGATGTTCTTTTTAAGTACATTAAATTCTGTATTTCTCTATATACTTAAGTAAGTTTATCGTGATCTAATTCCCATAGTACAAAGAAGCCTAGAGCTTTGATAGGTCTAAGACAACTTTTGTGACACTATCCCATGATTATTTATTTAGTATTTCTATTCCAGTATTTATCTGCTTCATACATATACATATATATCGTGCATTTGTGATCATGAGTTTCTTTTAATTTACAGACGGATTAAATTTTAACATTTCCAGATTTTGGAACAACTAAAGTGTTTACAGTGAGCTAGTTTTGTTGAATTCGAACTCTACATCAATCTAGGATCTAAACGTCCTCACTGCACCAACATTGTTACATCGAACAATCAATCGAAATCATACATAACTTATTACGCGTTAATATACAAAAATGTTTACAAACATGCAGCGCATGGTTCAATGAGCACGTTGGGTGCCCGTGACACAGCAGCGTGCTTAGATCCTAAGCAGTTTGTAGTTGTTGGCCGCGAAGGCGCGGAGTGAACACAATGCTGCGCGGGCGCCGGCCGTGCCTGGCACGGCGCGGACGGCGGGGAAACGTGGTCTTTGACCGGTAACGTGGAGTTAATTCGTAATACTCCTGCTGAATGAACACTTGAGATGATCTTATGTACCATGGGAAGGTGACTAGGAATTATTGACTAGTTTAAAAAAAACCATAATGATATTTGATTAAAGTCAATTATTTAATTATGTAACGATGAATTGGATTCATAATAGTAAGTGATAGTTTTAATTTATTTTACGTGATTTCATGTTAAAATAATATATCGTTGCTTAAATGCAAAAGGACCATAAATCAAAATGTGTTTGTGTTGCATTAAAATTTGGAATTATTAAATTTGTAATACTTTAAGTTTTAAATCAAAGTATGTATTTTTTTGTTTTGTGGCATTTTTGCATTTAAGCAGCGATATAAGAAAATCTGTTATGCGCTGATGCTTGTTTACTAGGTTTAGGAGCGGGTTTGTCACAAAGAGAAGAAATTTTATCAAAACCTATCCAGGCGTTTCTGCGTCAAGAAGTAAGTGTCATCATCATCATCATCATCATCGGCATCAAGCATCAACCATCTCGAAACCATTTTTGCAAATCAGGCCTTGGGACTTACTTGAGGGGCTCTAGACTTGCTCGGCCCCTAGGCCCCCTAGGTCATAGGCTAGAAAATCCAGCGTTGTTGATTCAATGCATTAAAATTCCAAATACGCCCAAAGTTTTTTATTTATGGCATAGAGAAGACAAACAAACACACAGGCCACCTGATGGTAAGTGGAAACTGCGACCCATAGACATTTGCATTCAAAAAACTGCAACGCAATCCTAAGACTGCAAATTTCTCAATATTAAACAATGTGCCTAGTAAACAGTTGATTATTTCTTATTAATTACTTCAGTCTTTATCGAAAACTCAACAGATAATTATTTAACCCACTTAACTAAAAAGACTATAATGTAAATGACTTATTCATTCGGAGTACAGATGTTAATTTATACTTAGTCAACTTGGTTTAGCTATTTGCACAAGTGTAGGTATTCATGATAAGAAATAAAATAATAACTTGCATAATTACAGTGAAAAGGGTTTCCAAAACCAAAATAACACACCTAAGAAATTAGTTTAATGTCACATGTAGAATTAGTTTATTTCCTTCGTTTGTGGGTTTTTTTCGCTAAATTAATTAGAATTCAACTAAAGCGTAAAACAGCTTAGATAGACTGAGAGAAACAAACAGCAACACAGTTAACTGACCATTTGTGAATCTTGTCACGTTACAATAAGGTTCAATTAACAGTGATCAAGTGAAAAAGGGTTTAAGTCTAGTATACTCCGCTTACTTATATACCTTTTTGAAGAACAAGTTAAGTCGACTTATACCCTTTTAAACCCCCGACGCAAAAACGACGAGGTGTTATAAGTTTGACGTGTTTGTGAGTCTGTCTGTGGCATCGTAGCTCCCGAACGGATGGACCGATTTTAATTTTGATTTTTACTAGGTCCCCAGATTTGTCCCCTTTAAAAACTGTTGATGCGTCTGTTTTAGTTTAATTATGACTGTATCCATTTATTTTAATTAAATTACTCTTAAGATTTAATTATATCATTAAATGGAGATACAAACTCATTATGCATTCATCTTGATACTGCAATTGTATTCCGCACGCTTCAACGTTTCAAATATTCGACAGAAGATATGGCTCTATCAACAAGTTATTAAATTTCCATGAAATACCTTTCTTTATTGTACCTAAATTTTTCATATTGTATAACGTTTTAATAAAAAAACAAACTTAAAAAAATTATTTGTACTCATTTGACAACAGTTGACGCAATAAAATGTTCAATGTACCTACCGGTGAAATTTTAGTAATTTGGTTTCTAGAAAAGTCTAAAAATTTCCCTTAATATATAAATATTTATCCACACATAAAAAATCTATAGTTTAGTTTAGTTTATGTATTCACCAATTTACCTAATATTACGTCGAACTGAGAACCTCCTCCTTTTTAAAACGTCAAAACTAATAATCAAAGAATACAAACATAATTACATGTAAATATTTGTTGTTAATTTATGAAACCGAAACATTCTGTTTATTGAACCGAAATATTAAAAATTGTTCTCCGTTAAACCTGTGCCTTCCTTAAACCTGTCATTGGCGAAATTATAGTAGCAACACAAATGTCATTTGCCACTAAACAAAGATCTCTACAGACATAATTAAAACAACAACTAAACATCACATTCATACATATAGGTACTTTATAAGATTGGTCACGCGAGATTTTCTATTTAATCTTACAATTAATCGTAAAACTAAATAATAACAGAATCTCATTAAATGCGTAAGTAGAGTTCGTGACCGCGAGGCAGGGGTCGGCAACCGTCAACTACAAAATATAAATGGTTATTTAACGTGCTTTGACTGGGACCTAACTTTCAGTCGCACGCTAAGGTCAGGAGAAGGCGTCTGAAGATTGAATGGGTTGTATTTCTTTTTTAGTTATTTATAACTTCACTACGTGCGATAAGTGATTACGTGACTATTCAAGTTGTGTATTCGGCATATTAACTGTTATTTAATTTATTTTACATGAGACGTATGTATACAGGATACCATTAAACCTTGCATTTACTATAGGATATAAATCTTGTCGCATCAGGGTTTGAAAAAGCTGGCCGAGAATAGAGAAATGTGGCAATTAATCCACCCATAAGAGCCTAGTTCTTTAGTGAAACGAAGAAGATAAAAGACGTGCTCTACACGACACGTCAAAAATCTCCCAGCTACTCAAGAGGAGACCACTGCTGTGAAGGAACGCCGCAAGAACTCAACTATCAGTATTTTTTTAAATATTGCTCACGACACTGATAAAACTTGTGCCACTTAAGCTATCTATTATACAACAAAATAAAAACATTATATATATGCTAAATCCATTAGAAAAATGTAACGCTCAGCTTGGATTTGGCGTGTAAGATTTGACTGCTGTTTTAAAGCTAGCTACTGGGTCTTACTTTTATCATAAACACAAGGTTCCTAGTTTACTCGACAATGTATTTTCAAAAGGCTTATTTAATTATAAATCTTATTAATTAAATAATATCTATTGAATCCGCAGCTCGCGTGTCAGGGGTCGCGAACAAATGGCACGTAACTGTGTTTAATTCAATGTAATCATGATTACAATCATCTCTACGACGATCTGTAATCACGGCAATCATGGAAATTGCTGATTGAAAAGAAATGAAAAAATACCACGCTTTTCTAACGAATTTCGGTTAATGTTATTTTGACAAGGTTCAATTACGCGTTAAGAAAGTTTGCTACTTGTAAGTAGTTTTTTATAGTTACAGAAAAAAACGAGCCGTTTTAAAAAAACTGCTAATTACTAGTGTACTCGTAAGTCGTATCGGTTATCCTAGTAAGTAAGAAACTACAAGTCCTGGGTTCGATACGCGGTATGGTCATGTATGTATTTGTGTTATGTTATGACTGCCAATGTTTGTTATTGAGTTTTGGATGTTTTCACTGTACCATAAGTACGTTTATCGTCACCTAGGATTCCTAGTTACTTTTAGTTGATATATTTTTATAATAGACCTGTAACACTTGTTGTTAGGCGAAGTTTTCAGTTCTACCATTGCCATGACAAAACTATATCTTACTAACAAAATGGCTTATGCACCAGGATTATCACGAGACTGAACTTATACTGTCCGTGATAAAATAAGTGTCTACAGGTACTACATACATACCTATATATTTATTCAATAATTATTATTATTCAAGTATTTAATTACACAAGCGTTCACACACTCATACACATACACACACACACACACACACACACATATAATTTAGAATAGGATTCGTTCATAGAAATATTTAAGGTACTTAAGTAAGAAAACTATGTAACACTGTATAATAACCCTGTACCTACAAATTAAAACTGTTCTTGATACGGAGTCGGGTCCTGGAACACAGGGATCCCTCGCACAGAACCCACTGTATTGCTTCTACATATTCATTTAAATTTTCAACTAAAAGCTTATGATTAGGTAATTAGTTCCAAAAAGCCTCGTGATTCCCAAATCGGCCCGTTTTACAGTACTCCGCTGATATTTAAAATATTATTAATTAAAATAGGGTAAATCCAACCGATGAAAGACCCAAGGAGCCTTCAGACTTGTCAAACCCATTCCCCATAAACTACCCGTAATTACCCCCGTGTCGGGAGTTCCAGTTTTTCCGTGCTCGTGTCGTCCAACTTAAATTAGCCGCCAGCTGCAACGAGGCCTGCGAGATGGAATTTATACTCGTTGATGACTATAACTAAACCAGAATTGATAATCACAATAGTCAATAATGAATGAATGAATGAATTGTCATCTTAGCCTAATTGCACAAAATGTGGTTACAGAATTATTAACAAGATTTTAGAGTTATTAGTAATTCTGTAGCTCTCCCCCACTCTGGGAATATTTAAAGGCGTGAGCTTATGTATGTATGCAGAATTTATCACTATCACTACTCACTACATAGTATAAAACAAAGTCGCTTCCCGCTGTCTGTCCCTATGTATGCTTAGATCTTTAAAACTACGCAACGGATTTAAATGCGGTTTTTTTAAGTAGATAGAATGATTCAAGAGGAAGGTTTTTATGTATAATAAATTTTGTTTCATGTACGTGTGTTATAGAAAACTCAAATAAACCGAAGCGAAGCGAGGGCGGGTCGCTAGTAATTAATAAAGTACGAGCCTTTACGTGCTAGAAGTCTTTTATCCCTATTCTCTCGGAAATTGTCCAATTTTCCGGGATAAAAAGTAGCCTATGTTCTATTCCAGACTGTAATCTATCTATTAGTATCTATGTGCCAAATTTCATCCAGATCCTTTGACGTGATTCAGTAAACTTTGTCAATTAAATAGATAAAAAACCTTATATATATTATTATAATGGTGCTTTTTAACTGCCCAGCCGATTTTTATCAAACCTTGGTAAAAAGTAAAACTCAACATGATTAAACATGGTTTATATAAAAAAACCGCAACCAAATTAGTATATTCTTTTAGAAGCTGTGATACCACAGACAATAACACAGGTACACATATAACACCCCTCTGTTTGCGAGGTTAAAAAGTCAATAACAAAGTTTTAGAAATAGTTCCAATTGTACAAAACAAATTTTAAAACAGCTTTTAGAAAATTTCTTGGCGCGTTTAAAATGTAGTTGTTTCCAACTGCTCAATACATTAATCACAAACGGTCAGGGAGGCGGGGGGGAGGCTGCCAGGAACTATTCCGAAGGGTTACTTGGAAACTGATGAGACGTCGGTAGTTTGTGCATAAATGATTGACATAACCATGTATTGGGATATAACTTATCCTAATCGAGTTTAAGGTATATACGTCAAATATCAAAACCTGTTTATCTAGTTTGTGATCTATTAAAGCAAAAGTAAAATATGTAACGCATTTTTTAGTAACTAATATTAGACCATATTCCTTTTTATTTATAAGAAAAGGTTTAGGACCGTTTTTCAAGAAAAGGAGGACGGTCAAATTGGCCTATTGACCAATAAGGACAAGCGATATGTCCCCGGATAGGTAATTCTAAGTTGTAAAACTATTACTATGGCAGGTGGTACGAAATCTTTGTGTGAAAAAAGTTATCGCCATGCAAAGACAGCGGTTTTTCAAAGTAATTATGCTAAAGTCGTCTATGTGGGCGTCTCGATGTTCCAGATTTTGTAATATTTCACACAGTGATTTAAGATTTCCCGCCATACAAAAAGTTTTAGAGTATGAAAAAACCTTTCAAATGACATATGGCTTGTCATTATTGGTTTTTAGGCCAGTGTCCATATGAATCTGGGCATCCTCCTTTAAATAGCTGAAGTTTTCCTACTATAACATTATGTAAAAAATTACAATAAATAAGTCGTCAACTAAGATAATTAATAAAAAATGCAACGCACAAGTAGTTATTCTATTACCGAGTAACGGATCCGCAAGTTTAAAATTCCAAGGAAATATCCTTCGAACATATTTCAAATACCATTCTTGACGCAACGCCAGACGCGGGCATCCGAACCATTCGCGCATAAATATGTGAATACCTTAATATTCATATAAATCTACACAATCGGTGATGTCAAAAATTCCATTTGGTTCAACCAAGCGTGTCTGTCATCGACCTTTGAGCGTTTATTTCGCCACGGTTAACATACATTGATGGTTTTATTCGTTATGTTAGCATTGGTTACAGCGAAGCGTCAATGCAAATCGTGTGTTTAGAAATGTGTGACACGGTTGTCAATGTGATGGTGACAGTCTTTTATGTTACTCAGAAAACACGTTTTTTCTAAAGTTTTTTAAGAGAATGGCATTGTATTGGCGAGAATCTTAATAAAAAAAGGTGAATGATACGAGATATTTGTATTCGCCTTTTTCTTATATTGTCTATAATTTTTGTTTGTTTGGGTTTCTTAAAAAAAAGGTCATAAAGATAACCGATGACCGTTAAGTTAACACTAACGAATAGATAAAACAAAATCTTTTTCGTCACTTGTTTTCTTTTTACGATACGACTTTTTATTATTTTTAGCTCCTTCGCAAAATTACCAAAATTATTCTTCAATGGTTTTATGATTTTATAAATTGACTTGTCATGTCGGGAACGGAACCCGGATCCCACTTAAAGTGTACTCAGAATCCCTGACAGAAAATAATTCTTTGTAGCGTGATTAGGAATGACAGATGTCAATCTTTACAAATGTATTACTACGTATAAACTTTTGAGGAATCGTGATACAAATAAATAATATCCTCTACTCCTATTTATACGCTTATAACAAGGCTAGATATCATAAAATAGGACTAAAATGGCGACAGATAATATAAGACCGAGAAAAATGGCAATCGTTGGAAGAAGCCTACACCTGAGAATATTTTAAATTTTATTTTGTTTTTTACTATACAATAAGACTATAGGTAATGGTAGATATTAAGTCAATCTTGACACCTGTCATTCCAATATTAATTATAACCTCCTATTTAATCTAATACTATAAAAAAAATGTTAGTTTGTTAGTTCGTTCGTATTTTACCGCTGCGATACTGGGCTTCGATTGCGATAAAATTCAGTAGATATAGCGATAGTTTAAGTCGTTGAACACTGTCACTTTCATTCGGGAAATTAGGACAGTTTCAGAAGGAATGACGATAACCATCTTCATTACGGACAAAGTCGCGGGTGCCAGCTAGTTGGTTAGAAAATGCTACTTGACTCTAACAAAAATTAGCGCTTTAAAGCTTAATATGACACCCCACATTATGGGGTAGACGAAGAAGAAAAAATACACCCCCACGTTACGTGTAGGGGAGGTAAGGTACCAAAAAAAAACAAGTTTTATTTTACCACTTTGTTGGCGTGACTAATATGTATATACATGCCAAATTACAGCTTTCTAGTACTAAGAGTTGAAGCTAGGCTGTGGACGAACGGACGGACAGACGGACATGCCGATTCTACAAGGGTTAGTTTGACTACGGAACCCTAAAACCCGTTGCAAAATAACCTCAGTAAAATATAAAACACGAAACCTTTAGAGTTCCATTGTTACAATAAAAACACATCACCTTATTTGTCCACGCCAGCCTTGTCATTAAACTTGAAATTGCAAAAAATGTCATCGATGCATATCAATGCACCGCTGCGGGCTGCAATTACAATGCACGCGATGCAGCGGCGCGACCCTTCGCTCGGTTTGGATAACATTGTATCCACTGAATATTTTACTATTATTATCATTACAATACCATATATGGAGGCCAATAGATACAACTTACATATATCTACTCGTAAATATATGTTAAGTAATGCACATTTTTATTGAAAAAGTTTAAACAAGAAATATTTTAACACAGTTTTATGTGTCTTGTGACTCATGTCATGATAGTAAGTTGGTAAGATCCCTCTTACAAACCTAGTGGTCTAGGGTTCGATTCCCAATAAGTAACTAATTGTGTCAATGAGTAATGAGCTCGATAATTCTGCCATTCTACGGAAAAAAGGCACATCTACTATGTGTATTGTATTGCACTTCCAACCTTATTATAATCGTTGAGAGTTCAATATGCTTCTATGATTTGATTGCACTTGTGCCTTTTCTCCATAGGAGGGCAGATTTACCTTCTGTAAATCGAATCCGGGACTGCTAGCCTTGTAACCAGGGTTACTCAGTACCAAAAAGGCTAATCGCGTCGTCAAGTAAACCCGGGTACAGTGCTTATAGCGTCTCCGAAATGAGGTCCTACTTTGAAAATCGAAGATACATTAGTTCCCTCCCTTTCTCTTGATTTAATCTCGAATTACGAGAGGCAGGGATGGAGCAAACGTAGCTCTCTTTTAGTAGGGAGAACCTCGTGCAGTCTTAAAACCACCGCCAAGCAGTAGTGTTCGCATTGTTGTGTTCTGCTGTGGGGATAAAACAACCGGTGAAATTACTAACATAGATAGCCTTTCTATCTTAGTCCTCAGGGTTGGCAATGCATTTAGTCTGAGAGGCCCGTCACAAGATACGTCAAAGTAAACGTCAAACCATAGAACACTGTCATTTTTGACTAATCTCGAGACGAGCATTAGTTTATTAATACGGGCCTTAGTCTTAGGATTGTTAGTCTTGAAAATGCAATTGTCTATAGCTCTCAGATCACCTGCCTTCGCCTTGCCAATAAAAAAAGTACTTACCGTGAACCTTACAGAGTCTATACTCGTAAAATTATTCTCGTCTATTGCTGGTGACATCAGCAACACATTTAACTGATCATTTGTGAACCTTGCCTTACAATAAGTCACGTGCTATTTTTAGTGATGCTATTTGTACAAAAAAAGTATAATGGCCAAAAAACCGCTATATTTATAAATCTGGGTGACAGAAAGTAGATAACGTGGTAAAAAAACAGCGAACAAAATCTAGTTTAAATCTACAAGCTTCTGTGGCTTTCTTACAAGGTATAAAAACTGTGTAACTACAGTGAATTTACAGACTGTTACTACGAGCGTCTATAAAGGTCTTCGGTGGTCGGCCGCTGCGACCGACACGCGACGCGCGCGAACTTCGCTTCGTGGCCGATGCGATACCATAGACCACTATAAAAATGTATGGGGCCGCTTCCGTGGTAAGCGGTTAGCTGTGGGCCTAATATGGCTGTGTTTATCGCGTGATAAATTTTGGATAAGGCATCCGTCACCTTCTGACAGGTAAATATACACGTGTCAAAAAGTGACGGATGATTTATCCACAGTTGACACGCGATATAGACGCAGCCATAGTAGGCCCGCTGAGACAACAACACTTAAAAAAATGGTAGCCAACCAAGAGAGATTCCCTCACCCGCGCCTTAACCATGACGTCCACGACTTTATCTTGACTCGCCTGTAGGGTTGCCACCCGTACTATAATATATAGTATTGTACTATATTTCGGCTGTCCGTACTTTATAATATACGAAAGAAATAAAGTACGCTAAAATACTTTATTTTTAAGAACAATATAATTTCGAAATTAGTCTTAATTAATATATGGTAACATAAATAAATTTTGGTCTATAAAGACATTTCTGAACGACCAAATGTTACTGAGAGAAGCTAGTTCGAATAAAAAATATGTATTGAAATTAGAGACGGGCCGACTAGTCGACGACTATAGTCGGGAAAGCCGACTATTCGGCATCATTTCTAGTCGGTGATTAGTCGGCGACTAGTCGGCAAAAAATGCCGAATATTCGGCACTTTATTGCCTATAGGAAATATAAATTAAACTATTTTTTAATCTATGGAATTTAATATTCTTATGAATAATATCGTCAAAAAAATTCCACACACGTGATTTTATTTTCGACATAGTGATAAAAAGCAGTAGGTAGTTCGTTTTAATACTATAATTAGAGATTTGATCGTTTTTTTTGGTCGAGCAACACGCCGCTACAGAAAAAACGTAATCAAAGCTGGTCAAAACATGAACGCATGGTAGGGGTAGGCGAAACAAACGTTTCCGCGTTCACCCGAACATAGGAAAAACCTACGATCGGCATTGCCGACTAGTCGGCCGATTAATCGGCAAATCGAAAACCGATTAGTCGGCCGACTGGCTAGTCGGCAAAATCCGTAGTCGGCCCATCTCTAATTGAAATATAAATAAAAATGTACTATATTTTTGATGTTTGTAATATATTTTTTGGTCCTATAACTCACCATAAACTATATATCTCGATAAGAAAGATGGCAACCCTACGCCTGTGAACGCGCTGCCTGTGAGTAGGTACTTCCGCATCTCCAGCAAAATCGCGACAAAATGTAACAAATAACAATTTTAAAATCGCTGCGATTTTTTCTCGTATATACGCCCACTACAAAAACCAGTATACGATGCGTTTCTGCGACAGAATTATCGTGCGACAACAAATGACAGTCGCATCGCCCGCGACCCTCGGCGATATCTAAGCCTGGGTAGTGATTCTGTAAACAACGCCGGTCGTGCGGACTGTCGAGTGAATCCAAGCGGCGAGATTAAGTAGTCCCGTCAGTGCGAACAAAACACATTGTAGCGCGTGCATTTTCAATTAAGCAGCCTTATACGTTCGACCGATCGTGCTGCTAAATTGAAAATGCACGCGCTACAATGTGTTTTGTTCGCACTGACGGGATTACTTAATCTCGCCGCTTGGATATCACTCGACAGTCCGCACGACCGGCGTTGTTTACAGAATCACTACCCTGTTTTTGCTGCACAGAAGTCGTTTAGCGTCTAATGCAGTCCCGACCGGTCGCGATTATATCGACATTAAGCCGACAACGCACAGACGCCGTGACATCAATTTAATATGAGTATTACGGTAGAACGCAAGTAAATCCAATATTCTACATATTAATCGGTAAAACCATATTGCCTTTGATGTGTTATGGTATTGTTTTAACTCGGCCGCCATTACTGCCTTAAGAGCTATCAATAAGGAGCGACCTCAACTCCTCACTGAGAGCATTGGCGTGAATATTCGAGTGGTGTGGACGTTGCGACGAGCGTTACAAAGCATACACACCACTTGATGTTCGCGGCGAATGCTCATTACACGCGAATGCTCATAGTGAGGACACGCTCCTATATGGAAACACGTCAAATCTTCGTCCTCCAGTGCAAGAGTAACACCCGTATTTATAGTCAAATAAAGTAATTACTTTAGTAAAAGTAATGACTAAAGTAACGATTTTTATATGACTTTTGACACTACTAATACTCAAGTAATTACTTTTCTTGACTCTAAATACGGGTGTTAGTCAAGAGCACACCCCATTATCAATTAAAAAAACAATCAAGTAACCGTGTAGAATTTCAGCCCTGCTGTGGTGTAAGGCCTTTATAAAATACATAGGTACTGTCAGCCTTATGGAACCGTAACCCATCATAGACGGTGTCACAATGACATTATAAAACAATTTATTAGACACTTGAAACGCAACGTCACTTTGACACAGTTCTATAGTGGATCACGGTTCCATTAGGCTAGTATGTTAGAAAAAAGCAATATAAGCGTAGAGGTCCTTACGCGCATATACCTACTACATTTTGTACTTTGAACCCAAATATAGGCTTTGATACCCGTTTCCTTCAGTCAGTTTGTCATTATGGCGCAGGTTAATCGACAACGCAACCAAGGCTTTTCAGGGGCACACGACCTTCAGTCAAGAAGAAATCGACGAGAAATGATGATGATATACCTATTCGCAAAAGTATGTATGTATGTATGTAAGTACGTAAACTCTTTATTAAGTTTGTTTGTTGGTTTATGATTGAACACCTCAACCGATCAACGTCAAAATTAAAACAGAGATATCTTGTAGCCTAAAGATTTGACGATTCCCGAGGGAATAGCGAATGAACGCGAACGGAGTCACGGGCAAAAGTAATTCTAAATCACCTTATGCAGCGCAAGTTATTTCGCGCGAGTTTTTCCTAGTGAAATGCAGTTGCACAACCGGGATATCCGCGATCGGCAACCTCACGCGATGCGGCGCGATAATGGATCGGCGGCTCCAATTATTCGATTATTTTAACTATGTTTATAACAATACTAGCGACCTGTGAGCCTAGTACGGCTGCGTCTATATCGCGTGTCAAATGTATAAAGCATCCGTCACTTTTGGACTCGTGTACTTATTTACGTGTCAGAAGGTGACGGAACCTCTCACTATGGGCTTTCAACCTGTCACTAATACACTGGTAAACATCTTAGCCTAAAAGTGCAAAATGTGGTTACAGAATTGTTAGCAAATTATTGGAGTTGTTGGTAATTCTGTAGCTCTGCCTACCCCAGTCTGGGAATAAAGGCGTGAGTTTATGTATGTATGTGTAAGGTGACGGATGCCTTATCCAAAATTTGACACGCGATAAACATTATTATATTAGGCCCGCAGGTGACAAAATATGGATAAAGCATCCGTCACTTTCGTACTTATATACGTGTCAGAGAGTGACGGATGATTTATCCACAGTTGACACGCGATGTAGACGCAGCCATACTCGGCCCGCAGGGGGGCCTGATATGTCTTGACTTTGTCGCGTGATAGATTCAGATTCAGATTCAGATTTTATTACTCAATTTAACACAGTATTAATTACATTACATGTCAAATTATATGCAGTTACATTGAGATCGTCAGAACTAGAATTAAATTATAATAGTAAAAATAGTAAAAGTCAACACAAAAACAAAGTACATTACAAAATAGAATAAAATAGAATAAAATAAAATAATAATATTTAAAAGTCAAACTAAAATGGATAAAACATCTGTCACTTTCTGACACGTGTGTAAAGTGACGGATGCCTCAACCACAGATTATCAAACGATAAACGCAACCTTACTAGGCCCACAGAGGCGATAACATGCATTCGGCGTTCGTTATCGTTATGAAAAATGTACGTCACTTCCATACATTTCGTCAGTTTTCGAAAACCGTTCACGTCATCATTAAGCAACTTGTCTGTTATATCTAGTCTCACAGGACCGAGGGTCTAGCGGTAAAAAGCATATCGTCTTTGACTTGCTATCGTATTCAACGTTTTGATAGCTCTTATTTACTTGACAGTTGACTCAAAAGTCAATATGGACACCCAGTAGAATAGAGGCCAAGTTCCCGTTATACGTAAACCCGATGACTATGCTATAAATTATACCTATCGGTCGTAAGTAACGTGTTTTTATAAGTTTCCTTGTAATCTAAGTTTGAAACCCGCTACCCACGATCAGTTTGGACTACTTACTGAACTTTTTTAACTGTCAGTTAAACCTAAACGTGTGTAGAATGAAACTGACAGTTTTTCTCCTACACACGCTGAGTTTTTAATTACATTTCAAACAGTACAATAAAAACTGACAGCTAAAACTGATCCACTTACTTAGATACTTTGGATTAGTTTAATTTCTACCCAAATATAACTTTACTGTATTTTGAAATATGTATATCTTACAAATTACCTAGTCCTTCGAACCGAATATTCACCTCCTCTACTTACCCATAACCTCTCTCAAAAACGTCAAGTTACCCATCAGCCAATAGGTACCACCTATTTCTGGCAACTCCATAATGAGAACTCAGGCTGCGTCCGCGCACAATTTCCCTGCCACCAACTATTGATTTATATACATTTTAAACGGTCTAAGTGTGTCATCGGCAGTGAATGTATGAAACAGGTTCAAGGTTTGCAGACCGGTCGCAGCCGTCACCGCCGCACGCGCAGGTAAGAGTGAGATGTACGATTCTTAGATTCTAAGCTGCGTAATTGTTATTGCTGATATTGGGTTCTTTGAGTTGTGCTTTTACAAGGTAGGTTCGAATGATTGATGGATGAAATATGGAAAAGCAATGGGAGAGCGCGGGTACGGTTTAAACTGTACAGTTTAAGTAGGTTGCCAACTTTTTTTTAGGAAGATAACGTACTCTGGCGAGTATAAAATCAAAGTACAAAAAGTATTCTTCAAAAAAAATAATAATATAATAATAATATTCTTCAAATGTATTTATTGATTTGTTTGAAAACATTCTTTTATGTACTGTGCTGGAGTGAAACTTCACGCACGTTCAGAAATTTCATTCGTTCTTCATTCTGCGTTCTGGTAATCAATTTCGATCCATTCCACGCATAAGTCAGAAATAAATTTTCGATACTTTTTTAATTCAAAAGTATAAAGTATAATGAAAAGAAATAGCGTAGGATACATACATACTCGTACAGTCACCACCCGCGAATGTTACGCCACTTGCCACTCTTCTTAATTTAACCGTGTAATGCATTTTGGGTTGACAGCCGACTTGACATATTACCCGAGTGTAGTACACGACTAAATTAAGAAGAGTGGCTAGTGGCGTAACATTCGCGGGTGGTGACTGTACATATGTTAAATTATAAGTTCTTTAATAGCTATAGGTAGGTTACGTGTAGTGTAATGATTCCCTTGCAACTCGCTGAAATGTAGCCGAGAGCTTCAGGTGCAGCCCCCCCCCAGCCACCCAGCTCGCAGCATATGCTGAGACCTAAGCCTGTTGTCGCAAAACAACTTATATACCTGTTGAAACTAAAATGCCGTGTATTTTTTTTCCTTATGTGACAATAAATAATTTTAAATATTACTAAAAAAAAATTTTTTTATAAGTTCCTGTAACAATATATACATTTTCGTGAGTTTTTTGTTTATGGCAAGATTCAAAACATTCAAAATTCAAAATATTTATTCAGTTAATAGGTCACATGAGGGCTTTTTTACACGTCGGTAATATAGGGTGAGTCTACCAGCGCTTCGGACAAGACCATCATTGCGGAGAAGCGCCGCAAGAAACTCCAGCATCAGGTCATCGAGAGTCAAGGGGAAGGCACCTGATGGTAAGTGGCAACTGAGACCCCATAGACTTGGTGCATAGATAAAATACCTATGCTTCCAAGGTAAGGAACTAACAAACTTTAATATTTAAAAAAAACATTAAACACACATCAAAATCATTCCATACATTATTTTAACTTTTTGCAAAGCACCCACTGCGTACTGGCCGTTCACAGCCGATTTGACAGCTGTCATTTTAGTACGAAATATAACCTCAAACTCATATTTTGTACTAAGATGACAGCTGTCAAATCGGCCCTCTTAGAACCGCCAAACTGTAGCGCGTTGCAATACATGTTTGATGTATGTATGTATGGTTTGATATATTCCATAACGACTGTCCATTAAAACGATGACTAAAGTTTACCACTAAACCAAAACGTCCATTCACACTTTCAAATCAAAATTCATGACTTAATCAAAGTCTCAAAGATCGTATTGACC
Source organism: Acleris laterana (assembly GCA_963966035.1). Taxonomy (NCBI): domain Eukaryota; kingdom Metazoa; phylum Arthropoda; class Insecta; order Lepidoptera; family Tortricidae; genus Acleris; species Acleris laterana. The sequence continues at coordinate 653,232 of OZ014450.1, forward strand.
CTCCATTATCAACTAAATTTGAGCCCTGCCACTTCATCACACAATCTACTTTCCATCGCTTCCTATTCAACTTCCACCCTATCTCACAGCTCATGTCTTCAATTTAAACTGTATTCGAAAGTTGATACGGTTCTCTTTCCTTTGTTTAGTGTTCAAGACAGGAAGTGAGTTATTGCGGCGAGTGTCGAGACGAGACTTCCGGCCAGTCGTCGTGTGGACATACAAATCAACAGGGTCTTCGACATGGCCTATAGCTGTATTGTACATGGTTAGGTTTTAGGTATACTGATACTGGTATGTAAAGATAAAGATAAAGATAAAGATAAAGAGACATTTATTCGCAACAATACAAAACCACATTAGGTACATAGATACAAAAATAACAAGACAGAGAAACAGTTATGTATGTGAGTATGTGGAATAAAAGAAGATGTAGTGACTAATATTGAAAAGGGCATGCTTCGATGGTTCGGTCATTTGGAAAGGATGGATGAAAGAAGATTGACGAAATAAATATACAGATCGAAAGTGAGTGGACGGGTCGGAAGGGGCCCTAGGCGTACTTTTTCGAGTCAAATCGGAGAAATACTGGAAAAGGGCCGAATCTTAAGTACCCGAAACCGACGTGCGTGCATGACTCGATGTATGAATGTGGAAGAAGAGAAAGAAATTTGTCAAGATCGTAGAAAGTGGAAAGAAGTGGTCTCTGCCTACCCCTCTGGGAAACAGGCGTGATTTAATGTATGTATATATGTATGTATGATACTAGCTTTTACTAGCGGCTTTTCTCCTGATGTAATACCAAGAAGGAAGCTAACTGCAATTAAGGTTGCCATTTTGGAATTTGAAAAGTCCTGACAAGCCTGACATTTCGATAAAAGTTCGGACTTTTTAGTCACAAAATGGGAACATAACTCACATTTCATCTAATTTAAAAAAATCCGGACTAATCCGGCCGGTAATCCTAACTGAAACGTGGTAAGTAGTCGAAGCATTCTGGATAGCTTAGCTTCTGCCCGCGACTTCGTCTGTGTAGAATTCGGCTATCCCAATTCCTTGGGGAAATTTGAAATATTCCGGGATGTAAAGTAGCCTATGTAATCCAAAGTATAAGCTATCTTAATCAAACTCGTCCATCCGTTACAGCGTGAAGGCAAACTTTCGCATTTAAGTATAATAATAATAAAAATTGTTTATTTAAAAGGAACACAAATTACAGACGCTACAATTAACTGGTGGTCCCACACTATAGTTTATACTCTTAGGTAGTTAAAAAAATGTAAACATTCCAAACCACGTGACATTGTTAAACAGCCAATCAAAACTGTTTTATCGAACTTTGACTTACAACGACTTTGACGTCATAGAAGCAGAACACTGTCTGCTTCTATTGGCTGACGAACTATATCACTTGGTTGTTTTGTTTACATTTTTTTAAATGCCTAAAAGTATTGACTATCGGCGGTGCCTGTCACGTGGCGACCTGACAATATTAGTAGTATTGCGGAAGCGTATATCCCTATAACTTTATACAAAATTTAATCAATTAAGAGTCACTTTTGACTACGAATAAGAACTTCAATAACAATAAAGTAATTCTCTAACTAAATACGAGTACCTATAGTCTGTGTCAATTGAAATTGCCAAAGATGTTAACAAATTAGTACTTTGTTTGACACATAACCTCAAATATTCATCAATCATGTTTTTATTTTAAATAACGGATAATTCATGGTTGTTGTAATCTTAAACTAAATGTGAAAAATACGAGATCTTAAAAAATACTTAAACGTAATATTAAACTAATTCAATTGCAATAATAGATATTAAAGTAGCTACTTGTCATCTTTAAAAATAAATTTGCATCAAAATATCATCATTTGACTCCTTTTTTGTGTCCAAAAAACCATCGACAAACTCGCACGCCCGTTGAAGTCTTTCCTTAACCAACGTCCGGTCTGACGTCATATCGATTCGCACCTTATTTTATTAGCGTTAGAGTTTATTTCAAACTGTACTAAGACAAGGTGACATAAGCTATAATAATTTGTTTACGCCAAAATGTCATTTCCAAGGTTTTTAGTTTAGTGGGCTATAAAATATAAATACTGTTTATTAGTAAACTAAGCTATTCTTGAATATTACAATTCAGAAAATAAAGTCAAACGTGTTCAAGCCGAAATAAATTATTATTTTATAAAACATTTTTTTACTTTTTTCCGCAATAGGGACGATGACAGCAATTGTTACGCGTTTTAAATCAACAATAGTATAAAAATCTGTAGGTACCTGTTATTTTGAATTATAAAAAAAGTAATAAAGAAAAGTAAGATAGATTTAAATAATACCAATGAATAACTACATACCTATGTATAACGCTATCAATGAAATGTAGCAAATATATTTTCAATTTATATTGGCCACATTTTAAGTAAGTAGACACAGTTGGTACAGTCAAGGAAATTGATTCCTAAACCACTTTGGACTATGTCAAAGTGACGTAATAAATCAAAACGTCAGAGACTCCTTATGATTTTATTTACAGTGTCACTTTGACATAGGCCAAAGTGGTCTAGGAATCAATTTCCTTGACTGTACAGTCACGAGATTAAATTTGGTACCCACCTTAGGTCCAAAGTCAATCTGACATTCTAGAACAATAAGGTTGAGTTTCCTAAAAGTTACAAATGATTTGACATCTCTAATGACATTGACGACTTCAAGCATATTTTACTTGAAATTGGTCCCAAATTAACGCTCGTGACCGTACATTCACTTCATACTATTACTTTATTTGTACTGTACCTAGATTCAATAACATAGCAATTCTAGGTATATACGTCATAGTCAGCAAAAATATTAATTACGTAGGTAGATATTTGATCATATTTTTTTTTTCAAAGTTTTTATGAGTAAAATAGAATTTTAGATTCATTAAGTACATGCTAAGTACTTACCTACTTATTTCGCAGTTATTAACGCCTATTTATTTCATTATTTATGATTTAAAAATAATACTCAACTTAAATTTAAATAGTTTTAATACATACACAAATCGTACCTACACTAAACATTATAACTATGTCATAATAACCTTTCTAAGGTCCACTAGACCTAGCTGGTCTAGGCGCGGCTAGATCGAGGCCAACCCGCCTAGGGTACCTAAACAGGCCTAAATGAACTTGCCCTCAATTTAACTTCATTACTAGATTCCAATGGTGGTTTTAATTTTATCAAAAATCAGTTACTTAAATCTCACATGTTTGATCTTATTTTTAAATCTAAATTTTCTTTTCATTTAATAGTACCTACCTACCTACTTTCTAGCAATGTCGTGTGTTCTGCATTTGTCTTATACCCTTTACGGGTTTTTTAACTTTCCTATCCATGTCGGTATGAACATTCTCTTGCTGTTAATTTTTTTTCATTTAAAAGCTTGTCTATTATTTTTAGTTTTTTGCACAATAACTAACTTGAACATCACTTACTTTTAAAACACACATTTGAAGCATTTTTTCTTGTAAGGTATCTACCAACTTAATCTCTAAAAACCGTTCGACATTGAAATTTCACGAAAATTCCATTCTAGTTTTGTACACAAATACAGTTGTGGTCAACTAATTAGGGACACTTGGTGATGACACAGAGTTTTGACTTTCATAATTCCTTATTAATATTTTTTTCTTAAAACTTCAATGATTTATTTCAATAACGGGTAGCTAAAGTTATTTTCTTAACTAAAATAATATGATACACGAGTTAATTTACAGACCATATAAATATCGTCTCATAAAATACAATACAAACCTTTTTTGTCAACCAGACTGGCCGGTCATATAATTAGGGACGGACTCAGACTCTGTGTTCTATTTTCGAAATTTAAAAACTTTGCTTGAATTATTTTTTGGTGTTCCAATTTTCTGTTCCTTCCGCGGCATTTGAGTTAACAATTTTCCTCTTTCGAGTGTAATTTATTGAAAAAAAGATGGGTAAAAACAAAAACTGTGATGAAACATTGCGAAATATTGTTGTTAACTTTGTTAAGCGTGGATGGTCTTATCGGAGGATAGCAGACCATTTAAAATGCTCTAAGAACTTAGTGTATAACGCAGTGCAACATGTGCGACGCAATAAAACTGTTCAAAATGTGCCCAGAAAAAAAAGATCAAGAAAAACAACTCCCCAAGAGGATAGGATGATGGTGAGATTGGCTAAGGCCGATCCTTTTAAAGGCTCAGTTTCTATAAAAAGCGAATTATATGGGGCACACATAACTGCAGGCGTGTCAGCGAGGACAGTACGACGGCGGTTAGAAGAAGCGGGGCTACTTGGAAGAATAGCTCGCAAAGTACCTTTATTAAAAAAACAACATCGGGACGCACGTCTGGCTTTTGCTCGTAAATATGAACATTGGACTTATTCCCAATGGCAACATGTTTTATTCTCTGATGAGACCAAGGTCAATCTGGTTTCATCAGACGGCAGACATTATGTACGGCGACCAGTAAACGCAGAAATGAATCCAAGATTCACAAAAAAACAAGTGAAACATGGCGGAGGAAACATAAAAATTTGGGGGTCATTTTCTGGACTTGGATGCGGGCCCATCAGGAAAGTTGAGGGCAATTTAGACCAGTTTCAGTATAGAACTATATTGGAGGAAACCATGTTACCCTATGCCGAGGAACACCTTCCGGTTATTTGGACGTTCCAGCATGACAACGACCCAAAGCATACTGCAAGATCTGCCAAGGCGTTCCTTACCAGTCAATCCGTTTCGGTTCTAGACTGGCCGGCAAATAGCCCAGACCTTAACCCAATCGAACACCTTTGGCATGAGATTAAGAAAAGGGTTGCTGGCTATCGCTCTAAGTCCTTAGATGAGCTTTACGAAGCCTTCAATGAAGCATGGACTAACATTCCTGTGGAGATATGCCGTAAACTGATATCGTCCATGCCACGCCGGTGTCAAGCTGTTATTAAAAATAAAGGCTTTGCTACTGGTTACTAATTTTTTTTTCATTTCAGCCGGGGTTGTTTAAATTTCTTATTTACACAATTATTTATATGTAAATACTTCTGTTTTTGTTCATTATTTAACGTTTACCCCCGTGTCCCTAATTAAATGTCCAGCTGTAAAATGCCTAAATTAACCATTTGTTTGTTATTTCGTATTAAATATTTTATTTACTATACTTTGTTTTTCATTGTGTATAAATATCTGTAGTATATAAATGTAAGCAAACACTGAAAATTAATTGAGCCGGGAAATTACCCAATTTTGAAGTTCGTAAGAATTTAAATAAACGTTTACATAGTTTGCCGTGTGTGTCCCTAATTAGTTGACCACAACTGTATATGCAAGCAAGAGGTCATTTACTTAAGTTTTTCATCTTGTATGTCGGTATAGATCAATCGCCCAATAAAATACTTAGTAAGGTAGTAAGTAACATACTTCTTTAGGAATTAAAATAGGTTTGTTATTTACGTGGTAGGTAGGTACATTATCTTTCTCGCACATCGAACCTGCTGCCTCTATCTTTAGTAATAACATTATAATTATAACTAACGGTCAAGTTCAAAAGTCAAAAATGGCATGTACCTACTAACAGAATACAGATAAAAGTGATATTTAAAATAACGGTTTTAAACGAAGTAAAAATCTTAATACGTGACAATTCGAAATAATAACGTAAATATCTTATAAGTACCTTTATCGTAGGCATTTGATATATAGATTCTTTTAAGAATAAGAAAGTATCTACCTAGTTTAAAGGCATGTCGTGGTTGCCACGCAAGTGATCGTACCTAGTCTGTTAAAGTTAATAGGAATACATTTGGGGAAGGCCTTAACTACTGTGATATCATAACACCTAAATAGACTAAGAAAACAATTACTTAATTACTTATTAAACAACGGTCGAGAAAGCGCATCAAAATTCACGATATAGGTTAACTTTAAGAGAAAATAAACTTATTAGCAAACTTTAAAAACAATGACGTTGGCATTCCAAAATTCCAAATTCAAAAGCAAAAAAATGTTGCCACATCAATGAAAAAGATTCCCGCTAACTTTAGCTTTAGACACTGGCCAGTTTGAAACGGGACCGACCTGATAGGTGCCTCGTGTCTTGCGCGGCGACGGCCAACACCAAGAGCGCGAGCCAGCAGCCGCCGGCACAACGCATCTTCACTTCACTAACACATCAACACAGCACTGACACTCACAATAATAGATTTTTCTGGATTCTGGAAAGTTTCTTTGGAAAGTTTTGGGTGTGTGGCGGGGACGCGCGTGGCGTCTCGAGCGGGGACAGAGAGAGACTGCCGCGCCGGCCGGCCGCAGGTGGGGTGGCGAGGCGGAAGCGCGAGAAACCGTAAAAGCCTTTAAGCGAGCTCGGGGATTTTCCCGGTAAAATGTTAGGTTTGTTTGTCGATGTGATTAATATGGTAGGTTATGTTGGTTTAGTTATTATAGAAGATTAATTAAGTGATATTAACAATATTGATGATACGTTCATAAGAAGTATTTTCTTTCTTTAAGTAAACAATATGGGTAAATAATGTTAAGGCAACAAGTTACGGCATCTTACTACAAATGTATTTTGTATAATATTATATTTAAAAACTTGACAAGAGCATGTCAAACCATGCTCAGTGTTGGGTTACGAAGTTCGGGAATCTCAAAAAACAACAAAAAAAAATTGTATAGGAGAGGGAAGCAAAAGAGCATGTAGGTTACCTAATGGGAAGTAATCACCACAAACACGCCCATAATTACCAGCAACTCAAGAAGAGATGTATGTACTGAGTATTCAGTAATATTCAATATGAGTAACTCATATTGAATATTATTTATTTATTTATTTATTTATTGAATTTTTTCACAAAATAAACTTACTTTTAACCACAACCCTGTTAGGGTATTGCAACGTGTAATTCAAACGACATAAATTTGCTGTCTTAGACGATTTTTAGTAGGTATAAACACTTCAGTGGCCTGTATGTCTGGAATCAATCAAGCGTAATAAATCAGCATAATTTTCCTACCTACCTCCTTTACCTTTCCTAAAGTCCTACCTTCAGGGGCCAGATAACGCCTACTTACCTTGTGTTTTACTCTTTAAGTAAGTAATACAATTACGATCGCTCTTGAATTGTGTTTCACATACCTACATAATAATCCTTTTCATTACCTGAATATATTTAATCTTAGAGTAGAGAATGACATTACATACAGGCATAGAGTATGCTATTTGTATTTACGACCTTCCTCAAAAGTCTCCACCATGATCGTTTCTAACTAAATACTCAAAAGAGTTAAGTACATTATTTTTAAATTAAAATAGGCAACAAAGATACATTCATTTGGTACTACAACTTAACTTCTTAACTTATGTTACTACTTATTATACATATAATAATAATTTAACGTTTGAAAATACAAAACCCCCGAGTTCCCCCAAAAGTCGGGGGATTCGGCTGGCCAGGCGCGCCGCTCACACAGGTGGTTGTCAGGTAGCGGGGTAAACAAGCGCTTTATCGCGCCGTAGGTAGCCGACTAGCCGTTGTGGGTCACCATCGCGCGAGCGTGCTGGCCAGGCGGTAATAAGACTTGGGGAAGGCTAGTGTCCAGTTTCTGATTCCAGCTGAGGTGCTAATCTTATCTTATCTTTCCTTTTCGATATACTTACTTCAAGCCTGTACAATTTTTTTGTGGAACTAGCGCCCTTTTTTACTTAACTGTTTGAACGGTTTTCATTATTAAAAAAAGTTTTGTAAAAAACGGCCGTCTTCATAAGTTGTATAAGTACATTTGGCTAATAAATATTGCTTCAGGAGCTAACTTTCCCTCGTCTCTTAACTTTTATGAATAATCTTTTACTAGTTTTTTTTTATGTACCTATGGATTGTTTCCTTAAAATCGTCTTAAACATCGAAACTCCTAAAGTGAAGGCGTTTTGCTTGGAGGGTTTTCAAATACGTCATACTCGTGAAAGGGTGCTGTGTCCCCACTTGTTTGCAAGGACATCGTATGACTCGTCAATAAGTTTACATAAATAGGTACATCTATATTTTGACAGAGAGCTCGTCGTGTTATTATTTTAAGGGGTTATTCTAAGTAATCCCAATAAACTTTCTAAAATTATAAAGATAAGATACTTAAAGATAAAGCGTTAGGTACAAAGTCAAAAACATATAAACAAACCAACTTATTTACATACACTCATACGGGTCAAATACATTATCCCCTTTTAATCAGTTAAAAGAGCAATGTCGGGAATTTTTAGATCAGAATAGTTTCCGAAAGTAGGTAAAATAAAATATGTAAGTACTTAGGTTAGGCGTTATTAATCAGATTATGTAATAAATTGAAAAAAAAAAACAAATGAAAAAAACGTTTGAATTTATTTGTAAAAAACACTGTTGACCCAGAAATTGAGAATAATATTAGTTAGAATCTCACTTCACACTAGCGCATAAGTTATTATTAATTTCCAGTAACACGAAATTCAGCAAAAATATAAGCATCATAAAGTGCAACTGCAGACAAAGTTAGCTATGCATTATTGCTAACTTCCACGAACTCGTATCTTGCCTAACTCAAGCAAGCGAAAGACAACCGAGCATCCAACTTATAAGGTTACTTCTTCAGAAGCAAAATGCATCATCAACGAGCGTTAAGAAATTGTTGTATTGTAACACTGACCTCAAAGATTAATTCGGGTAATCAAACCGTTTATTACTCATCAAAATATTCGCAGCATTGATTATTTAGCAGTTTTGAAGGTTCCGTATTAAAAATATAAAAGTGACCCTTATGGTACGGTCACGAGTGTTAATTTGGGACCCATTTCAAGAAAAGTATGCTTGAAGTCGTCAATGTCATTAGAGATGTCAAGTCATTTGTAACTTTTAGTAAACACAACCTTATTGTTGTAGAATGTCAGATTGACTTTGGACCTAAAGTGGGTACCAAATTTAATCTCGTGACTGTACCTACGGTACCTACTATACTTTGTTCGTCCGCCTTTCTGTATGTCTGTCACTGTAGCCTAATTCAGAAACTACTATGATTAAAAATATTATATTGGTTTATGAAACGGTTTTAGCAATCTTTTTTGAAACTAAAAAAAAAAGTGTCCTTTTTTCTCGTATGAAAGTTTATCATTTGCATTTATAAACCGGTGTCATTTACAAACTGCGTATTAACCGACTTTTGATGAAAATATAGAAAAAAATTGTTCCCCATAGTGCAAACTGCCAAGTGCCAACCTAGTTTGAGACTAGGTTAAATTTGACCGAGATATTAATGATATCGCAACTAGGGTTGCCAACTATTTTTGGGGGATTTATAGTATTTTCCAAAAAAAAGTGTAAAAAATATAGTACACAGTAAAAAAATATAGTACTTTAAGACAACTCTTTATTTTGGGGTAAACTATACTTACTAGCATTCTGTGAACTCCTTTTAAATAATACTTCTTTTAACTTGAACAGCTTTCAGATAATTTAGAACTTTTTAAATAAAATTAACTTGGAACGTGTGTTACGTCAGTTATGTGTGTAAATTGAAGTACTTTGTAAAATCCCCCAAAATATAGTATTTTTGCGTACTATATATTTCTTCAACAGTATATAGTACAGAGAGTCAAAATATAGTACAATACTATATAATATAGTACGGTTGGCAACCCTAATCGCAACGCGTGTCTGTTTTTTGTGAATTCAAATACTGAGGAAAACACGAGAGTGTAAAACAAAGCAAAGGATGTACCTATATCTTGACTATCCATCGGGATTCCCAATGATCTAAATAACCAGTTTCTCTTATGGAACTTACGCCGATATTTGCTGCGCAAAAGAAACCTGTCTATGTTTTTTGCGAATAAATATATGTTCGCAAATTGCAAGGACAAGGAAAACAACACTACCTTTCCTCTTAGGTTAAGATGACTTGGATTGCGCCACTGAAATCATTGAAATTGGTTTGACGCTTCGACTAGATGTCCATTTTGCAGGGTTCCGTAAACAAAGTGTGCCAACGGGACCCTTTGTCTGTCTCAAAACTGTATCTTAGCTTAGATTGGGACTGGGTAAAATTTAGATAAAGATAAAGAGACATTTATTCGCAACAATACAAAACCACATTACGTACAGTCAACAGCATAAATAAGTGATCATTTCTGTACCTTGTCGCTTTCAATCGTTTCACAATTTTGTATAACATTTCAAACACGACGTTAAAGTGACAAATGATCACTTATTTATGGTGTTGACTATACATAATATGTAGATACAAAAAATAAGACAGAGAAACAGTTGCGAAACGGTCCCAACTCAGCATTCGCTAGCCGTAAAGCCAGCGCTGGTCTTCTGTTGGAGAATATCCCGTGATATTTTTTTTATTTTACTATCATTAAATAAATAACTCTTTCTTAGGTACTTACTCACTCATTTAGGGTTAGCGTCCTTCCAAACACCACCAAGACGACGCAGCAAAAACCAAATCAATACACCACAAATACCATAACACCATTGATTAACATAATACGTCATTCATCCAAGAACATCTATAAAAACAATCGCTAAGTTTTCCTTGCACGGATATCTCCGCGCAAGTTGTACCTACTATAGTCGACGTCATAAAAACAAATTACCACTTTCGTACCTTGTCGTTTTGACTCTGTATACAATTCGAATAGTAGTTACCGCTTTAACAGCAAAGGATAAATAAAAAAAAGTAATAAAGTGTTTACATACATACATACATACATAAATAAAAGAGCTCACATGTTTATAACATTATAATACTTATTATAAGCTTAATACCGCGGCTTCGCTCGATTTTTAATGAAAACTATTTTGCATTAAAAAGTGGAAATTAGGACTTTTATAATCTATGGTAGAGAAACTAGCGTTATTTGTTTGAGCAGCGACATTTCACGGATAATAAAGTAACGAAGCGACATCTGTTATCGAGTAAGTAGCTTTATTTTTCATTTATCCAGTATTTTTAATTAAAAAACTGAAAAACGGAACCAACTCACACCTTCGTATTTATCATATTAGTAAGGACACATAATAATACACAAGACCACGGAATTCCCCATACAAAATTATCCGGAACAGCGGCGCTGTTGTTTGTTGTCATTGGAAAGATTCGGAATTAGTACCTATGCTACGAGATTAGTTCCAATGGCGGCCGCTAGGTGGACTAATGTAGTGAAGGTTTTTGCAATACCTACTCATCTTGTTGATGGCCTTGATAACTCTAGGTCTAGGTAAGTCAGAGTAACATTTTACATGTAGTTCCCGGTATAGGTATCTAGTTTTTATGTTTTATACAAATAGATAAGACAAATGAATGAATGTGGTAAAAGCGAAAGAGATTTGTCAGGATCGTAGCAAGTGGTAAGAAGTGGTCTCTGCCTACCCCTCTGGGAAACAGGCGTGATTTAATGTATGTATGTATGTATGTAAGTGATATTCATCCAGTTTTTTCAAGATAATGAATTATGACTAGTATTAAAAAAGGCCCCAGGTAGAGAGCTAGAGAGGCAACCTGTTTTTCTTTATTTTTAGTAAGTAGTTGATTACTTACTTTTAGAATTATATTTTGTTTAAGAAAGTCATATTCTGGAAATATTATTTTACATTGAAATATTAATATTATTTTTTGATGTCGCTTAAAACAGAGTAAGTAAATTTTAAAAATTAATCTCTTGTATACTTAGATTCGCATCCATACTCAAAATTAGGATATCTCTTAGTATTTGTAGCTTAATTTTATGAACCTTTGTCGTAATCAAAAGAGACTAGAACTTGGTATTTTTTCACCTTCCCCGAAAGAGGGGTCACTGTATTGAATACCATATTAGGATGCAACTCAAAAATGTAGGAGATACATTTTCAGGTCATGAGTCTGTGACTTAAACTCAAAACGCGAACGAAAAACGTTTCAAAATCATACCAAAACATAAAATAAATGTCTTAAGTAATGTATCTACTAAAAACAAGAAAGTAATAAAACCATTTACCTCTATACATTATTGAAAATGACCAAAAACTAACTAAAGTAAATCTATTTGTAGTTTGAGGTTAATCTAATGCCTCATTCATTACACTTCTTCAAAAAGATGTTATTATAATTTTAATAATTTCAAAAATCTTGGCAATGTCATCCAGCCAGGCCGCTACATACCATAAAAATTAGACGTTACATGTAGTTCTTGAGCTTAAAACAGGTAATATTGAATCATCTTTATTATTGTCCTCTGGGATTCGTCGAATACAACTAAGTACTTAAACTATTTCTGAGAATTGTGAACCTACAGGTTCCACAGATTCACAGTTTGTCGGCCAATATTGACCTGTCAGTTCAATGTATTTGAACACATATTAGTTTCTCATGGTTTCTCTATGTTTACGACTGATATTATTTTCAAACTGACGCCGTAATTTGAAAATCGAAGGTCGAAATTACGTCAGCTCCATCCCTTTCTCTTGATTAAGGCCCGTATTAATAGACTATCTCAACTCTAATGCTCGTCTCGAGATGCGTCAAAAATGACAGTGTTCTATGGTTTGACGTTTACTTTGACGTATCTTGTGAAGGGCCTCTCAGCCAAGATGAGTTTATTAATACAGCCTAGTCTCGATTTTCAAAGTAGGGAAGTGTGGAAGTGTGTGGCAGACCTTTATCGACAGGTTACGGCCGGACAGTCCGCCGCCTCACGACTAAATCCGCCGCCATGCATTTGCAGATGGCGAGAAGAAATATTTATGTTTATAAATTATTCGTTAGGTGTATCAGTGGGATCGTTTTTAAATCTTCAACTAACACAAGTCACAACAAGGGTGTGAGAAGTTTAGCCCCTGACTCTGCTTGCCTGTAATGATGTCAGTCAAGAACCGTATAATTTTTCGGAACGTCGATTCGAGCTGTGATTTGAAAGCTTTTAGGTCCTGGTTGCAGAGAGCTCGAACATGTCGGGTCACTCAGGTACCCAGACATGGATGTTTTACTCAGTACTTTAATAGAAACGGACGGAGCCTCCCCTGCCGAGCTGACCTTGACTCTTCAACATACTCTTGCTGAGTGCCGTGCGTGGATATACCGAGCGGGGCATCTTGGTGCACGAGGTTGGAGCCGGCCTATACCCTTTGGCCTTGATTATGGCAATGTTAAGGAGAACCTCGGCTTGATGACTAGTGTCCATCTTCTGCGAGAGTGTTATGAAGATGAAAGAGGAGGATGAAGAGTAAGATTGCGAACGCGCGGACCGCTCCCGAAGGTGAAGATGCCAGGCCGGCTGCAGAATGAACCATACGCGCCCTGGATAGCAACAGTAAAGGCTCCTTAAGTGGCATGCAGCCAGAGTTAGTCTCTGGCTGCCTCATTGATTTGACTTATAAAAGAAAGCGTCACTGCGTGGTCCTGCGAAGCTGAAATGAGAATAAGCCGAAGAAATGATGGTTATTTGAACTTTGAAGCGCGAATTAGAATGGCAATAAAAATTGCAAACTTCAGTTCTTGAGCAAGAATTAAGCAAAATTTGCTGTCTTTTTTAACTTAAAAGTTAAGGTCAGACAACCATTCATATACTGCAATATTTATTTCTAAGGTTGCCATCAATAGAACTTGCAAAAGATGTAAATAAAACCAAACGAACAGATTCTTCACCAATGATTACTCGATACTCACGTAGGTAGGTAGGTGGGCCATTCTACGTTTCAGTGTACATTTTTGCTATCGTCCGATAAAAAGTATACCAAATTATGAATCCGCGAATAAATAAATAACATGAACTTAGAATTTCTAAGCTAAACGGTTTTCAAAAAAAATACTCTTAAATTTGAATCCTGGTAACTCAGTGGTAAATTGCACTTTTTCCATAGAAAAGGCGGGGACATGAACGTCCACTGCGTTACTCACTTTATAGTTATTACAAATAACTTTTTATGAATTAGGTTAATTCTATATATAAGCTTATTGACGTCCCTTTTATAATTTCAAGTTAGAAAATGCAGCACTTTACCGTTTGTTGAAATAAAAATAGTTTAGTGAGAACGTGGCTAAAAGTTATGTACTTACAACGAAAAGTAGAATGGCCCAGGTACCTACTTTTATATTATAGGTATTAAGTACTTCTAAGTACCTACACGTCTTTGGTAAATACCAACTAGGCTAACCACATCGTCGACCTATCTATAGAATTATCTTTCCTACCCGTAATTTTTCATGTTTAAACGCGAGTCTATAATAATGACCTATCTCCTAGTTATAGCGACGAGTTAATCTACCCATCAATAAAAGGGCGACCGTACGCGGTGACTCGGTGTATAACACGTAATCAAATCAAGCAATGAATGCAATAACAGCGCTGAGAACAATTGTGTTGTGCCCGGCACGGGTTTGTACGGCGTGACTTGTCACTTAAACTGCTAGCGACGTTGATTTTCTTACTATTTACTAATACTAGCTGTAGTTGAGTATTTATGAACAATACTGCTTTGATTCGAGTAATGGCTAACTGTTTTTGTTAGGCAATTGGAAATAATGGGACCTTGGGAACGCGATTTATGGTTTTATTATGTCAATAATTCCACTAACGATTATTTATTTCTTGTTTGAAAACTGAACAATAAATGTTGAAGATTTGTATAACTACTAATTATAATAATAAAAGAATTGCTTATTCAAAGGTTTTCATTTTATTCATTGACTTGGTAGTAAACGAAGAAAATAAGATTGTGATAATTGTTAGAAGTAAAATACTATTTGAACTGGCAACTCTACACTTAACGTCAGTAAGAGGTATTTTTTACTTCCACTAAAATGTAAATATAAATTATCTTTTTATTTTATTATATTATTATTCAAATAAAAAGAGGTGCCAGCATATTTATTTCATGTTTTCATATTTATTAAGACTTTGAATGAATATATGAATTTTAGTAAGCCATTTATTTGTTATAAATCCAGTCGTGGATGGATTCAAAAACGTCTAAAGCTGACGCGAATGAGAGTTGAGTGAGACAGCTTACAAAAGTGCAAATAAAAATAATGAATTACTTTCTAACGTAAAACGTTTCTTTAAAGTGAATATCGAATAATAAAACATCAGAATGTCTGCAATCGATCAACCGGACCTTTTATTCTTCGACACCTTCTCTCACGACACTAGCGAGGTTAGAAAAACGGTATCAACATCGATTATTTTGCTCTTTTGTCTAGTCTTTATTTCTTGATTTTCGTTTTCCAGGAGTTAAATTTGGATCTAGTGCAGTTTCCGAAGTCGGTTTACGTGAGAGAAATACGTATAATTCCGCTTGGAGCGCGTGTGGAGGGTGATTTTCCGGGTGGTGTACGACTGGGAGCGACGAATCCGACCAAGTTTCACATAGACTTCTTTGTGAACGACCTGAGTAAGCCGGGGGCGTCGACTTTCGAAGCTCTGGGGAGTTTGGACTACTGCCAGAATGGACAGATCCACATGGAGTGTGGGAACAATGTAGACCAGCCGAGAATACCAACCGATGGATTAGTTTTGAGAGGTAACCAAATGCAAAATTTAAGGTTTTTTTTAGGTTGTCGGTACTTAGATATAGATATATCTTGGAATATCTGTATAATCACTCAAATATACTAAAAATTTTAAAAGTATTTTTAGTATATTTGAGTTAGTTAGAATATCAAGAGAAGAAGTATTTACTGTCCTGTGTGGTTGCCGAGTTAGAATCGTGCCACTCCATGTCTTCCTGTGGATGTCGTAAGAGGAGATTAAGGGAATAAAGGCTTGTAGTACTGTTAGAGGATGGGCTTGAAACCTGTCACTAATACACTGGTGAATATCTTAGCCTGATTGTGCAAAATGTGGTTGCAGAATTATCAACAAATTTTTAGACTTGTTAGTAATTCTGTAGCTCTGCCTACCCCACGCTGGAAATGAAGGCCTTTATGTATGTATTTAGATATAGGATAACTAAGCCTGCACTAAATATATTTATAGGCTTGGATGGTCTCCTTATACAATTATATTTGCCCTCCGCTTTAAAATTTGTTATCATTACTAAGTTAACAACTAGCACTTTTTTTACACATGACTTGTGCTGGCAAGCACGACATGTACGTGTACAGGTCCGTCCCGGTATTGCAGTATCACCGATGATATGTAAATCATTACCGACCAAGTGTTCTTCACTTGTAAAAGCACAATGTTATATAATATTAGGACAGAAGGTGCTCTTTGTAACAAAACAGCACTTGGGTAAATCATGCATACCTACTCTTTGTTATCCTTTCTATAACCTCGTAAGGCCCAACGTCCTACATGTAGGACTTGTCAAATTTGAATTTGACTGTTGACTGACACAAGATCTTTTTCGAACTAACTAAATTTTAAGGCTAACATAATTTAATATAACCCAGCCAAGCCAATACATAATTTACACTCAGAGATGCAAGCAAACATGTTTGCAGCTTTTCTTCTAAAGTGCGAAGTGCCCCAGGTCTAGTATAAGAGAAGCAGCAAAGTTTTCATTTTATTCTTCTATTTGATTTTTCTTACCTCATATAATTTGTTTTGTGTTTCGTTAGGCCCTAACTTCCTAAATTTAGGACATTTTTCAAAGTGACTTTTTAATGTTACTATAGTTGACCAACACAAGATTCTTCTCTTCTGACATGGGCCTTATCAGGTTAAATTAAGTTTACAGCAACAAACCAAATTCTAAACTCTGATTTACATCAGGTTGTATTTCATAAGGTTATTTTAAGCAAACCAACTAGGCCAGCTAGGCATGGCAAATGCTAACAGCAGTTCCTGGTTCCTGGCATGCCAACTATTAAATATGGCATACAATGAAGGACAACGTTAAAAAAAAAACTGTTAACAACTACCTAATTTGGCAGCATATTGTATAAGTA
The DNA here is from genome assembly GCA_963966035.1 of Acleris laterana. NCBI lineage: Eukaryota > Metazoa > Arthropoda > Insecta > Lepidoptera > Tortricidae > Acleris > Acleris laterana. The sequence continues at coordinate 670,165 of OZ014450.1, forward strand.
ATAAAACTGCTTTTAAAGATTTTTTAAAATTCGCTGTTCTCAGTGTTCTCACTCGGGAATCGAACAACCTAAAAATATAAAAAATTAACACTCGCTTTTTTGTTTTATTAATTGATAGGAATATTGTTCAGGATAAAATATCTCTAATAACATTTGATTTAGAAATAAAAAAAACTTGGAATGTAACATTATTTATAGCACGTGTTTATTTTTTGAATTTTTACCAGGTTTGATTCCCGGGTGAGTATAATATACTATGAGTTTCCTGCGGTGTAGATTGCGGCGATTTCTTATTGGTTGAGAAGTATTTCTACTATAAATTATAGAAAAAAAAATAATGGAGAAAGAGTTTTAACATTTCCTATAGTTTTTAAAGAGAGCACTTTTATTGAAATGATCCTTTATTTCGTATTTATAACTAAATGGCTCTTTTGTGTTTTCCAGGATATTACACAACCATTACTCTAGCTGTCTATGGCAACTTGACCCAGGTCATCACTGAAGCTCCGGTGGGTGTAAACCCTTCACCGGTTCAGAGACCATCCATCCCGAGGGAAGTACCCACAGTTGCCAATGTTCCACCACCAGAATGGAACGCAGAAGCTTCCATTCCAATACCAACATATACCGGCTCGGTTGCTACTGCCACAGAAGCCTACGCTCCCAATTATCCTCCGGAAACCTATGACAATCCTTACCGGACAGATTACTATGACAATGAGCCTCCTAAGGATCCTCGAACCTACCACATGGATGATGACTGGGAAAAGGACCGCAGAGCTTTGAGTCTTGACAGAGAGGGAGACAGGATAAGGCATAGCCCTCCTCGTTCCATCGAGTTGGACAGGGATAGAAGAGATGGTCGAAGTCGCAGGCGGTCTCTCGATAGAGGGCGTAGCTGCGACTCGTCGCGGCTGCGCGATCGAAGTAGGGATTTGGATAGGGTCGACCGTTTGCACTCCAGGTCGAGAAGTCGGGAGAGAGATTATGTAGTTAAAGGGGAATATAGACCTTTAAGTAGGTCCAGGTCGCGTAGTATAGACAGGGACAGATTGCGCGGACCTTCCAATGATCGCGACTGGGACCGAGGTTCTTATAAAAAGGACGATTATAGGCGTCATAGGGACTCTTCGTACGATAGATCTCGTGGTGGATCATACGACAAGCGATCCGGGTCCTACGAAAGACGGTCACCTTACGACAAAAGAGCGCCTTCGTATGAACGCAAGCCCTATGAAAAACGTGGACCGTCTTATGAAAAGAGGATGTCTCCTAGAGCTTCGTCTTACGAACGTCGTGCGCCTTCGTACGAAAAGCAGGCACCGTACGATAAGAAAAGACATTCACCCTACAGTCGGATTAGGACTTCTAGTTATAGCAGCCGCTCCCCAAGCCGTGATGATCCCAGAAAAAGACCTAGAACGCCCCCGGGCGAGAGCAGCAGAAGACCTTTATCACCAAGAGAAGGAGACACCTCCAGTCCTATTAACTCCATCAGGTCTGAGGAACCTGGCGATTATGATAGAAGTGGAAAACAGATACCACGCGTAGATTTCTATCACCAAAGCTATAGACACAAAAATCCTATTAGGAGTCCTTCGCAAGAAGTCGAAAATCCTCCATATGTGGAACCACAGCACTCTAGTTTGGTGACCGTCCAAATTGTTGATACCACAGCATCAAAACCGGTAGAATCGCCCACCCGCAACACCGAAGAAGATAGGTCTATAGATGCCGAACAATTTGAACCAATTCTATCTGATGAAGATATTTGTGATGATCTTGAAGGCCCACCGTACATGGAAGTTGATTACGACGTCAACGATTACGGTGGCATTGATGATATTATCAAATACTTCAACCCGTTCAAGACCGACTGGAAAAAGTACGAACATGTTAATAGTATACACATACTTGCAAATGAGACTAAAGAAGAAATCAAAGACGTTATGAACGCTAGGTTCGATGAGCTGTGTGACGCCAGCGCGGATTTATTTAAGATGTACGATTTGTCTAAAGCGGCAAAGAAGCGGGATCAAAAGTTCCTCCTAAATTCGTTTACTGAAGTCGACAATGGTCTGAGAGAGGAGTGGGTTCATCAGTGTGAACAAATCACTACGGCCCTGACTAATCTTTGCACAAATACTGATATAATTTTAAGAATATTCAAAAGTAAATCGGAGAAACCTGATGAATTCACGGATATCTACAATTTGATAGCTAACTTTTGCCGAATCGGATTGAACTTCGATTTTGCCTTGTCTCAACAGTTAGCAACGTACAAAATAAGGCATATGAAATGCGGCATCCGCTTAGCAGAGTCCCTTTTTTCTCACAGGCACAATAAACAAGTTATGAAAGTATTACTTGATGCCGGAATTGACATACAAAAATTACTATTGGAAATGTACTCCAAAGAGTACATGGCCTTAAGTATTCGTCTCATGATCTTAAAGGCTTTAAATGGCTGCTTGTCTTCAAAGGTAGCCATTGACCATTTTATGAAGGAAGCAATATATCCAAAATTTGGCAAGAAACAAAGTGACAATGACAGAACACCTAAGAATGGATATCAAGCTCTAATTACAATTATGCAGACGAATCCTCTTGCTAGAATAAAATTTTCAATTAGCGCGTTAATTAAGAAGCTAAATATCTACGAATTACTAGAAAAACTACGTGACTTGGTATTAACTTTGAATACCACAACGGTTGAGAACACGCAAGCTGACGATGCGGAGCTTTCAGACAGTGAAACAGATTTCATCGTTAATTCTCTAGAGGAGGTGCTCTACATGTATCGTTCACAATGCTTCCATATATCTCAGCCGAAACGTTTTCTCCCTGTTTCAGCACAGTTTGAGATCAGTAAAGATTGCTCTAATGAGACATTACTAGAATTCTTCAACATACACCAAATTTTAGAAGTTTGTTTGTACCTTCTGACTAGTCCGACATCTTCCAACAATCTTGTGGTCATAAGTCCTATTCATGATCTTATTTATGAGTTGGTTCACTCACAGAACGGTTTGAATTTCCTGTACAAGAATATGGGACTGAGTGAACTTCTTTTCAAGACACTAGTACAGCCTTATGGTCAACAAAATACAGATGAGTTCCTCTTCCCCCATGATTTAAGCAACTACACGGACCTTCAAGTTCTCGGCTTAGAAATGGCATACAGACTAAAGGCGCTGTATTATTTGGAATCCATCTGCGACTTGCAAGCTGGCAAAGCGGATGAAAACGAGTTGATAGATAGACTCCAATCTTTATATTGTCTAAGTTTTGGAAGCATTGGCAGAACGGCTGTTCCTGACGTCATCGCTATAGGTGATAGGGCGGAATGTTTGATGGATGTGTTCGAAAAAGAGTTGAAACTTAAAAGTAAGAGTGAATCGCCCTCAAAGCAGAAATCACCTGCAAAGGGTTATGCTATTGAACTTATAGTATCTGCAGTGCGATATGCAGCCAGTGTACCATTTTTGAAGAAATATGGAAATCGTCTTATAAACGTTTCTAAGGAACACGATAGATTCGAGCCAAGCGTTTCTAGCGTTCTGCAAGAAGTGATACCATACTTGAAACCTGTCGAGAAAACCAATCTATTGTCAGGAGAGGACATGGGCGAGTGCGTGGAGATTCTCAAAGGGACGTTGGAACAAGTACCTGATTTACCCGGAGAACTAATGACTTGTCTGAGGATCTTGCGACATTTCTGCATTTCGGACTACGAATCAAACGTGTCGATTGCCAGTGAATCGGCTACAGATGAATACATCGAGTTAAAGTATAAATACAACGTTTTACAACTGTTTTCTCTGGATGGAGTAGCTCATTTAGCTGGAGTATTAGACCGCCTAGCATTACATTTCGATCAGCCGAGCATGCATACAGCTTTCTTCGCTTCAGTGAAAGGACTTCAACTGGCACAAATTCTTCTACCTTGCTTGAGACTTTTGGACGAGATGATAGCGAGAGTGGTGAGATGTCGTGGCTCGCGTTTCCGCGATTTGACAGCAGCTCCTGTGTTGCTTAAGACTTACGGCATAGCTAAGGCATTTCCTGTAGGATCAGTAGGGTATAGGACGGCTACTAAAGCTGCCGAAGCAGCTGTGAAAGCATTACTAGCTTACGCCCAACCTATTGCCGACAACGCCCACGATGGTGATTCGATACGTCGCGGCCCGTGGACTTCTCTATGCTCTGAAGTCATCTCGTACACAACCACGGCTCCCTACACCTTTGTATCCGGTCTTTTAGTGTTTTCGGAATTATTGCCATTACCTTTACCGATGCAGACGAAAACGCCTCCAACTGAAAGAGAGTTAGCCGACGCTTCAAATGAAAGGAGGTTGTGGTCGGCGCATCTTCACGCGCTATCTAACGATTTGACTGACATGATTCAGATCATATGTATGTCTACTTATCGCCCAGTTGTCCATATGTTGAGGAGAGTGTGTGTGCAGATAGCAGACTTAGCACCGAATACAGCGGCGACAGTGGCCAGAGCCGCCGTTGGTGCTGTGATAAGGGAATTGAAGCCAGGAGAACCAGCTACAGCGAGTTCCGCTAGAGTAATGGGATTCCTAGCTTGCTTAGTTTCACATGCGCCAGTAAAATGCGCTGTGCTACACGCTATGAACAGTGGAGGACCTAAGTCTACTGACGTTCAGACAGCTTTATGTGGAGTGTTCAGTTTAGCCAATGCATCGAACGAGCACGCTGCAGCACAAGAATTTGCAGCGCACGCTTTAGCAGCTTTCTGTGATGCGGAAGTAACATTGACACCTTTACACGCTCCCACGGACGTGCTACTTGCTAATACGTTGCCCGGAAAAGAAACATTAGCGGCCTTTTTGGAAGCCTCAGCGGATTGTTTAGAATCAACCACCAAAACCTGTGCAGTGGCATCAGCGATTGTAAGAGCTTACTTTGTTCTTACCGAGCACCAGTACGGATTCGTGCAGTTTAAGAAATTTGTGACGAAGAAGAGAGATGCTTTGGGGAAGTTCTTCAGATGGGGGCTGGAAGGGCCGGCTGAGGAAAGAGCAGAGTGCCTGAGTCTTTATCTGGACCTCATTAGGATCCTGAAGGTGGAAGAAGGAGAAGGGCCGGTCGGGAGGAAGGCTCTGCTGGCCGATGATGAAGTCGCTGACATGGTCGGCTACTCCGCTGGTGATGACCATCCCGCTTTAACTTTGGAGAAAACCTTGAGGGTATGTATATTTATATGTTGTAAATACTCTTTGTGTCTATTTATCCTTAGATATAATTAGTGTTCAAGCAACATCAAATCATCAACATAATAAATCTTTACATGTCTACATATCTATTTTCAGGAGCGTATCACAGACGAAGACGTCATCGCGAACGCTGGCATCCTTGCCACCTCCCTCCTCCGATTAAAGCCATCCGAGGACCAAATCGAAGTTCTGGAGTATCTCCTGCCGGCTCCAGAGACCCTGGTGGCGCAGTTCGCCGCCCGGACGATATATGCCATAGGGGAGGCGAGCGACGAGAGACTGACTTCTAGTTATTGGCTGAATCTGCCGGCTCATGGGGGGGAGGAAGATGTCAATGATAATGAATTGGTAAGTGTTTAGGGTACCGAAAAGATAACTCTGGTTTAGTATTAAGTTCTATCTAATTGTGTTATACTTAAATCTTATTTAATCTGTATGTCAGTCTTGAATCTTGATTTACATAATGCTAAAATTCGGTGCCTGCTGCAGGGCTTGGAAAACTGGTTACTTTTTTAATCAGCTCGTCAGAATCGCCATACAAATTCAAATAGAGCATTTTCCATTCGATTCCACTCGAACAGAATTGATATTATTTTGGTTAAGCCGGTCGTATCATTTTAAGTTGCCACGCCATCCAACTGCAGGAAGAATCAAAGTTCACAACATTATTAACCAAAGTCCGAATTAAGTTGGTTAGAAGTTATTTTTTCCTTTTTTAAAGGCGGGTTTATGTTTTTTTATAATTATTTTTAACACTTGCCTCAGATTTTGTAAGCACAGTCAGATTTTTGGTAGACTTGACCTGTGACCTGGCAACACTAGTTGTTTCCGTAGTGCTGTAAAAATCTCTGAATAATGATATAAGTAACCAGCGGAGAAGTGTTCCGGTAACCTTCGGGGAGGGAAGATAGCCGGTTGAGCTTTTACTTTTGATTTATTTTGTTCACTAATTTGCTCTACCTTGACACTGGCGAAATCACTGCAGAATACTGCGGTGGACCGCCATTAGTCATTCTCCTGAACCTATCCCAACTTATTTGGGGTCGGCGCAACATGTATTTTTCTTCTTTCTTCTTTCTTTATTAGTCGTCATTTCGGTAGTAACTCCCT